>CM033273.1:12673707-13194006 GCA_019343175.1 Oedothorax gibbosus
TTATTGTATTACGCTTGACATTGCTTTTAAAAATCTTGCATTAAACTTAAAATTAACTACAACAATTCATTTACTGCCTTAAACTGAGTCATTAATTGAACTAGTAATAATTCTTTAGGCCTATTTGGACGATATGGACAAATTCTGTAGATTTTTTGTTGCCTGCATACTTTCATTGCACATTTTTTAATGTATGTTTTAGTTCCAATTTGGGTGTGTATATATTTGAGAAAAAGAGTTGTCTGTTTCTATTAAAAGATGTTAAAGATTTTAATCATATTATTGTTAGATTCTTATTAGGCAATCTGAAAATTTCTGGTACTAAATAAATAACTGGTTATTTCGTAATCGGCAAACTAATGCTGTCATCCTACTAGTAAACTAAATAAATCTAAAAATGTCTGTCAACGGACATGTTATCGTTATTACTCCCTATAAATTTAACAAGTGTCCTTTTTAACAAGAGTCCACCTTTTACATAAAATTTGAGTTAAGTATATTTTTTACGGTTTGAAAGTACCATTTTTAACTGATCTAATTGCAAAATAAAAACTTTCACCTTAGCCGAAAAGCTGACTATGGATTATTATTGATAATATTATTATTGCTGTCGTTGTTATTTTTATTATTGATGTTTCTATTGTATAAAGACGTAAAAATACAAATAATAAATTTTAAGTTTAAAAATTAAAATACTTTTCTGAAAAATATAAAAATTAACGATGATATAATAAGGGTTGCTTCTATTTTGAGATTAAATTTTACTAAATATTTATTCTTTGAAACGCAAATTATTTCAGCAAGCAATGAAGATTATTAAGTGAATTTTTGAACTAAATATGTTGATGAAAATTGGCAATTATGGCGACTAAAACATTCTTTTTTTGCATAAAATCGGGTTATCTTTAATTTTTATAATATTACCAATTAGAATGATGTTATGATAAGTTTCGCATCCATTTTTAGAGCACAAAAAAAACTCATTATTCTTTAAACTAATTTAGCACACAATAAAGACTTTTTGCGTAACCTTCGAAAAAAAAATTAATGAAAGAGGTTATTTTTTGTTAATAATAGTTAAGAATTAGCTAAATAAGCCGTGTTTGGCGATTTTCTTTTTAAGGTAGATGAATAGCGAGTGGAAGCCGTTCTAAGTAATGTACAAAGCACTGTTTACGGTAGCAAAGTACTGTTTAACGGTAACAAAATACCTACTTGTTTTTATTTTGTCAGACGACACCTTAGCAAACAACGTTTTAGACCTGTTCATTGCTGGCAGCGAAGCAACACGCGCCACAATCCTGTGGTGTGTGTATGTGGCTGCTGCTTTCCCGCAACACCAGGAAAGAATCAAGGAGGAGATCCTGGAAGTAATTGGACCGGAAAGGGATCCGGAATACCAGGACATCAAGAGCATGCCCCTCACGCATTCCTTTATTCTGGAAGTGATGAGGTGGAAGACCATTAATCCCTTGAACACCTTCCATTAGTAAGTACATTCCACATTCCATTCCGAATGGTGCTTATCCGAAATGTCTTTCGGCACTCTGGATAGCTGTAAGGAGGTTCACCACACGCGCAACCTAAATATAACATCCACACGCTAGACGGCGCTGATTTACCACTGCGTTCCTACCAGTATTTTAGATAACAACGAAAACTATAGTACAAAACCCGAAGTAACTCATCTCCAAATTGGGGATCCTTTTGGTAGACTATGAGTTACTGAGGCATCTACATCTGCATTCTCCCCTCCCCTTCAGGGACATGTCTAAATTGTAGAGGTGGCGATAGATGGTAGCATCTGTCTTGTATGTCGTGTCCGTCCTTCTTGACGAAGGCTTATAAGCGGGTCTATGTGACCAAGCACACAAGCCTGAAAATATATGTCTACCAACCAACATCTGGATTTATATTATACCCTTGCGCTGGAGAATACCAGCAAACAATACTCTACTCGCCCATTATTGGGCCAATACTGAAATGTCGGCATCTCCAGTATTGGCCCAATGCACGGTGGCCGTAACGGCGTCGTCACAAACGTGTCCGCCCTTGCCAGTACCGGCCCAATGTTACGGGCCAGTACCATGCCAATACTTGCAATCCGGGATTCATGGAAATTTCGACGTTGGGCCAGCATTCCACCGCTACAGTTAAAATAATATTTGGCTGGTCAGTACTAGCCCAGCATTCTGTCAGAAGTTCTTATTTGGAAATTCGGCTAAAATGTGTGTTAGCTCAGTACTCAGCCATTAAATTACATTGATTCGCGGAACTATCGCAATGTTATGCCAGTGATGTTTATACTTTAAATCACGGCATTAGCCCAATACCGTTTATATTTTAATCACGGCATTAGCCCAGTACCGTTTATATTTTAATCACGGCGTTAGCCCAGTACTTCTTATATTGGAATGGCAGCAATTGTGTTCTATTCCCATCCAGAAAATCCGACGACTCAGCCGGGGCTCGAACCCGCGATCTTGGGCTTATGAGGCGGACGCGTTTGACCTCTCAGCCACTGAGCCGCTTGTGTGTAAATGTTTGTATATTAATTTAAATTTATTTCACAACAAATAGAAAATAAAATTCAACTCTCCTTGTTCATAATTTTGAACAAAATACTTTAAAAATTTGACAATTCGTAGAACACAAAAACCGCCGAAGGCGGCACAAAAATTTTTGCTTATTATTTTCTTCCATCTTATATCGATTTAATGTTTTTTGCAATGTCTTTTAATTTTTATTCACTTTTCGGATGCAGGTGAAAAACTGTGACCGTAAAATAAAAAGTCAAGACGTTAATAGATAGCTAACGTTGGACAGTTTTTATTGACCCAATACCGTCCAGTTTGTATTAGCCCAATACAGGTCAGTTTTTATTGGCCCAATTCTGCCCTGGTTATATTGGCCCAATACTGATAAGCATTCATTTAGCCAATACTAATTAGTCCGAATAGGTGATTTTTAGAGGATAATTTCTTCATTTTTCCTATGTCTAACACAGCAATTGTGTAAATTAATCTTTATCGAAAAGTTTATTAAAAACCTTACTAAAGGCTTCGTATTCAGTTTTTAATATTTTTAAGTATCGGCAAAACAGTGGCAGGGGGATGAAAGCCCAGTACTGAAAAATCAACGTTGGCCTGGTACTGGCCAAATGTTATTGGGCCATTACATAATGTCCATCACAACGCCGTAACAGTAGGGTAACAACGGGTATCAGTATTGGCCTTGTATTGGGCGAGTGCACGACTGACCGGTGGACAGCAGTAGCCAACACTGGCAGCACTGGGCCACCAGTTCGCCATCACTTCAATGTTTGCTGGGTAAGCTTTATGTTCGATTATTATTTCAGTTACAAGTACCAAGTATGGATTTTATACTAATTATAGTATAAAGAAAGAACAGAAGCAGAGGCGCAGAACTTTTATCCGCCCCGGCAAAAAAAAATCAACCGATTTTCTGGTAGTGAGTCAAGGATTTTTTTTTTTTGTCTGAACACATGTATTTCCTAAGCTCTTCGTACTGTCGAAGAAAAAAACCCACCGATTTCACTTAAACCACACTAGTTTTTTTAAATGCTTTCAGCAAGAATACTTATTTTTTCTTCTACTGTGACTTTTATTTTAAATAATATCATAGTAATTTAATTTTATGTATAAGAGAACAATCCGAATAAGAAATTTTACTCCTGTTACCCATTTTTTTAAGTCAAATTGTTTCACCAGCTGATTCTTAGTTGTTGCTTTCGTTTTCAGACAAATAGTTTATGTTATGACGATTTTTTACCCAAAATTGAATGAAGTTCCCACTTCTACTCTGATCTTAGGTGTTTTAATGCTACTAATGATTACTATTTATTCTAATAGCACTCTGGCGGACACCGTCGTGGGAGGATATCACATTCCCAAAAACATGGCCGTTTATTTTAATTTGTGGAATGCCCACAACAACCCCAACTATTGGAATGATCCCGAGAGCTTCATTCCCGACCGCTTCATCACCAAAGACGGAAAATCGGTGTCAAAACCTTCCCATTATATGCCTTTTTCTGCGGGTTAGTTGATTCAATTTTATATTCATGTCTATATTATGTCTATATTATTGATTATTATGTCTATATTATAGATTGTCATATATTATGTCTAGGGTGTTTAACGCAGCTCAGTGCCTGCTATTTAATTTACTTCGACTGGGCGAAACGGAAATCTCATTTGAAAGCATAAATAATAGAAATAGGACTAAACTTTTATTTTAGATAGAAACAAAATAATTTGAAATTGTATCAAAATTAGTTATTGAAATACCATTTAGACTGCTAAAAACACAGAAAACAAAATTATATTTAAAATTATAAATTAAGATTTTGTAGGAATTCATCACATGAATATTTTGCTTTTTAATTGCAAAATTTCAACCTTCATATTTGCAGCCTCGGCCAAATCACCTGTTTATTTCCCCAATAGGCGGGACTGCCTAGCCTGACCAGAGGCGTTTCAGTGGCTATCTTTTCATCTATGAAATCATCATTAGCTATTTATAAACCGTATGTTGTTGAGGTTGTTTCTGTTTAAAAAAAAACTATAAAATAATAAATCAGTCAATACTTGCCCAGTTTTGATAGCTATATACAGTTGAATTACAAACTAAACTGTTTTATCAAATGCAGTACGTCTGGTCTTCCAAGGCCTACCTACCTGTTTTCCTCGCATAATTGCTTTTCAAAATGGCTTTATAAATGAATATACACAGTTTTGCATATTTTTGAAACAAAAATTTAAATTCTATATGGTGTTGTGATGAATATTATTAATACTGTGGTTACTATATGACAAAAAAATTATTATTACTTGTGAATTTTGTTTAATTATAAGGAAAATTAAAGTTTAAATTCCCTGATATGTCCGCTGCAAAAAACTCAAAATGGACTTGTCCATTATCATTCCGTTGTCGACAACATTCCGACTTCAACCACACTAAATTCGATTCATAAAACTGACATATATTGCTAGACGAAATCAGCTTAAATCGATCTTATATAATATAATTAAACGATAACAGCGATTCAAAAAGTGTTCATTTATTGAGATACTACATAAAAAATCATATATTAAACCTTATTAGTAAATACTTTTTACAGGTAAAAGAGTCTGCCCTGGCGAAGCTATGGCTATGATGGAACTGTTTCTCTACTTCACTTCTATTATACAAAAGTTCAAAGTTGTTTTTCCTGATGGATACAAGCCCACATTCAAAGCTGAATTTCATCTAACTTATAGGTTGGACCCATACAAAATTCGATTTTTGGAGAGACTCTGAGACTAAATACAATACATGTTATTATACAAACCTAAATATAATGAACATAGTCCATTAAAAATATATAATACAAACTTTAAAAAAAAAACCATCCCACACAGCCACTTACATCTATGTAATATCCAATATCCATACCTAATCTATTAATGTCTAAGACGCGCGAAATACCAATAAAACGTCCACTAAGCATTCTTTAATAAAAACTACAAGGGCTGTTTTATTTCAACCTCCGATGGGCTGTAACAAAAAGACGGGTCAAAATACAAAAAAGATTTTTTTTACCTTAAGTAATGTACAATGCTGCTTATTTATCCACATAATCATCTTGGCGATTAAGGCACTTGTTATACCTGTAAACAAGCTTTGAAATACCCTATTCATAAAATGTAGCCGCCAATGATTGAGAGGGAGTTGTGACGGTTTCGTTTAAAATAAAGTAAATTTTGAAGCTTTACGTCAATTTTTTTCTGTCCTCCAAGCCACTGCTAGTCTATAATTCACTTATGGTGAAACTTTGAGTTTCCCTAAACATTTGTTCAACTCGCTGAACAATACCGTCTGTAACGACAGACTTGCTTCCTTGGTCCCCTTCTTCATGAACATCAGTTTTGTTCAGCGAGTTGACCAAGTGCTTAGGCAAACTCGAAGGTTTACCATAAGTGAATTATTGATAAGCATAGTGGCTTGGATTGTAGCGCTTCCTTGACGTGGAGCTCAAAGAAACCGTCACAACTGCCTTCAAATCATTGGCAGCTACATTTTATGAAGAGGGTATTTTAAAGCTTGTTTACAGATATGACAAATGCTTTAATCGTCAAGGTGATTATATGGAGAAATAAGCAGTATTGTACCTTACTTTCGGTAAAAAAATCTTTTTTTGTATCTGGACCCGTCTTTTTGTTACAGCCCATCGGAGGTTGAAATAAACAGCCCTCGTATATTTAGTTATTTATAGGCTTCTATCTATACACCTGAATAGGACATACAGATTTGTTCGTCTACTGGATGTATATAAAATTCAATTTACTCAAAATAGACGTTTCGGTGTGAAATTTATTTTCATGTACTTACGTTTACAAACTCAAAGAAATGTATTATCTACTTGACGTCAGAATCTTGGAGTTTAGAGACATTTTGTTGTGGCATATTTCAGCGGTAAAAAATCGATTTCCGCTTTTTCTTGAATTGCGTAACCATATTCAGCCGCTATATGATGTCAAAAATATCTGGATATCGAGGATTGTACAAATTTCGTCTAATGGATATTTAATGGATGTGGTTTGGCTGTGCGAAGATGTGTTCTACTGTTGTTACGTAATTATTTTTAAAAGCAGTCCATTTTACTATGTAATAGTGATTCTCTCAAAGTGCATAATTAAAGTTTGTGATTTAATGAAAAAATAAAGTTAAATTTTAAACAAATTTATACCGTGAGTTGTTAAACTAGTATGTTCAGAATATTATGTAGCATTCCGGCATGTACTTTGAAAGGTTTTTTTTTTTCACTACTGTCCAAATAAAGAAAATCTCAATAAAGAGCAGTCGGACAAAAATAAGAAGAAAGATTTTTGGACCAGTTAAACAAGATTGTGTTTGGAGAATCCTACAACCCCGAACTATACAAAAAGTATGGTGATCCTGACATTCTAAAGGGGGTAAAGGCATCCCCCATTAGGTGGTTGGGCCATGTGTTTCGATACGATGACAGCTTCCCTACTAAAAAAGTCACTTTCTCGAAGATGGAAGGGAAACGGCGGAGTGGAAGACCCCCAACTAGAAGGCTGGATGTGGTGGAAAGGGACCTCAAGGTGTTAGGAGTAAATCGATGGAGGGTCATTGCCATTGTAGGGGACAGTTAAACAAGATTGTGTTTGGAGAATCTTACAACCCCGAACTATACAAAAAGTATGGTGATCCTGACATTCTAAAGGGGGTAAAGGTATCCCGCATTAGGTGGTTGGGCCATATGTTTCGACACGATGACAGCTTCCCTACTAAAAAAGTCACTTTCTCGAAGATGGAAGGGAAACGGCGGAGTGGAAGACCCCCAACTAGAAGGCTGGATGTGGTGGAAAGGGACCTCAAGGTGTTAGGAGTAAATCGATGGAGGGTCATTGCCATTGTAGGGGACAGAGTCAGATGGAGGAGACTTGGAGAGACGGCCTTGGCCTGTAACAGGCTGTAGTGTCAACGAAGAAGAAGAAAGTCAATTAAACTTATACAATACTAAATAGATAAATTGAAAACCCGAAGTAACACCTTTTAACCAATAATAATGTGTTTAAATGAAGAAATTCAGAAATTCATAAGTATTAACGAAAACGTTTATTTGACATTTATTTTAATAATTTTTTATATTGTTTAAAATCTTTAAATTGTGAATACGAGATTAAAAAAAAATCTACATATTAATAGGAGAAAACTATCCGCAATACATCTTTTTCTTTCAATTTATCTAAAGACACTCGGTTTTTTTTTTTTTTTTATTTAGACGTTAGGCTTGCAAATGGCATCTGTAGTCACCATCTATTTTATCCTGAAACCAGAAAAAATGAAAAGGTATATTTTTAAAAGTATATATTGCATTAAGAAATCAGAATATTTGTTAATAAACATATTATTCCATCCTTTAAAGATAACAAGTTCCCTTTTTTCATATACTGAATGTTAAGCATATTTTTTACCGTTCGCAAGTATCGTTTTTAACGGATTTAAATGCAAACTAAATACCTCAAAGCTTATTTTCTCGTTTTCACCATTTTGTCATTTATAGCACGTTCTTCCACTAAGCTCTTCAATTGAAGAGCTGAGTGGAAGAACGTGCTAAGTGACATTTTTGAAAAAATTGAGATTTTTGTGTTAATGATTATGTTATTACCTCCTTTAAACATAACAGCTTTCAATTTTTAAGAAAACATTCGATTTCGTAGATTTTTCGTGAACGAAGTTGGTAGGTGCACGCGTTTTCGTCACTTTTTCAATGGAAGAACGTGCCAAGAACCCTTAGAAATCGTCCCGATTCAGACGATCGTTCAGTGGAAGAACGTGCTAAGTGACAAAGTTGAAGAAAATTGTCAGACTTTCGCTTTATTTATGTCGCATTAATCGCAAAACACTTGTTTTTTTTTGTAGTTTTAATCAAAAAGAATTTTAAAATGTCATTAATTTTTTCAAATTAACTTTAATTATTAAATATAACCAATGAATTATAATTCATATGGCGTATAACCATGCTTTGAGTGCATTTAATAAAAATTAGAAAAAGCACTTTTATTTTAGAATTCAATCGGAGCTAAAAGTTTTAATATTTTATAAAATATCGTTTGCTTTTAAAGTCTTGTGTTTTTTATTCTAATAAACATAGTCTATTTAGCATTGAACAGATGGTATCATTAAAAGAAAGTGCACCTGTCCTTTGGACATCGCATGTTCGCGTTAAAACAACATAACACCCCGAACATACATCAAAGCATCTGGTTTGTTAAAAAAAATGAACTAGGGGTGCAAAAATCGTTTAAAGCAATTTTTACGTTTGATCTCTAAAGCTGACGATCTCATTTTGTGCAATGTCCTAAACTCCTAAAATTATTAAAATGGAATTAATGAAATGCGAAAGCGTAATTGCTTAAAGATCGATAGCATGCTTAAGTACGAAGTAAATTTATAAAAGCTAGTTATAAACGTATAAATGTTAAATAAACTGACTAAGTATGAGAACATAATGTTTATAATACTACGACTATATCTTTATATTTATAAATTCTTAATATTTATTAAAATATAGGTGACTTTAAAAAAGTGCTTTGCATCACGATTGTAAAAATAAATTGTTTAAACGATCATGCTAAGCTGTTGTAGAAATGCTGTAAATTAAAGAAGCTTTCTTAAAATTGATTAAATCCTTAATTGAAAAGGGGAAATAAAAACATAAATAACCTTAGTAATATAACCTTAGATTATATTTTGCCAGGCATCTTATTTTTACTTTTTTTATATCAATGTTTGTTTTTACAATCAATTATTCCTATCCAAAAACTGTTTAAAAATTTAGTTTGCGAAAAATTACATCTTACATTATTATCTTTTTTTATAAATCTTTTAAATTTAATATTTATTTTATTTACTTGCATTTGTGTTTCTTTTACTATCTTTTTGTATACTTTTTACTAAGTTGAGATTTGTCTTATTATTCTTCAAAGTAATTAGTTTATAATTTCAGTGATAATGGTATTTTTTAAAAAATATTTTCAATTAAAAACTTACTCATCTAACATTAAGCAAGAAGTTCTAAAATAACAAATATAACCTACTTTCTTTTAACTTAAATTACACCTTATAGTAAGAAATCCTTATAGTAGGGACAGACGGACGAACAAAAAGTATATAAGATAGGTGTCTGATATCATACAATAAAAAAATTAGGGTTGAGTAACACTATACGACTTTCAATTACCGATTAATATATCAATACGCTCGTTTAAAAGTTATGATATACCTTATAAAGTATTTTCAATTACTTTCAAACCTAAAAAGTTCTATGGCAGCTACTCTTTGCACATGCAAAATATTGTTGAAAACTTTATTTTGTCGTCCGACTAGTACTGGGAGCAAGTGTATCAAATTTTAAGTCTGTATCTATTTTCGTTTTTCAGCACTACTTTTAAAACCCATTTTCTCGAAAATATTATTTTGACTTCTAACAGGTACTAGGAACCCGTGTACTAAATTTGAAGTCTGTAGCTCTTTTAGTTCGAACTGTAATATAGTTTCAGACAAACAGACGAATCAATGAAAAAAAAAACAGTTTTTTGTAATCAGCACCCTCCAAAACGTGTAGAAAGCACAAAATCTTTATTTTGGATTTTTGACCTCCATCGCAATAGTTTCATTACCTTATATTTCATATTAGATAATTGAAAGTAATAACTTTAAAAATCGGACGGATAGAAAGGAAGTTAGGGGGGGGGGGTAGACAGACGTACGGACAGAAAAACACGCACAGGCAGGTGGCCGAACACTATACATTGTAGTCTTCTAATTTTTTAATTTCGAACCAAAACAGAATTTTCAAAATCAGACAGTTTAGATCGGAAATTGAAAGGGATACGGACGGACGGACAAAATGATGGACGTACAGGCAAACAAATAAAAAGTATTAAAACAATCTGTGAAGTCCTATCTTCCAAACAAAAAAAGAATTTTGAAAATCGGAATGTTAGTATAGAAATTATGAAACTCGTATGTATCAAATATACCCAAAAAATGTCACTTAGCACGTTCTTCCACTAAACGACTGAAAAAATCTGAAGCACTTCGGAGGAAGAACGTGCCAAGTGCAGGAGGCGTCAAGCGCGTTTTGTAAATGACGTGTTATTACGTAAAGTACGGCTAAGCCAAAAGCCACCAAGCATTTTGAAGAACCAAACTAAATTATCATGCAGAAAAAACTATGATTTTGTGAATGAAAGAAAAGTTGCAAACTAAAAACTTTGAAGCTCATTATCTCGTTTTCACCTTTTTGTCACTTAGCACGTTCTTCCACTAAGCTCTTCAATTGTCCTTACCCCTATTTTAACTTTCATATATAATCTGGCCACTTAAATTATAAAAAAACTTTTCCCATCATTTCTGCAATGTTACGTGTGTTTACGTTGATATGCTAATTTCTTCTAGGTGGCGCTGCGACGCCAGTATACCAGTATATATTGCGCGGGCAGTTTCCCGCTAGTTTGTATTCTTTGATGAACCATTAAAACTATGTTTGCTACGATAAGTTAGTCTTTTAACAATCAATCACAATCTAAGAAGGAAAATGTATACATTTGCCTTAAAAATTGACAAATCTAAAGGGCATAACACGCAAGCGAAAATTCGCCAACCCAAAACCTTCAACTCAACCATATCTTCAACGCAAAAGTAAAAAGGAAATGATGCCATCTGCCGCCTACTATGTAAGTTGAGGTTGAAAGAAGTATCTTCAACACTTTCAACCCTTGCGACCTTGTTGATTCAACATAGTATTTGAACCAGTCAAATGCATAGATTACCTGCTTTCGTCACAGCGAAGAGATACCGCGCCTTTTTCAATCAAGCGTACACTGTAAAAAAAAAAAAAAAAAAAAAAAACTGAAATTAACGGGAAAAGTACCGGCAGCAGAGTTGCCGGGACTTTCCCGTTTCGTTAAGTATTTTCCCGTGTATTTACAGAAGTTCCGTTTCTAATTTTTCCATTGTTAAAATTTTGCATTTTCCCGTACAGGTAATACAGGTAAGGTAAGGTAATCGTTTCCGGCTGCCTATTTCTAGCCTGCTTTAGGAGCTTTAACACAGCCAATAACGCCTCGCAATTTAGAACCCTGGTCAAGCCACGAGGTTGACACCTGAGCGGGCCCCCAACGGAACTTCGAGCGACATCGTACGCTAACGCCGTCGGGACTTTGGACTCCACTGATTTAACGAACACGTCTGTCCCAGTGTACTCGGGCCCATCCGTGAATTGAGGATTTTTCTACTATTTCCAGTACAGATCCGATTTATAGGATAACTGGCAGTAGGTGGGATTCGAACCACCGCACTCCTGAGAAGGTTGAATCACTAGGCTGATGCCCTAACCACTCGTCCACGGACGGGCCTTGGTAATACAGGTGTTTGATGTTCGAGTTTCGATGTGTGTATTCTTAGTGCACTATCGCCAATTCTACGATAGGGTAATAAAAGTATGGCAGCTCTAAAAACGGGAAAATTCCGTTTTCATCTCTTCGCTCGTGGTTTACGAACATTTTCCGTTTTCAGAAGGAAAAACTCGTTTTCAGAAGGAAAAAACCCGTTTTCAGTCGTTACGGGAAAGTTCCGTTAAAATCAGTAATTTTTCTCCTGAAATTTCAGGGTTTTTTTAACAGTGTAGATTCAGCCAACTTTTATTAGCAAATAAAAATTTGCGCCAAACATCGCAATGAAGTAATACTATTTGTGACTGCCCGAATATAGGACATACGAGCAACTGTTTATTCAACGCTGGCAACCCTATGTCCAACTTTAAAGTCGAAACTGCGATGAAAGTTGACGATTGAGTTGCGTTGAGGGTGAGGAGTTAAATGAATGAGCCTCCATGTGATATGCCCTTTAACGGAAACAATTATTCCGCAAGTTCAGTGCATGATTTGTTGCATTTTCGATTCGGCGATTCATGTTAACTCTACACCCAATTTTGCTAATCATATCATTATGAAATTGAGGGATTATTTTCTTTTATATGAATTATTATAGATAAAAATAATTTGAACGGAAGCATTGTAAAATAAAAAACGTAATATAACACTTACCAGATGGCAACTTAGGCTATTAGCGCAGGGACATGTAAACCTATACGGATTATGGAAATCACCATTTGATCTTGGGAAGCAAATTTCACCTGAAAGTATTTAAATTTTAGGTTCTCAAAGAACTTGAATAAGAATTTGACGGATTGATAAATTTTATAGAATAGGTGAACATCATAGGTGTGTATTACAAGTTTATGTTATTATTGCTAACAATAATAATAATTTGAGTACCGTATTCAAAAAGTTTTTAATATTATTTATTAAAAAGTTTTTAATATTATTTTTTTAAGTTTTTAATATTATTTTAAAAAGTTTTTAATATTATTTTAAAAAGTTTTTAATATTATTTTAAAAGTTTTTAATAGTATTTTAAAAAGTTTTTAATATTATTTTAAAAAGTTTTTAATATTATTTTAAAAAGTTTTTAATATTATTTTAAAAAGTTTTTAATATTATTTTAAAAAGTTTTTAATATTATTTCCAGCCACTGACCCGTCACCTGACTGTGATTCGAAATTACGACGCCCGTCGCCAATAGCCCTCGTGCAAAGAAATTAAAACTAAACTCCAGCCACTAACTAGAACCTTTCCAGCCACTGACCCGTCACCTGACTGTGATTCTAAATTATGACGGCCGTCGCCAATAGCCCTCGTACAACGATAATTCAAACTGAACTTAACTCCAGCCACTGACAAGAATCAAAGTTCTACTTCTTCATTGTATTGTTTACACAAAATATGTGTTTTAATATTGAATGTAAAAACAAAATTATTTAGTAAAGTTGTTATTATTAGTATTATTATGTATTTTGTTGTTTTTATATCATCGACATTTTATATACAAAGCTTATTTAAAGCTTACTTTAAAAACTTTGTATCATGAAATTGGTCCTTTGGAATGGCAAAAATATCTAATATACCAAAAAATAAAATAAGCATGGAATTTATTTTAGGAGTTTTAGCTTGTGTTTTTATTTATACTTTATCAATTTTAATCATATGTTTAGTCATTACTCAGAGTTGGAAATTTTTTATTTTTATAATTTTAAATATAATAGTTTTTATTGTACTTGGAATATTATATCTTAAAAAATCATTATTAATTCAATCAAGAGATTCAAATGTTTTAAATGTGCCTTGCTTTCGTAGTTTCCGACATTGTGTTGGCGTGATGCAGTTAATTTGCACGCAGCATTCCCCGATGCCACACTCGTTTTGATTGGTACACTTCCGGGTCACTTCCGTAACCTGAAAAGAGGGAAAGTACATAAAACAAGCTGACAATGTTAAAAGAACCAAAGTTTCTTTCACTTTAATACACAAAGACATTTTTATAGCATAAACAAACTGATAAAATGTATAAAAGAAAGGTATCTGATAATGCCTTACCTTTCAAGCATAAAGAAGAACGCTCTATGGTGTTATTCCTTCAAAGCATTAAGAAAGTGCCGGATGTCATACTTTTCAAACGTCAAAAATCATACCAAACATAAGCATGAAGTGTTTTAAAATGAATACATTCCAATTATCTGTTTTCATTTTTTAAACTTTTTAAGGGAAAAAAAATCCTTAGAAACCATATTGTTGGATAAATAGTGAAACTAGGTAACTACAATTCAGCTGTTTGCTAAATTGATGATTTTATACGTTCTGTGAGTATGTAGAGTTTTCTTCTAAAATTTAAAACAACACCTGTAAATTATCTTCAAAGGTTACCTAGTTGTACCAGATTGATGGGATGACCAAAACAAATCTTCTTTGCAATTAACCGTATTGCAAATTTTATAGTTACCTAGTTGGTTCTTATCCGCACAATACATTAATCGATAACGCAACGCCCGTCCTTGAGTCAAATATAGTTGAAAAATAGCTAGACAATAACCATAAAAATTACTGGTGAAATAGTAAAACAGCTTACAAATTTCGCAATCATCCGACATACCGGTTGATACAGATTGCCTTTCACCATAATTTTCTTTCAACTATAGGTGCTGGGGACCCCAGACCGTTTAGGGTTTCGCCTTGCACGCGGAAGTTCCCAGGTTCGGGTACGAACATCGCCAAAATAACTACCGACCTCTAAACAGCCAGTTCTGCCAGAAAATGTCTAACAAAATATACACCGTTTAGGGGAGGGCGTGTTAAATATGCTTCAAAGTCCCGACGCTGCGCAAGATGTCGCGTCTTAAAGTTACGTTGGATGCCTACTCAGGTGTCGGCTTGTCATTTAACTGTAGTTCTAAATTATAATGCCCGTCGCCAAAAGCGCTCGTGTAGCTTTAGTGGGACGATAATTCAACTCAACTCTTTCAAATATAGATCAATTGTTAAATATCTAAAAAGCAAAAATATAGATAAAGTAATAAACCTACCGCAGTACATACAAAACACAGGATCAACACAATAACATTAAACTTCATAGCGATATTAAAGATCAAATGATCGAAACATTTTAATCTCTGGTGTAGTATTTTTTTGGATATGAGATAAGATATTATAGTAACAGGTGCTGATCGCCATGTTGTTTTATCAAAGTTTAACGTTCATATTGATTTTAAAGAACATGTTTCACAATATTTGCTATTTTTGGACAGTTTAAATTTAATGAAAAAAAATATTTTTTTAGATAATTAAAAACTATGACAATTATGTTTATAAAATATAAATGTTGCATAATTAAAAAATATTATACCAAGTTTAAAGATTTTAAGTTTTGGTACTGAGTAAATTGGTTCCTTTATTCTTTACGTGCACTCTGCTTTATATTACGGTAAGTGGGGTATAGTTGCTGTAAAGGCCTTAATAAAACAAGATATCGATGTATACCATACAGTTACAATAGACCTGAGGTCGCAGTGCTCGGCAAACTTGCCCCCCACCCAGAAAGTCATAAGTCATACCATACTGTTAAGTGGGAATGGGCGCGCTGGACCGTGGGTCTACAAACTCAACAGCCCGTGTAATCATGGCGAAAATATTTACATCTGCACATTTGTCGCTTTTAATTTTTTCAAAATAAAAAGAGATACTTGTAAGGATCTATCTTATCACTTTTTGAAATTACTTCGAATATTTTGTGTAAAGTTATTTAGCTACATTTATCACATTAGTCAGCTACATTTATCACATAAAACATCCGCTTGTAAAAATATTCAATACAGCCGTAGAAATGTGGCAAAGAAAATATTTACATTTATCACATTGGTCAGCTACATTTATCACATAAAAAAATACGCTTGTAAAAATATTCAATACAGCCGTAGAAATGTGGCAGAGAAAATATTTTTTTTCTCCATAGGATTAACACTGATGCGCTTTGCTTTGGAGACCCCCGGTTCAGCCCGCTCATTCCCCCTTAAGAAGAAGATGGAGGTGTTACCGGGCAGAAATGAATGAAAAAACCGATTTGCCAAGTGAAGCCTTCGATTTTTCGCACCTTTTTTCCGAAACTGATTTTTCGCATCAACGCATTTTTCTTACCTGTGAAGGTAATTACTGCAAACTTGTGCAAATTCAGATCTCCTACTACAGCTTGAAATTGAGAAACAGTCATTTTTTGATTTTAATAAAGCGTTTCAGCATGAGTTAATATCTAGTGATCGGTTTATTTGGACTTACTAGGGTTGCTTGGCGACTTTATGACGGATTCACTTATATCTCCATCAGTATCTTCACCCTCTTCTTAACTCTGTCATTCATACAAATTTACTGAAAAGCAAAAGCATTTAATACATAGCCACAGTACTTAACAATAAAGAACAGGTAAGAAAAAAGTTTAGCATATTGCTTATCTATTTGAGACCATAGTTTTCCCATAGGGTCCAACGTATATAAGTAAAACCGTTTTAACGTGAACACATAGCAATTTTGAAAACTGTAGCATTGTCACAAAATTGCCATTTAGTTGATGTGGATAACTTTAAAATATATTTTTTTTGATAACTTAACCAGTTATGCACTGAATTAAGATTTAATTTTAATTATTTGTATTTGTCTATTTTAGAGCAATCAGTGCCATTAATATAAATATATTAGGGTAAAAAAAATGTTAGCACATAAAATGCATTTTATGATGATTTTATGTTTGTGTTCCTCCTTTCTCTTTATAACAACAAAATTACACTGACCAACAGCGAAATGTCTTGAATAAATATGCTTTACTATTTTACAGGGTTTCTGCGCGTATGAAAAGTCATGGAAAATCATGAAAAGTCATGAATTTGGACAGGGTAAATTTTGTCATGAAAAGTCATGAATTTGAGCAAAAAACGACCAAAAAGTCATGAATTTGAGCAAACAACGACCAAAAAGTCATGAATTTGAGCAAAAAGCCATCAAAAGTCATGAAAATCGATGTATATTTATGGGTTTTGTTAGCAATATTATAAGTTTAATTATTTTTCCTCTTATGCAAATATAAGTTCTTATTAGCGGTGGCGTCATCGGGCTATTTCGTAGATCAGTGACGTCACGGCTTGTTGCAGAGGGGTGCCGTGTTTGTTTACGGTTTTTTTGCACCGGAGCTTCTATTACACGTCACGCGTACGCATGTGCAATGCGGGCTTTCTATTCTTTAAATAAGCTTTAAATCTGGCGGTGATTTGATATGGTGAACCTTAAAAACATGGCGGAAACGCCACAACAAATCTTTTTTTTTTAAATTGTAAATTGCTTATTGTTTCTTTTTATTAAAAATTATCTTGACATCAAGTTCGTTTCTTTTCTTCGTCACTTCGTGTCACGTTTTATTCAGCAGCTTTTTAAAGATTTTATAATGGCGTTTTGGATCATCGGAGTTTCTCGACTTTCGGATCTCCGGAGTTTCGTGTCTTTCGGATCGCCGGAGATTCGTGTCTTTCGGATCGCCGGAGTTTTGCGACTTTCAGATCGCTGGAGTTTCGCGAATTTCGGATTGCTGAAGTTTCGCAAATTTCGTATCTCGGAGATTGGTATTCTTGTACATCACGGCTTTTATAGCGACAACTCTCAGAATGCCTTGTTTTTTGTTATAAAATAAATAATAAGGTGGTTTTTTTTAGATTGCGTTTTTTTACTTTTCCAAAGTTTTTATGGGAGGGATTTACTTTACCTTTGTAGACTTTACTGTGCAAAACCGTACAAACTCAATCAAAAAGCTTTGCCACCTTGCCCCCATTTTTTAAAAATGAACAATAAAACTAAAGCAGTAGCCTAATAAATGATACTTATAAGTACCTCCAGTAGATAAAGGATTAAACTGCTTCTAGTCAATATATGCATCAATGCAATAAAATAAGAAAAGCGACCAATAATTAATTTCTTACAAAACTTTAAGACACTGTAAAACACCATTTTTTGCGCCCAATGGTTTGCAATTCGAAGGGAACATAATTAAAAAGAAAACTTAGCTCACAACTTTTAAAGGACGCTTCAAATTAGAAAAATGTAACAATGTAAGATTTATTAAATTTTGCAGCAAAACTTCGTAGAAAAATAGAGGAAAGCCAGTATTTCATGACTATAAACGCATTTATTTTTGTTTGTTTTTAAATTGTATTTGCCTTAACGTAACATAAATTTGTCTTAGAATATTTTTGCGGCAGATCGTAGGAGCTGTCGAATGAACTTAACATTTAACTTAACATCATGACTGCAATGTCATTTAACTTAACATCATGACTGCAATGTCATTTAACTTAACATCATGACTGCAGTTATGATTATATTATGAGGAATTATTATATTATACTATGAGGAATATTATGATTGAGGGACATTGATTCAAATTGCGTTGAAGATGTTATTTTTATATAAAAATATTCGTAAAAATGTTCCGTACTGTAGGTTTAAAGTACTGTATTATAAACCTTATTTTTCTTTATTTTGAAGAGAAATTATACACACTTTTCACAACAACCCCTTATATGCAATGTAATCTACATTTCTTACACAGAAAGTTTAAAAAGTGTATAGAAGAAACTCATATGAGCAGTTCAAAAAGGCAAATCAGTCTGGAACAACATTTTATTTTAAGATCAATGCAATAACAGTTATAAAATAACATCAACAGTTCTATATTATGCACACAGTAGCTATTCAAATCTTAAACTTGTATCAAGCCTTTGAAATTTACCTTCCAAAATGGATATCTTGTATCTAAAATCAACGGTTACGGATTACACTGTAAAAAACCCTGTTGTTTTTACAGTTAAAAACTGTCAACTTTGACGCCAGTTAATAACTGTTTTTTTACAGTTTAAAACTGTAATTTTTTACAGGAAAACTGTAATTTTAACAGGGAGAAACTGTTAATTTAGCAGGGAAACACTGTTAATTTAATAGTTTTCATTCGTTAATTTAACAGTTCCTCCCTGCTAAAATAAAATACCCAATACTAGCCCTCGCGACCAAGTAATTACTTTGTCGCTGACGGTTCAGTATTGGGCTCGCACGCAAGAGGAACGCCTGGAAGAGGTTATCTTGTATCTAATTTGTCTATCTTGTAATATGTATCTTTATCTAATATGTATCTTTCTATCTTGTATCTTATAAGGGGTATGGACCGGGCCCGGTTTTGATCCAGGAACCGCTTACGTGCGAGCCCAAAACTGAACCGTCTGCTACAAAGTAATTACTCGATCGCGAGGGCTAGTATAGGGTATTTGTGCTGGACGATGATCTCAATCACGTGACTCTTTGTACGTCTTGAAATTTCCCCGAGGCAGGTGCTACTTGATGGGTTGTGAGTGTGACGTCGTGTTAACGAATGTAAAAACAGTTATAAACTGTTTTTCTAAAGAACATTTTTTAACTGTAAAAAAATATGGTATTTAACTGTAAAAAAACAGTTTTTTTACAGTGTAAGAATATTAAACTTAACACAATAAGTTTGGTTACAAACGATAGTCATACCTTCCTTTGAAGAATTCTATTAAAAGAAGTGAAATAGAAAGCCGAATATGTTCTACTTAAAGGTGAATGAGACCAAATAACCTCTTACCTCAAAACCAAAGTTCCTTTATGTTTATGCAATGAAAAAATAGAAATTTTCTAAGCCACATTTCTCCAGCTGTATTGAATATTTTTACAAAAGTTTTTTTTATATGATAAATGTACCTGACTAGAAATTCTCTATATAATTCCACTTTTTGAAATAGGTTCGAATATTTTGTTGTAAAATTATTTATAGAAAATTTAAAAAAAAATATATACATATTGGAACCAGTTTCAAAAAGTAAGATTATAGAGACCTGTAAGTCAGTTACATTTATCATACCAAAAAACCCGCTTGTAAAAATATTCAATACAGTCGAAGAAATGTGGCTCAGGAAATCCCTTTTTCCCCATTGAACACAGAAATATTTTGGTTTTGAAATCCGCTGTTATTCAGTCTCATTCGCTGCTAAACGAAGAATATATTAGTTTTGTTAATTTTCATATGCGATATTTGCACATACGATATTTGCACTTCGGTTATTTGATTTGCCCAGCCCATGATTGAAGGAATTTGTCAATCTTAACTTCTTTCCAAAAATCTGATTTTGTATGGTTCCAGCCTATAGGTTCCTCCCATTGCAGCCTCATATGTAGGTTTGTATCCTGCTGGAAACACTAATTGAAATTTTTGTACGATTGAAGTGAAGTAGAGAAACAGTTCCATCATAGCCATAGGTTCTCCAGGGCAAACTCTTTTGCCTAAAAAATAATTAGTAACTTCAGTTATATGCAATGGACAACGACTATAGGTATGCAATGTAAAATAAACCTTTATTATTCCGAAAAATTTCTGGCAGCAAATTTATCAGAAAATATCCATAGGGGTATGACAAAAATATGTTGGCAGAAGTTTCCGTAATCCTGCCAAGCCCTACAGAAAATATCTGTAGGAGGAGACCGGAGCCAGTTATCCAAGTTTTTATTCTTTTTAATTATACATGTTTAACTTTTATTTATTTTGAAGAAAACAAGCTGTCATGGCCTTTCTCCCGTGCATATCTACAATCTAGTATTACTACTTTTTCAAAATGAAAATCTACTATTTGTCAATAAGTGGTTAAATGCAAACATGTTTTTTGGAATATTAAGCTCAGTTCATAAAAGTTGGATCACGTTTTTCTACATGGCTTTGCTGGAAATTGTGCATCTTAAAATTTTGGAAAACCTGCCCCGTTGTCAAATGTTTAGGCGAGTAAAATTTTAAATTATTCTTAAAACAAATTCATTGTTACGTAGAGGGAGGACACACCTTTTAGTATACGCAATGATAAAACCGTATGTTCAATGAAAGTACGTTTGATTTAGGTTTGAATATAAGCATGAAAATTTAATCAACGTTGAAAAAATCCCCAAAACAGCTCTAATGACAATATTTAAAAAAAACTACACCAAGTTGGTTGGTTGTAGACTATAAATTCAGTTTGTGGCTTGGTCAGCGACCCGCTTATAAACCTTCGTCAGTAAGACAGACACAACAGACAACACACACACATAAGTGGATCCATCTAATTTTCGAACAGAGGCCAACTAGAGGATCCCAGAATTGGCTTGTCACCCCAGAGGTATTGATTTGGTATGGGAACTTAGATGACTTCGGACCCAACAGATTTACGAGCACGTACTCCGCATATACTCGTAGGTCTTCAGTGGTACCGGGACTCGATCGCAGGACCTTCGATCCGAGACCGAGACGCTGACCACTAGCTCACTACGGCCGACACCAAGATTTTGTGGTGGTATAAGACGTGTTCCTTCATAAATCAAGCAGATAGTTTACGCCTATTAATAGCTCACTTCTAATATATGGCCTGGTGGAAAACTTACCCCATTGAAAAACTAGCCCCGATCTCCCATAAGTTTAAAAATTGGCGAACATATGACAGCTATACGAATCCTCGAATAAGCCACGTTGAATACTATACCACCGCGGCACGAGAGCAGTGGTTATATTTCAAATTTAGTTCGTGATCAAAACAGAAAAAAATCTGTTATCAACAGAACCATTCTGTATCAGTGGTTATAGATTTTATCTGATTACAGAGAAAAGGTGTCTTTTGACGAATTGGGATGCAATTTTACAGTAAATTTCTGTAGTTTTAGAAAACAGAATTTTTTTTGTAGAAATTAACAGAACTATTCCGTTTTTTTAGCGATGTTTGTAATGTGGGCTAGCAATTTAGGAATGAATGCCAATTCAATAAAATGAGTTGCATTTCTCTGAATAAAACTTACAGTATGGATAAACTAGTCATTCCTTTCCAGTAAGTGAGATTCGACCCATTCCATAAATCAGTAAAACTGAACTTCTCCGCATGGTGCAAATATATTTTTTATTAGTTTAAATGATAACAAATTACCACGTCGTTTACTCCCCACGTTATTTACTATTTATCATCAAGAATAATTAACCTCGAACCTCGAGGTTATACACATTTTTAAAATCTTCTTTCTTTCTTTCTTTCTTTCTTTCTTTCTTTCTTTTCCTATCCCCAAAGTCCAGCGGAGCTAGACAAGGTCCATGGGTCCGAAAACCTCAAGGAAGTCTTAAAATCTTAGATATCTTCTTCTTAACGAGTGAAACATATAATAAAGTTAATTTTTGCAAAAGTATTGCAAAAAAAAACGTGATTATAGATTTTCATGCGTGTGGTTAAGTTTTCTTTTTGAGAACAGGATTTGATGTCCTGTCGCCAAATTTATCACCGATATCGCCAAACTTGACAAACATGTGGCAATTATTCAAAAAAGCACGCTCTCATCGGCATCATGCATTACGGTTGTTTAGAGCAAAGCAATGCTAAAAATTAAAGGAAATAAACTTATTTACAATATACATAAAGAAGTATAAATTCGTAACATTGCCCTAAGAAAAACAATTTATAAAACAAATAATTTCATTTATTAGGTATTCCCCAGAAGTCTACTTCTATTATATACAAGATACTCACCCATGGAGAAGGGCATGAAATGAGCAGGCCTAGACACCGATTTTCCGTCTTTGGTGATGAAGCGGTCGGGAATGAAGCTCTCGGGTTTCGTCCAGTAGTTAGGATCGTTGTGGGCATTCCATATCAATAAGAAAATAGTAGCATTCTTGGGAATGTGATAGCCGCCAATTGTTGTGTCCGACAATGTGCTGCAATAGAGCATTTTTTACTGAATTTTTAGAAAATGACTTAAAAATTTTAAGTTACACACGCTGAGGTCCATGAATGTTTAAGTTCAATTTAATGTAAAAAGAAGTTAAATAAAATATGTACTGCATACTTGGCACAACAAAAATGAGTATTTTTACTGATCAAAACCACAAATTCTACTAAATTGACGACCCTCAGCAAATGATAAACGTTATTTTTTGTTTCAAAATTATTTGAAAAACATGCTTATAAATATATAATTGTTTCAAAAAGTTATCTATATATATAAAAGAAAGTCGTGTTAGTAAGACCATTTATAACTCAAGAACGGCTAAACGGATTTGGCTGAAAATTGGTTGGGAGATAGCTTGGAACCAGGAAGAGGCTATAGGATACTTTTTATTCGAACCCAAACGGTTGTAGGAGTGCAAAACGTGAGCCAATTTCCCCATAGGAATAACATTGTAAGATTAGAATTTATACTTTTTAATTCAATTTAAAGAAATTTCAGCGCGTTCAGCGTGAACGAAAATTAAAAAAGAAAAAAAAAGAGCACGTCGGTTTAATTTGCTGGATTGTTATTTGAATATCAGTATTTTATTTGTTGATTTTAAATCTCTTTATTTTTTATGGTGTATCAGATTTCCCCAACTAGATTTTAATTACGTTTCTGAATTTAATTTAATTGAAGTTCACAAATGGTAAGAAATGATGAAATGGAAGAATATAGGTTAACCTAAAGAATCGTGGCCGGATTTGGCGAATTTTCAAAAATGTCGCCAAGTCGAAGTGATAACACACCCCGGCACTTGCCGAGATGGTTACCATCTCGAAATGACCAAAAATACTACCTAATTTCAAAATGGCCGACTTAAAACAGCGGAAAGATTCAATAAATTGCAGACCAGATTTATAAAAAAAAGTGAATTTTTAAAATGACGAAGAATTGATTTAAAAAAAAGTAAATAATTATTTAAAATCAGTAAGCATCTAATTAATAAAATATTAGTATAAGAAAACTTCAGAATAAATTATATGCGTTTAAGATTTAAAAAGATTAACATTTAGAAATTGTCAATGCAATTGCTAATTTCGCCAAAGGTTGCCATCGGGGTTACCAGATTTGGCGTAAAATTGCCGGCCATGATTTTTTAGGTTAACCGGAATATATTCAGCATAAATAAGGAATTTGTACTTTATAAAACTTTTCCAACCATACAAGAGGATGAATG
The DNA here is from genome assembly GCA_019343175.1 of Oedothorax gibbosus. Classification (NCBI taxonomy): domain Eukaryota; kingdom Metazoa; phylum Arthropoda; class Arachnida; order Araneae; family Linyphiidae; genus Oedothorax; species Oedothorax gibbosus. Next base: position 12,697,696 of record CM033273.1, read on the forward strand.
TCTTTTTTTTCTGACGTTAAGATGGCGTAACGATCGATTGAATTTTGGCATTGGCGGTTTTTGGCGAAGTTGAAAATTTAACGTAGGGTAGCTATTTTCATGCAGTTGTATGGGTTAGTTTGAATTATCGTCGCATTAAAGCTACACACGAGTGCTATTGGAAACGGGATTCGTAATTTAGAACCACAGTCAAGTTACGAGCCGACACGTCAGTAGGTACCCAATGCAACTTTTAAGGGCGACATCGTACGCAGCGTTGGGAATTTGGAGGATATTTAAAGTGCCTTTCCTCTATACGGGGTATTATTCGTCGGACATTTTTTGGCTGCACGAACCGTTCATAGGTCTGCAGTTATTTTGGCGATGCCCGGATCTGAACCTGGGACCTACCGCATGCAAGACGAAAGTCTTTACCGACTGGGTCCCCCAGACCTATCGAGTTGTATGAAATATGAAGTGGAATGTTTACCACATTTGGGCAGTTTCGTTTTGCGCTAATTGTGAAATATAAACAGGCCATTATAACATATAAGCTGTTCTGGCAAATTGAATAGGGCCCTATGGGAAAGCCCTCAAACTCCGGAAGGGCCTGGATAAAATCAACCCCTCATATCAGAATGGGAGGAGATTATAATATCCTGATGGAGTGGACCACAGTGGAGGGATCAATTGGTATAAAATAAAAGTTTACATTAAAAAACCCCTACTAATTAGGGTTATTAAAGGTGCACCCGTGCAACGCCGGGTTTATAAAGCTAGTTTAAAGTATATATGCTTAGGATTTTATTTCAGGCTTGGAGAGCTCGGTGAAATGCTTCGAAGGTCGGGGACGTAAAAGTCAAGCATGATTATAATTGAAGATCTTAGTGAAAGAAGAACGTGCTAAGTGACATTTTTGAAAAATTGGAGATTTTTGAATGAATGAACAAATTACTAACTTCTTTATAATTTCCCCTTTATCATAAACTTTAAGTTTAGTGTATTTTTTACGGTTTGCAAATACCGTTTTCAACAAATTTGAGTGCAAACTAAAAACTATAAAGCTCATTATCTCATTTTCACTTATTTGTCACTTAGCACGTTCTTCCACTAAGCTCCTTAATTATATCCTTACATTTCTTGCAGTCTAAACAGTAAATTGAACTTAAACTAAATTATTATTTCACTTTTAATAGTATATTTCCTTTAAAAATTTATCTAAAATCTACCCCAACTACCTGTGCGGCACGTTCAAGGGTGAGATTGTCTTCCACCTCATCACTTCCATAATAAAGGAGTGAGTGAAGGGCATGTTCTTCATGTCCTGGTACTCCGGTTCCCTTTCCCCCATAACTTCCAGGATCTCCTCTCTGACTTTCTCCTGGTGTTCCGGAAAAGCACAAGCCACGTACAAGTTCCACAAAATGGAAGTTCGAACAGTCTCGCTGCCCGCGGCGAATAGGTCCAACACGTTGCTCGCCAACGTATCATCTGCAGATGAAGAAATACATATTGAAGAGTACAGGGGAAAAACAACTTCATTGCATAGTAATCTTCCCGTATTCTAGGGCGCTTGGCGGACATTGGTCACAGGAAACCGGTTTTCCTCACGTTTCTTCTTATGAGGTACAAACGTGTGACTCGTGTCCACTGATCTCTGGTGTGAATCAGGGTAGAGAAAAACAATGTGAGTAACCGGTTTCCTTACACCAGTTTAGGCGATGACTCTTTATTGTTGCCAAAGAGGCCTAATGCAGACAGATTCCAATGCAAGGAAGTTGTTTTTCCCCTGTACTGTTCATATAAGATACTTTGTGAGAGTATTTTATAAATACCAAACTAAATTGAGTATCAAGCCTCTACAACAAGCAGTTGCATGAATACAGTGTATGGACACGTTCCGAAACGCCACTCGAGTGAGGCGGTGGAAAACGTTACTACTAACCAAAAAAAAAAATAATTCTTCTTATAATTAGAAAATAGTCTTCCAAGCGTTATTTTTTCAACAAATTTAATCAGGCATATAAAGGAGTTGAAGATTAAAATAATTGAAAATAATAAAATAAAACTCAGTTAATACTCCTTCTAAAATTTTACTTAATATAGCTGAATGTATACACGAATTACGCTTGATGAAGTAAATAGTAAAGATTTTTGCCGGAACTCTTGACATTCAAAACGTAAAATATTCCCATTCTCATGAAATCCCAACAAATCAATAAATTAATGCCATTATCTTTCTTAGGGGCAACTTACTTGTAGTACTAATTTTACTGGTCCCAATGGACGTATTTTTTAGCCTACTTTTCTTTTTTTAATTCGAAAGAATTTAAAACAAGAAGTTCATAAAGAACTAAAATAGCCTACTTTCCTGTTACTTTAATACTTACTGAAGTTCTAATCGGGAAAAAACTAGGTTTCTAACAGTAAATATCATCAACAGCCGTTTCTACACTAGATTTATACATATTAGAAAAAAATCGAAACACAGCATCCAGCTAATAATTTAAACTTCTAAAAGCCAAAATCAACTATTTTCCTTAATATTATTTCGCAAATTAATTAAATATTATTTATCGTCTGCTCGCGATTTATTTGTAGTTCGAAGAATAATTAAATATTTATTAATAACAAAAGTAATGAAACTCCAAACTGCATTAAAAAAATAAGAAATGTAAATTAAAACTAAGCATAATTGTATGCAAAAGTATGCCTTGCCGCTTTCTTGTTAGATAATTAATGAACAATCAAAGAATCAAATTGTGCTACATTTTATGACGTCATTCCAAACTGATTCATGAAAATATTATTTTGCTTCAAATATGTTTAAATAAATAAAGTTTCTCATGACATTGTTGATTTGGCAACAGTAATTTAAATGACTCAAAATTGAATTTCAATGCTAATTCAATGGGAAATTCGCCGACAGATAGTAGATTTATGTCCGTCCGGACGTACAGACAGACGGACAAAAAGTATGAAAGTTGGGTATCTGAGGTCATAGCTTTCTAACAAAAAAAGAATTTTTAAGATCCGATGGATAGAACCGATTTTGGAAGGGGGGTACGGACAGACAGACAGACGGACATCGACCGCATGTCAATACCTACTTTTTCATTTTTTTAATTCTTTCGAATTAAAAAAAGAAAAGTAGGCTAAAAATGACAAAGTAGGTATTGACATGCGGTCGATGTCCGTTTGTTTGTCTGTCCGTACCCCCTTTCCAAAATCGGTTCTATGCATCTGATCTTAAAAATTCTTTTTTTTTGTTACAAAGCTATGACCTCAGAGACCCAACATTCATAATTTTTGTCCGCTTGTCTGTACGTCCGGATGGACATAAATTTACTATCTGTCGTCGAATTTCCCATTGAATTAGAATTGGAATTCAATTTTGAGTCATTTAAAACACTGTTGTCAAATCAACAATGGCATGAGAAACTTTATTTATTTAAAAGTATTTGAAGCAAAATATTTTTTTCATGAATCAGTTTGGAATGACGTCATAAAATGTAGCACAATGTGATTCTTTGATGAGCTGGATGCTGTGTTTAGCGATTTTTAGCCTACTTTTCTTTTTTTAATTCGAAAGAATTTAAAAAAATGAAAAAGTAGGTATTGACATGCTGTCGATGTCCGTCTGTCTGTCTGTCCGTCTGTCCGTACCCCCCTTCCAAAATCGGTTCTATCCATCGGATCTTAATTTTTTTTTTGTTAGAAAGCTATGACCTCAGATACCCAACTTTCATACTTTTTGTTGTTCGTGTGTCTGTATGTCCGGACGGACATAAATCTACTATCTGTCGGCGAATTTCCCATTGAATTAGCATTGAAATTCAATTTTGAGTCATTTAAATCACTGTAAGTATTAAAATGCGGTCGATTTCCGTCTGTCTGTTCGTATGTCTGTCTGTCTGTCCGTCTGTCCGTACCCCCCTTCCAAAATCGGTCCATCCATCGGATCATAAAAATTCTTTTTTTGTTAAAAAGCTATGACCGCAGATATCCAACTTTAATACTTTTTGTCCGTCTGTCTGTACGTTCGGAAGGACTTAAATCTACTATCTGTCGACGAATTTCCCATTGAATTAGCATTGAAATTCAATTTTTAGTCATTTAAATCACTGTTGCCAAATCAACAATGGCATGAGAAACTTTATTTATTTAAACATATTTGAAGCAAAATAATATTTTCATGAATCAGTTTGGAATGACGTCATAAAATGTAGCACATGTGATTCTTTGATTGTTCATTAATTGTTTACCAAGAAAGCGGCAAGGCATATTTTTGCATACAATTATACATAGTTTTAATTTACATTTCTTATTAGCCTACTTTTCTTTTTTTAATTCGAAAGAATTAAAAAAAATGAAAAAGTAGGTATTGAGATGCGGTCGATGTCCGTCTGTCTGTCTGTACCCCCTTCCAAAATCGGTTCTATCCATCGGATCTTAAAAATTCTTTTTTTGTTAGAAAGCTATGACCTCAGATACCCAACTTTCATACTTTTTGTCCGTCTGTCTGTACGTCCGGACGGACATAAATCTACTATCTGTCGGCGAATTTCCCATTGAATTAGCATTGAAATTCAATTTTGAGTCATTTAAATCACTGTTGCCAAATCAACAATGGCATAAGAAACTTTATTTATTTAAACATATTTGAAGCAAAATAATATTTTCATGAATCAGTTTGGAATGACGTCATAAAATGTAGCACAATTTGATTCTTTGATTGTTCATTAATTATCTAACAAGAAAGCGGCAAGGCATACTTTTGCATACAATTATGCTTAGTTTTAATTTACATTTCTTATTTTTTAATGCAGTTTGGAGTTTCATTACTTTTGTTATTAATAAATATTTAATTATTCTTCGAACTACAAATAAATTGCGAGCAGGCGATAAATAATATTTAATTAATTTGCGAAATAATATTAAGGAAAATAGTTGATTTTGGCTTTTAGAAGTTTAAATTATTAGCTGGATGCTGTGTTTCGATTTTTTTCTAATATGTATAAATCTAGTGTAGAAACGGCTGTTGATGATATTTACTGTTAGAAACCTAGTTTTTTCCCGATTAGAACTTCAGTATGTATTTAAGTAACATGAAAGTAGGCTATTTTAGTTCTTTATGAACTTCTTGTTTTTTAATGCAGTTTGGAGTAGTTTCATTACTTTTGTTATTAATAAATATTTAATTATTCTTCGAACTACAAATAAATCGAGCAGACGATAAATAATATTAAGTTAATTTGCGAAAGAATATTAAGGAAAATAGTTGAGTTTGGCTTTTAGAAGTTTAAATTATAGCTGGGATGCTGTGTTTCGATTTTTTTTCTAATGTGTATAAATCTAGTGTAGAAACGGTTGTTGATGATATTTACTGTTAGGAACCTAGTTTTTTCCCGATTAGAACTTCAGTAAGTATATAAGTAACAGGAAAGTAGGCTCTTTTAGTTCTTTATGAACTTCTTGTTTTTTCTAATGTGTATAAATCTAGTGTAGAAACGGTTGTTGATGATATTAACTGTTAAGAACCTAGTTGTTTCCTAGTACAATGGGTAATGTTGTAAGTTGACGGTGTTCTTCGAGCTAAGTTTAATTATTTAATAGTACGCAACAATTTTTAACAACCAAACAGAAATTCGAGTAATCTCCAAAAGTGGCATTATAGAGAAATGTAAGTCAGCTACATTCATCATATAAAAAAGCGTTTGTAAAATTATTCATTACTGCCGGAAAAATTTGGCTTAGGAAATATTTTTTCTCATTGAATTAATACAGAGGCATATTTGCTTGGAGACCAACGGTCGAACGGGCTCATTCACCCTCAGAATGTCAAAGTTCCAATACCCAATCTATTTTAATTTTGTAACTTACCAGTGAATGTAGTGTTGGGATCTGTTAACTTTCTTGAACTTTGTTCTCTAATAAAACTATCGATGAAATCTCTGCTGTTCTTTGAGTCGAACGTGGATCTGTGTTTCTTTATTTCTTTTCTGGAAGCATATATATGATTTGTAAAACAATATCTATACAAATTTTATTAAACTGTTTTTCTGGGAAGTGTTTGAAAACATCGTTTTTCTTCAGCAATATTGCAATCCTCCAAATGAGTTTACCGAATTCCATCGAAATTAAAAAGAATTAAAACTAGGGGTGCGATACTTCTCGCTACTTTCAAATACATATATGATACGCTAGAATCCGGTTTTAAACAAGAAGGTTTTCGATTTTTAGCAATACTCTAAAACCTAGAACGTTTTAAGGCAGCGATCATTTACAGATACCATTATTTTAAATACATTTTGACTTTCGACACGAACTAAAAACTCGCATACCTAATTTGAAATCCGTATATCTTTTTAAACAAGCTGTAGAATCGTTTTAGACGGACAGAATGATAGGATGTCTGACAGACGGACTAATGCTCAAAAATCGACATCCTCCAAAACGTACGTAAAAAACATAAAAATAATCATTTCGGATTTTTGGCTCCATGGCAATACTTTGTTTACCTTATATTTCATATTAAGTATATTTGATAGTAAAAACTAAAAAAAACATTGAAGCTTACTTTTCACATATAAGACAGAAATGTCACATGCATTTTTAATTATCTTTCACATACAAATGGTAAGATAAACTTTTTTTAGGGTAATATCCTTTATGAGCAAGTAAAAATACGTATTATTTCAATATATTTGTGATAAGGAATTAAAATTAGATTCTTAACACAATACTTTATGATTTGTAGTTTAAAAAAATAGATTTTAATAGGTTTTCTTTACGGTGCAGTTAAAAGTTCATTTCCCTTAACTAAAAAATGCCATTATTTCATTTACAGAATTCTATACTCTTTCCATTTCAAACAATTTATATACCAGAGGAATTTTCACGATCCATGATTAGGAATTAAAATAAGATATTTGACATAGTACTGTATGATTTGCAGTAATAAAAATTATATTTAAATCAGTTTTCTTTATGGTGAAGTACTTTATGATGAAGTTACTAGTTTATTCTCTTATCTAAAAAAGGCCATTATTTCATTTACACAACTGTATGCTCTTTCCATTTCCAACAATTTAGATACCAGAAGAATTTTCAATATATATGATTCAATAAATATGATTAGGAATTAAAATTAGATATTTAACACAGTACTTTATGATTTGTAGTTTTAACATGTATTTTAATCGGTTTTTTATGATGCACCTAAAGTTTGTTCTCTTACCTAAAAAAGGTCATTATTTCATTTAGAGAATTTAATGCTCTTTCCATTTCAAACAATTTAGATACCAGAGGAATTTTCAATATCCAGGGGAAGAAGCCTGCAACTGAGGTTGAGCTTAGGGCGTTGACAACTATGTCTAAGTTCTCGTCCAGAAACACTCTATTCGGATCTTCGTACTCGTATCTCTTGCCGAAGACCAGGGTGCAGATGTTGTTTGACATGCTCGGGGACAAGGGATCTTTCACGTCCATGGGAGCACCGTTGTGGACGCGGAGATTGTCGAGAAAGTGACTAATTTCGTCCTGAAAGAGTATAACTGCACTGTAAAAAATCATGTTGTCAGAAAATCAGAAGAATCAGAAGATATCCGGCGACAAATTTGCAGAAATTATCGGTAATGCTACAGGAAAAATGCGTTTACAGAATTTTCCATCTCGCTGACGGGACACCGCCATTCAAACCTGGGGGTGCCAATTTTCACCTATAGTTTTAACAGTGTAATCTACACTGTTAAAAATTTTGTGCTTGGTTTCACAATGATATTGGTTCCTAGTAGCTGCAACGGCTGTGTGGTGAAATGTTTCACCTTTTTTTTGGTGTTTGGTTGAACCATTTTTCTGGATTTGGAAACAAAAACCTGAGAAATGGTTCAACCGAATACCAAAAATATGGTTTAACGTTTCACCACACAGCCGTTGCAGCTACTAGGAACCATATTTTTGGTGAAACAAAGTGCATAATTTTTAACAGTGTAATGGTTCATGGTTCGACGTCGGCGGGTTATTAATCTTTGGTGTAGTACAACCCCTGGCAAAAAGTATCCGATCACCGAAAGCAGTGCCTACGATACGTTCACATCAGTCGTCATTTTTTTACAATTTTAATATTTTTTCAAACCTTAGAGGGTTTTTTTGTGAAATATGACTAAATTTGTCAAGGAATATTAAATATAAACAGAATATAAAATTATAGTTAACACTTTTCACGAGAAAATACATTGAATCGTGAAGGAAAAAAGTTTCCGATCATCCTTTTGTGGGGAAAAAAATATTCGATCGCTAGCGAATGCAACGTATTTTAAGTGATATATGCCATTTTTTTTGGTCGGCGCGTGCGTACAAGATCTAAGTAAACAGTATAAAAGGTTGAATCGTTGTTTCACAGTTAAAACTAGTTTCGAATAAGCAGAAGTATGGATCGAAAGAAAGAATTGTCTTAAGAGCTAAAACTTTTAATTGTTAAACGCTTAAAAAGCGGAATATCTCAAAGAAAGGTTGCTCACACTTTTGCCTGTGCCCAAAGTACTGTTTGCGATTTTTGGAAAAAATATCGCTCTACTAATGATGTCAAAAATCTTCCTCGAAGCGGTGGCCCACGCGCAACATTAAGTAGGTAAGACAAAAAATCGGTTGATCTTGCCAAATCTATGAGAAGTTGTGCGTTGAAACAACTTAATACCGAGTGATAGAAATATCGGGTAAAGGTATGTGCACGTACAGTGCGAAACCGTTTAAACGCAAAAGGATTTCACTTCTGCAAAGCCAAAACGAAACCATATATGGCAAAAAACCATAACAAAAGTCGTCTACAATGGTGCAAGAAACATAAAAGCTGGTCTTCTGATGATTGTAAGAAGGTTTTTTTTAGTTACGAATCTCGTATCTGCCTAGAAACTGGAGATGATGTTGGAATCTGTGTGGAGGAAAGCTGATGAAAGGTTCAAAAAAGATTGCCTCAAAACTAAAACTAAATATCAGCGTTAATTTTATGGTGTGGAGTTGTATGACTTCCGAAAGAGTCGGTAAAATGTGTATAGTGTCGTGAACAATTAATTCTGAAGTGTATATTGACATTTTAGAACATTATTTGATTCCTACCATCTAGGAAAGGTTGGACGACTCCTCCTATTTCATTTTTCAAGATGATAACGCATCATGTCATCGAAGTAAACTGGTCAAGAATTTCTTAAATCGAAATGGAAATTCTCCAATTAAGACTATTGATTGGTCTGCAAATCCGGATCTCAATCTAATCAAAAATGTTTGGAATGTTTTGAAAAGAAACATTGATGAGAGAAGACCAACAAATATGGAAGAACTACGGCTAGCCATCAAGGAAAGCTGGGGTGAACTTCCATCAAATTTATGCCACGAGTTGGTCGCATCCATGCCTCGGCGCTTAAAAGCAGTAATCAAGGCAAAAGGAGGACCCACAAAATATTAAACTGACTTGATCGAATACTTTTTTCCCCAAAAAGGGATGATCGGAAACTTTTTTCCTTTACGATTCAATGTATTTTCTCGTGAAAACTGTAAACTATAATGTTATTTTCTGTTTATATTTAATATTCTTAGACTAATTTAGTCATATTTCACAAAAAACCCTCAAAGGTTTGAAAAAAATATAAATTTTTTTCTAAAATGACGGCTGATATGAACGTATCGTAGGCACTGCTTTCGGTGATCGGATACTTTTTGCCAGGGGTTGTATGGTCAGTTTGACCGAGGAAGGTAAAATTTCGTTTTTTCTCTGCAATTTGTTTCTTAAAAAACAGCCTTTGAGTTAAAATTACAAATTGTTCGCATAAAATAAACAGATTATCTCTGTAAATTTTACTGAAATTTTCTGGCATACCAGCTGACAGGTTTTTTTTTGTAAAAACTATATTTTTGACTCTACTAAACTACTACTGCTTACTACTGACTATCACTAAACATGACTTTTTTACAGTATAGTAGCAAAGCAATAAAGAAAATATTCGTGTAAAACATATACTTTATGTAGCTCAAGCTAAGTGGAAAACAAAGAGTGGACCTATGACCGTATACGAACCATAATCGATAGCATATTAGTTAGTCCACTACTCCACGGCGGCCAAGGATGAAGTTTGCAATTTGAAAATGTTCTTTCTTTTAAACTTAATATAGATTTGCATTAAATGAAAAAAGTTTATCATTTTCTTACCAAAATCTCTACCTCGAGCAGCGATTTTCCAAGGCCCAAGTCTTTCATTGATTGGAGGACGAAACGCCTCTGTTCCCGCCATTTGTGTACATCCATTCCATTGAAAAAGGCACCTGAAACACAAATAATATTATATTAACACTTTCACTGAGCAGGATTTTTGTTTCCTCATAATATGTGATAGGAATATATCATTATCGAATTCTTAGTTGTACGGCCGCCTGGGCCCTTTTAACAGTGAAAGAGTTAAAGGGCATAAGTTAACATATAAGCTTCAGAATTAAAAAGATAAAAATGTGACTAATACATGGTAAAAATAGAACATGCTCATAATGAAGGGTCTAGTTGCAAAACTCACATTCCCCAAAGTATAACTAAGATATAGGAGCTGGACCTTTTTATGGAGATTTCGTCCCATTGTATGTAACCCTTATCAAGAGTCGCCAATGACCGGACTGAACCTTATATCTTAGTTATACTTTGGAAAAAGGCCGTTTTGCAACTAAACCTTTCATATTCACAATTGTTTAGGTGCATTAAGGATTAAGGACCTACTGTTTTCGTTGAATAATTTCAAAACACCCCGTGTCGGTCGTCCAAGAAAATCCGTCCTTAATAATGCTTCTTTGATCACTTCCACGCCATGAAGAACTATCACAGTTTCAGATCCCAATTTCAATCTAAAAAGGAAATGTCATGCTCAATTACTACTTATTTTTTTGGCCCATGTTTAATACAAAGTATGGATGAGAAGCGCTAGTTATAAACAGCAAAAGTGATTCTCCTGCACTGAAAAAAAAATTGTTGCAAAAAAAACATAATTGTATGGTAATGGTATTTCTAGTAATAAAACCAGAATACCAGGTACTTAAACCATTCAATTAGTAACCTTACTATTTGTTTTGGTAACGGATTACTAGAATTTCTGGTATCTAAAATTATAGCTCTTTTTACTCGTACATTTGGTAAGATTACAACTATGAAAAGTAAGTTTACCACCACAAATGGTTTTCCTACCATACGCTTTGTTTTTATACGAGAAGCATGGTTAACAAACCAAATTAATTTCCAGAAAGCATCGGTCTTTTATCATATTCTTGGTGATCGGATCATGTTGAGCGCAATGATACCTACCAAATAACACGGTATTAGCTGAAATTTTGACTACCAATATACGTATGGTAAATATCACTCATCAAACATGGCGGTGCTGTGTTGCAGTCGTTTGTGGCAACTCGAAAGAAGTCATATAAGCAAACTAAACTAATTATACTAGTAGTATATTTTGCATTTTATTGAAAGAAGTATGAAAATGGAGCTCCGCGCGACATTTCCCGATGGATCCGGTACATTTCTTGCGAAATGAAATTTAAAATTTATAATAGAAATACGGTGATTACGCATGTGGTTTACGTAATCTTATTTGGTAATATTAACTTTGTGCACAGCAATAATACTATTGTATACGGTAATAAAACCACTATGCGGTAGTGCAGACCCCCCCTAAAAAAGCCTAATACGTAAACACCCTAATATGGTAGTTAAATCCCCTACAAAAAAAAAACCAATGGTCTACTAACATCATGTAATGGACCTATTTTCTGAACCTAAGTCAATTTACCCAAAAAGATATGGTATAGATAGAATTTTATGGTTCCCTATGACCCGAAGACGTTAATATAAAATTTGAGTATATTTTTCAGGTAAATAATGGGGTAACCTTCATAAAGAAATAAACCTATATACCTGTACTTTCTTTGAAATTTTCATTATTCTATGGAGTTGGTCATGGCCAACCCCAGAGTGGCTCACCTAAATTTGATAAAGGAAGGCACATTCTTTAATACTTCTTGCACAAACTTTATGCAAATTAAATTCCTTAATATAAGTTTTTAAAAAACCTATCTGGAATCTAATAATTGTAAAAATCTTACTAGTCTAAAATGTTATTTTGTAACTTTATTTTTTTTTATCTCAATCAAAAAATAGCCAATAAAAAAAGGTCTTCTCTAGCAACATGCTTTGAACATTATGAAAAACCTATCAAATTTTTAATTTTATTTGTTTTAATTCGAAAGTTTAACACTTAAAAATAGTTTGACATCGTATTACGTTTACTGAATTAGTTAACCCTTCCAAAATCGTCTATTAAATTTGGAAATTAGAAACTTTTGTTAAACTAATATCAAGACCCACAACTTTTTGCCACCGAGACGACAAAATTATTCTTCCGATGTTCATAATTAAAGAATGCAAATTTTGGTCCTTTAATATGTTGCATCAGGCCAGAAATTATTTAAAATCATTTGAAGCAACTTAATTTTTTCTGAATATTTTGGAATTCGTTCAAATGCTATAACAGCGATTAAGAAATGTTTATGAGAAATAATTGTCAGCACATTGCTTTCTTCCGACGCCGGGCCTCTTAAAATAGAATTATCATTTTGCAGATTGGATTGTTAAAGATTTTAGTTGCGATTCCTGTTTTTATTATGTGATTTTTAAAAATTAGAAAATTTTCGGATACGTTTTGTTAGAATTTTTTTTTTCAGTTTTTTGTTGTTGTTAATAATAAACATAAGTTCTGTTATAATTGATCACGACTTATTTAGTGCCAGTTACTGTTATTGTTCAAAATCAACTTCACAAAACTAAAACTAAAGCAATGCTCATACCCATAGACATATAACTCTCTTTTAACATCAAAATCGACCAATCAGCATAAACGTAAGATTCCAGTTTATGACCATACTGTACCACACCACATGCCTCTTGAAATTCGAGTTCATCATACTACGTTTGAAAGCTGCACCACTTGAAAACAGAAATTTATGTGACTGAGTGAATGGTTAAATTGCAATTGCCAGACGATGGCTAGCCTCATCTAAGATATTGAAACCAAGGATAGTAAGGCTATTACTGACTAATTAATAGATTTTATTACATTTATTAAGACGACTAATTCAAGTTAGTGTGCGCATTTTGGTTTATTAATATAGTTGGAGCATCAAGTGATTGATTAATGTACCAAATTAAGGGTTTTATTCAATTAAATAACTTATAAGGTGAGTTTAATTATTAAAAAGTGAAATTCTGCAAAAAATTTCTATTAAAATCAACAATTTAGAATCACTTGTCAGGAAAAGGCCCCGTTCCTTCCTTGAGGTCTTGCGTCTAAAGACAGCTTAAACCTCAACATGTAATTTTATAGTATTCCCAAAATAAATATCTAGAAATAGATAATAAAAATTATTACTATCTCGAGTGCTTCATGAAGGGAAGGGAGGGGGTGAACATTTTTAAAATCTAATGTCTTGAAAGCTGCCATCTAATTCTTGGAAATGGAGAGGGAAAACTGTTAAAAAATCCCACCACCCTACCGTATTCTAACTAAGATATGTAATTTTATATCTTTAGTCATCTTTATACAAAAAAAAAGCCACGTAATAATTTTCAAAATCCAGATGCACATTAAAAAAATTAAACAATGTTTTTCATTATTAATATTGATTAATATTTTTGGTGCACAAACATGTTTTAAAGTGTAAACTTTGAAACTCAAATTATCAGTTATATCAAATATAATTAAAATCTTTTAGTATCCTTTCTTTATTTTCCCAACCTTCTGAAGGATAAAGACGTATAAATCCGTCAAATGACTGGTTTACCAGCAACACACATAATTTTTAAATTTTTATAAATTTAATTATTTTATTAAATTCCAAAATTTAAAGCATGGAGGAGTCATTTATAACCACCTATTACAGAAATATAATTTTAGCTCTTGGAGTATTTATAGTGCATGTTAACTTCATTTAGTTTAAAATAGATCAAATAGATTCATTTAATAAAGGTGTATCTTTGAAGCTTCCCTCCGTTTCGAAAACAACAATCTAAACAAAGTAATACTTCTAAGCGGGAAAATTGCACTAATGTCATTGGGTGAAAAATAAATATGCGGGAGTCATCATTTCATCGAGTTGTATGTTATACAGACTGCGTGAGATTTATGACATGAGAAGGCCAGCTGCAAGAGTTTTGTTTAAGCTTTAAAGAAGTGATGGGTTGTTTATGGGTAATAAATGTCAAAAATATGCCATTATCCATGTTCTACTTTTCGTAATGTTCTAGGATTTTGGTTATCATTTTTGATTCTTGACGGTTATGCCCCCCCCCCCCCTAGGTATCTGGGGGGGGGAGGCAGATGATTAGAAAGAACAAGAATTCATTAGAGTTTTATCTTAGACAAAATAAACCATTCACATAAAAAAAATTCTAATTTTTTCGACCCCCCCCCTAAAATTTCAACGACGCAGTCTGCGTCGTTGACCCCCCCCCTGTAGGCACCCCTGCACTATGTACGGTAATGAAACCACTACATACGGTAATAAAGCCACTATATATGGTAATAAAACCACTACATATGGTAGTAAATCCACTACATAAAGTAATAAAACCAAATGCGCTACCAAACATCATGGTAATGAAACCATATTTTCTAGTAATTTTACCATAAAGTCACTACCAAACAGATACTGGTAGATAAACCACATTTTTTGGTGTTCCATATGAGCCAGAAAGTACGGTTAAATATACCAGATTCTGGTAGTTGGACTAGAATTTTTTTTCAGTGTAATAATTAATATATTACCTTCATAAAGTTATAATCATACGTTATTATTAACCGTGTATTTGATAAACATTATGTATAGATTTTCATAACTAGTTCACTTATGGAGCCTTGGTCCAGTGGCCAACCCTCCCTTACATAGAGTGGTCAACCCTCCCCACCTAGACATTTCGTAAAGAATGGCACATGGTGCTTTGAAGCCTACTTCATTGCACAAACTTTATAGCTAAAATAAAACCTTAATATAACAGTATTTTAAAAATACCATATACTTAAACTTAATTGAATTGTTTTTTTTTGAAAAAATCTTACAAATTATATCTAAAATGTTTATTTTTTTGGGGTGAGAAACTTTCATTTTTTATTTTCTCCTCAATGCAAAAAAGTAGCTCAATAAAAATAAGGTGGCTATCTGCTGACAACAGTAGCTTTGAGTACCATCTATTGAGAAAATGCCTATAATATTTTTAGACTTTTTTTCTTTTTTTAATTCGAAAGAATTTAAAAAATGAAAAGAGTAGGTATTGACATGCGGTCGATATCCGTCTGTCTGTCTGTCCGTCTGTCTGTCCGTACCCCCTTCCAAAATCGGTGCTATTATTCGGATCTCAAAAATTCTTTTTTTTTGTTAGAAAGCTAAAACCTCAGAGACCCAACTTTCATACTTTTTGTCCGCCTGTCTGTACGTCCGGACAGACATAAATCTACTATCTGTCGTCGAATTTCCCATTGAATTAACATTGAAATTCAATTTTGAGTCATTAAATCACTGTTGCCAAATCAACAATGGCACGAGAAACTTTATTTAAAAATATTTGAAGCAAATTAATTTTTTCATGAATCATTTTGGAATTACGTCATAAAATGTAGCACAATGTGATTCTTTGATTGTTCATTAATTGTTTACAAAAAAGTGGCACGGCATATTTTTTGCATACCAATTCTGCTTAGTTTTAATTTACATTTATTTTTTAATGCAGTTTGTAGTAGTTTCATTATTTTTTATAATTTAAAAAAATATTTAATTATTCTTCGAACTGTAAATAAATCAAGCAGACGATAAATAATATTAAGTTATTTGTGAAAGAATATCAAGGAAAATAGTTGATTTTGGCTTTTAGAAATTTAAATTAGCTGTGTTTAGCTATTTTTTTTTCTAATGTGCGTAAATCTAGTGTAGAAACGATTGTTGATGATATTTACTGTTATGAACCTAGTTGTTTCCTGATTAGAATTTCAATAAGTATTTAAGTAAAGTAGGCTATTTTAGTTCTTTAAGAGGTTCTAAATACTAAAATTTAAAGGTGGGCCAAGTCTCCCTTATGGCCAAGGCTCCCCGGTCTCCCTTACACTTTAAAAAAGACAATCACACACAAGCTAAACTTTAAAAAGACAGTTTTCACAAAACCCTGTATGCACCGAATTCAGATATAATTTTAATTATTTGCCGTTGCCTATTTTAAAGCTACCCGTGCAGCAGTAATAATAGATTACAGTAAAAAAAAAATAGTTTGAACAAAAAATGCACTTTATGGTGAATTTATTTTCGTTTTTTCCTCCTTTCGATTAATAATAATCAAACTACACTGAACAACAACGAATTGTGTTAAATGAAGATGATTTACCGTTTTAGTCTTTAATGTTTTGAAACTTAATACTGCATTCGTAAAATCCCCACTACCATCTATTTTCCCTTGAATAATGAAATGTAAAGCAACTGTCTTTTAAATGGGACTTATATGTATACCGTCAGAGGCAATATCGATTTGGCGCAGGTAAATAAAGTTACATTTAACTGAAGAATTAACTTTACCTTTATAGACTTTTATGTGGTGCCCCGATGGCCGAGTGGTTTGGACCATTACGCTAGCAGTCTGCGCGCTGTAACGGTCGCGGGTTCGATTCCCGCCTTCGCCCTGGGTGTATATTCCTTTCTCTGTGACAGTATAAATTCTTTATCTGTCTTACTTGACGAAGACTTCATAATCGGGTCTCTGATCAAGCACACAAGCCGGAATATATATGTAATAGTAGTAATAGACTTTTATGCAGCTCTAAAACCTTATAATTCAATTAAAAAGTTCCACCTTTCACCAAATGAACAATGAAAAGTAAAACATCAGCCTTATAATAAGATATTTATAAGTACCGTCAGTAGATAAAGGGTTATAATTTAATAAAATTATTTTTTAAAAATACGTTTAAAGAATCTGGTAAATCAGTGTAATGAACTTACCTGAAAACATCTCCGTATTTCTTTCCAAGCTTCGACAAGTCGATATGTGGGTTATTCAAGCTGAGAAACGGCAAATAGCCCACAATGGGCAGCCCAAACGGGCCCGGGGGCAAGTTACACCTCCAAGCCTTCCAAGCACCCACGGCAAAATAGACGACCACTAAAACGACCAAAGCGACGAAAATCTCCCGCTCGAACGCTCGAGCTCGCGTCACTGACGCCCAGATCAACGTCTGGAGCTGAGACATCGTCAAAATAGTTAATTTTTTAAATTACTAAAATAGCTTGACTTACTAAAATTAGCTTTAATTCAAGTTTCAATAACTAAAATTTCCTTTAACAAAGCCTTTCAATTGTTAAAATTTCGAGGATCACACCAGGAGCTGAGACATCGTCAAAATGCGTTTAGTATATTTACATATTTCTAAAATATATGTTATAAGATGGATTTAAATAGTTTATCTCGACAAACTGAAGAGCGCGTATCTAACGGGCGTGTTTAGTTTTCGTGATTTCATTTGAGATAATAGTAATACAATTGAAGAGCTTAGTAAGGAGAACGTGCTAAGTGATATTTTTGAAAAAAAATCGAGATTTTTGTACCAATGAACCTATTACTAACTTCTTTAATGACAACAAGTTTCCCCTGCTTTAGAAACTTTAAGTTTGATATATTTTTTACGGTTCGCGAGTTCTGTTTCTAGAGATCTGAGTGAAAACTAAAATCTTTAAAGATCATTATCCCGTTTTCATCTTTTTGTCACTTAGCACGTTCTTCCACTAAGCTCTTCAATCATCAAATAACAAAGAAGTTTACATATTTTTATTTCAATTGACAAGATGACTAAACGAAAAAATAAATAAATAATTGTAACTGCCAATTATAACAACTTCTACACATTATTGAAGATTACTCTAGCAACGACAATTATTTTTAATTGCTCGTACTTCGCAATTCAAACCGGATACATTACTTTGAAGGGTGCAGTTACAAACCTCACATATTTCAATGCAAAGTATATGGGGTCCATTGGCGAGACTTCGTTCAATCGAATTTACCATTTTCAAAAGTCGCCAATGAATATCCCTGTATCTTAGTAATACTTTAAAGATTAAGTGAGTTTCTCAACTACCCTCTTCATTTGATTTAAAATTTGAAAATTCACTTAAGAAAAAAGGATAAATAGTAAAATCGCAAATTTTTAATTAACCAAACGTTTAATAATTCTAAAAAAAAAAAAACGTTTCACCACCAAATTACTCTTGAGTTTTATGACAGTGCACGTTTCAAAAATGATCAGTTATTTCCCCATGTGAAGGGTCTAGTTGCAAGACTCACATTCGCCAAAGTATAAATAAGATATAGGATCCGGACCCTTAATTGGCGATTCTGTCCAATTGTATGTACCCTTATCAAAAGTCGCCAATGATCGGACCGGACCCTATATCTTAGTTTTACTTTCTAAAATGGGAGTTTTGCAACTTATGGTATAAACAAATATATGTAATAAAACTTAGGATATACCTCTTATATGCAAGAGCCTTCCGGATGTCAAATCATGACGCCCATCGGCAGTAGCCCCCCGTGTAGTTCTAGTGGGACGACAATTCAAACTAACCTAACTTCCCTGATGCTCGAATTATTAACGAAGTATAATTTAATTTAAACAGAAGACATATCACACCACCAATGAGCTTCTTTTTACAACCATTTCTACCAATACTTTAAAACAGTTCTCTCGTTATCTGCTCAACTGTAACTTTGTATAAAAATAAAAGTAAATAAACCGATTTTTTTTCATCAGTAACGAAGTTTATTAAAATAATGTTAGATAATTTCAAAAATCTAGAGTTTAATGAGACTTTATTTTTTATCGAACATCTTTGTCAATAATCTTAGTTTCAATAAAAAAATAGTCTACTTCTATCCTTATGAAATTGAACTTTAAAACAATATATGAAAAAAAAACTTAACTGAAAAACACAAAATAAAAATTAACCAAAAGAATATATTGAACTAGTAAAATATATAAATATCATAAATTATTTAAAAATATTATGAAAATATGATATAAACGGTAAAATGAAAATATTACCGAATTATACATTTGTTATTTTTTATTGAATGAGAATTAGTTAAAACAATATTATAACAGTCTTTATTCTTTTTATGCAGCTTCGTACTTGTTAAACATTAAAAAATCACATATTTTACACAGAAAAAACCTCAAAAAATATTTGAATGAAGCAAATGACAGTTTTAAATAACAATCAAAACCCAAATGCTAATTTCGGTAAAAGCACAAAATACTAGGCCAATGATTGATGTTGTTCATTAAATCTGCTGCATCAACTTCTTGTCAGAAACCTTATTTTGTATGGCTCCAGTTTATAGGTTCCTCCCATAGAAGATTCGAATGTTGGGTTATAGCCTACAGGAAAAGCCACTTCAAATTTTTGTATGATAAAAGTGAAATAGAGAAACAGTTCCATCATAGCCATAGGTTCTCCGGGACAAATTCGTTTGCCTAGAAATAGAGAAAAAGCTTTTAATGCTATATATTTTGTATAAAAGTGATTGTTAAAATTACTATAACTGAATAAATAAAATATTTTACAGTTTTTTTATTGAATAGTTTTTTCTAACGGGCTGCTTTATTGGCGTTATCCAAGCATTTGCAGACTCAACATATTCCCTAGAACTGAGAGCCATTTTTAGCTTCCACACTACGTTTATAACGTAAAAAGTGGAAGGTTTTATAATCGTTCAGTCCATCTGTCTGTCTGTCCGTCTGTCACCCACTTTCACAGAAAGAACCACAATTCCCACAGACAAGTGGGATACGTCATTTTGAAGCAAAAAATCAGATTAGGCTACATTCAAATTTCATTAAAATTAATAGAAGTTTTTAAAATTTAATACTAATTTTTATCTCATTGAAATAACATGCAAATTCTATTTATTCATATTTCACGTTGTCATCACAAGTCCAAGACAAGTGGGATACGTCATTTAGCAAAACAATAGGCTACATGCCAAATTTCATTAAAAATTTAAACTAGAAGCTTATTAAATTTAAATACTAACATTATGAAATAACAGCAAATTCCATTTTTATTCAAATTTTCACTATTGCCATTTCGTTAAACGTACGAGAAACTTTTGTTAAAATAAAAATACACTTTTAAAAAAATATTTATTTATGTGTTATAATTCGGTTTGGATTGTTGTATTATCACAATAGAGTTCTTTTAATGGTTCATATATATATGTATGTAGAAAGATGCATAGAGAATTCTAACTTGGCATAAAAAAAATATGCTAAGTTTCGCTTTTATTTTTAAAGCATCAATTGTACAAATTATAAATTTTTTGAACTGTAAATTAATTTAACAAACTATAAATAAGTGAATTTTCGAAAGAAATGTAAATGGGAAATTGTGGCGACAAAAATATTTATTAAAAAAGATTACATCATTATTCTTCGAACTTCAAACAAATTTAGCAAACGATAAAGTCTAATTATTAAATCTGAGAAAGAAGTATTAATGAAAATAGTTAATTTTGGCGTTTAAAACTTTGAATTACAAATAGCTAAAGGCCCTGTTTTTATTAGAATTAAATCACATTTGCCATTCGCAACAATCGCTCGAGAAACTTTAATTCTTTTAGACAATAAATTAAAATAAATTTATTTTTGCGACATCGATCAGTTTGAAATGACGTCAAATATATTTCACTACGGAATCCTTGTATGTTGATATGAAATGTTTTCATTCTATTTAAAAGCGAGGAATATGACATTTATTCTTTAAAATATAAATTAATTTTTGCAAACGATAAGTAATAATTATTGAATTTTCGAAATAAAATAAATGAAACTAGCCAAATTTAGCTTGTAAATGTTAAATATAGAATTAATGTTGTGTTTGGCGGGTTTTTTCCTGTTAAACACAAATATGTGGAAGCGAGTTAAGTGACAGATTCTGTTACAAACCTACTTGTTTTTTTGGCACAATCAACTCGGCTCTCTCTACCGATATTGACGCTCAGATTACGATGAATCTGATCTCTCTGTGGATGTTAAAGTTTAATTTTGCCGAGAAAACCCAAGCCAAATGGGTACTCAAGGAATCTTTTACATGCCACATAATCATATGTCATGCGGGCCCAAGAATTTCCCTTCCAGAAAATATGAAGACTCATCCGGGACTCGAACACGCAATCTTGGGCTTATGATGCGGACACGTAATACCTCACAGCCACTGAGAAGACTTTTTTTATTGAATGAAAATGCAAACAGAGCTTCACACAATTCTTTAATAGAGAACGAAAACGGAATCCCCAAAGGGATCTTTATGCATTATTTTAATTTCATTCCAAAGTTAAACAAAAAAATTTAACCTTTATATGTTCAATACTTAAAGTGCTTTAATTTAAATGTGCTTAAGGGGAGTCGGATGGTTCTACACTGCTCACAACAATTAGGGGAACGCATGGTTTAAACAATTTCACCCCCAATGATTCCATTTGGAATCATCAGCTTGCGTTTTTTTCTCACTAAGTTGAGCTCGCACTTATTTATCGTTAGATGGAAAAATCATGTCTTTTGAAGAATTAAATAATGTTTGTTTTAAATAACTGAAAATATGAAAAACATGGTAAAATAAAATTCACTCCCAAAAAATTTTATGAATTAAATTGACCCTAAATTCTTCACGCTTGCATTCTACGATGTTTAAAAATTGATTTTAACTTTTTTTAATAAATAAAAATTTTAAAAAATTATTGTTATAATTTATTCAAAAATTACGATTCCAATTTTTTTCCCCTTAAATTTTAGTTAAAAAAATTAATATTTTCCCCCCCTGTTTTTACCATTTCATTCTGGATGCATAATGAATCTATTTCGCAAATTTTATATATATAAAATAAAAAATAAGAAGTTTGAACTGAAAGGGTTAACAAAAGTACGCAAAGTGCTCCCCTGATTGTTTTGAGCAGTGTATCTCACCCATGTTAATTTTCCTAACTTTAGGAAAAATTTCTCGGGAACTACATAAGATATCATAATGAACTTTTTTATATTTTGTTCCTTACATATTACTCTTTGATTTCAATTGAGAATATCTCAAAGTATAAAAAAATACTTTTACAGTGATTTTTTTAAATATGTATTAAAAAACAAAAAAAAAATCAGATTTAAAGTTATATATATTTTTTTAGCAGAGATATTTAAAATTCCTCAGTTAAAATTAAAGAGCTACATGTAAGAAACAAAATATAAAAATTTTCATAATAATAACTTATATAGTTCCTGAGAAAATGTTCCTAAAGTTAGGAAAATTAACATGGGCGAGATAGAGCCATCCGACCCCCCCCCCCCCCCCCTTAAGTGCTCCTTTAAAAATGCTTAAGTTTCCTTAGTTACTCACCCAATGAGAAGGGCATGTAATAGTGAGGTCTGGAGACCGATTTTCCGTCTTTGGTGATGAAGCGGTCGGGAATGAAGCTCTCGGGATCGTCCCAATAGTTGGGGTCGTGGTGGGCATTCCATATGCTGAAGAAGACTGTCACGTTTTTGGGAATGTGATAGCCACCGATCGTGGTATCCGATATTGTGCTGCAAAAAGAAGCTGTATTGAAAAACCTGAAGATGATAATTAATATGTACAATTTATAGAAAATTATGTTAGAAATGACAATATTTGATTGAACCGCGCTTACCATCACGGTAATTACGCTGCACGATATTTAGCGATCGTGATGTCAGACAATGTTCTTCAAAATTAAATTATTTATAATCTGATTAAAATAAACATAAATAATAAATTAATAAGTTATTACCAACTATTTCAATAGACAAGATTATTTGCCATGTGTTCAAAATCAACTATTAAACCTTTGGCCCTTACATAATTGTTCCATAAAAATAATTCATTTTTAATTAAAAGTACTTAATTTTATTTTTATATTCTTTACCACGCATTAAGCATTAAAAACACATTCTTCACCAGGATAGGAATGTGTTTCTTGACAATGAAATTTTTATAAAAAATTGAATATTTGCAAAACACGAGACTCAACTCTTCACCGCATATTTAACTACAGTAGCTACTAATCCACAGTTACAAACTCTAGCTTCAAGTAGACAATATTGTTTAGGAACAGTGTTTGGGCATATGAACGTTTAATTTTTACAACTAGTAATATACGAGTCTCACATTTTCAAAAGTGTAAAATTGATTGGCGATATGACAAAGTTTATAACGCACGCCACACTCGGTCGCCGAAACGACTATATATAGAGAGACAGTCCAACTCCTAAATTATCTCTAGCATTATTTAGGGTCGATTGGTAATCTATCGAGTTTGGAGCCGCTGGTGGTCATATTAATAGTTAATTACGCCCTAATGTAAATGTATAACTCATATATACTTATTGCACGTAAATGTAACTGTAGTATCTAGACTAATGACTTGGACCATTGCTGTAAAACTCAGCAAATTTAACATGCAAGAAAGTATACTAAATGACTGATAGTTCCGGTGCAAAAATGGTCGTCCACTTAATTGCTGTAGCTACTGCAGTTTACCTGCCCTCAGCTGTATTCTGCCGCTGTAAGAAAAAATACTGTATCTGCAAAAACTGAGTTTTTCGGAAAATGAAGAAAACTCATTACGGTAAATATAACGTCAAATCGCTAAATATAACGTAGATTCATAAATTAGATTGAATATGTGGATTCAACTATGAATTATATGAAATATTTTGGGTTGAACGCAGTGGTAAATCAATGCCATCTAGTGTGGATGGTTGGTTGGTAGACACATATATTCAGGTTTGTGTGCTTGGTCAAAGACCCGCTTATAAACCATCGTCAAGTAAGACAGACACATTACACACACACATAAGTGGATCCATCTAATTTTTTAGAGACAGAGGCCAACTAGAGGATCCCCAGAATTGACTTGTCACCCCCAGAGGTATTGATTTGGTATGGGAACTTGGAGGACTTTGTGACCACGACGGATTTAACGTGCACCAGTCACCATTAGCGTACACGGGGTCTTCGGAAGGCAGCGGGACTCGAACTCGCAACCTTAGGGATGCCAGTCCAAGACCTTACCGACCAGGCTATCCCTGTCCCGTGTGGATGGTATATTGAGATTACGCGACGCGCGTGAAGCGAACTGCCACATGTGCATTGATGTTAATAACGCGAAAACGGTAAACTTGTAGATACAGTCTTTTTTCTTGCAGCGGTATTACCTATGTGGCGCATTCATAGGAACGATTGGTTTCCATCTCAGCACTTCCAGGATAAATGAGTGTGTGAAGCGCATGCACTTTATGTCCTGGTATTCCGGACCCCTGTCTGGTCCTATTACTTCCAGGATCTCCTCTTTTACTTTTTCCTGGAAATGAGGGAAGGCAGCAGCCACGTACAAAATCCACAAGATTGATGTGCGGACTGTCTCGCTGCCAGCAGCGAAGAGGTCCAACACGTTGCTCGATAACATATCGTCTAAGTAAAAAAAAAAAGTACAGAAGATTTTCATTAATGAACTATTTTCAGCCAACATCTCACTAAGTGGAAGAGTCTGACAAATAATACCCTGTGTTGAGGGGGTGCACGTTAATTATGCTTCAAAGTCCCATCGTCACGTAGAAGATGTCGCCCTCAAAACTTGCGTTGGGTGACTACTTAGGCGTCGGCTCGTCACTTGACTGTTGTTCTAAATTACGATGCCCGTCACCAATCGCCCTCGTGTAGCTCTAGTGTGACATCAATTCAACATAACCCCAACCCGTTTTGGTCATTGCCGCATTTTAATAAAAATAGCGATCACGCGACAATTTCTTTATTTGTTAAAATCACGTTAATCCCAGTGTACTCGGAAACCCCATGATGAGTTTTGCATTAATTTTTATTACCACTTATCTATTTTTAGGATCTACCTCGTCCCTTGACCACGGTTCTAAATAACAAGGCGTAAGTGTCTGGTGTTAGGGACTAAGATGGCCTAGTTACGGGTTGTCCCTTCACAAGTGACTATCATCTCGTGCTGGAATAGCCTGGTTCTGCCCTCTACCGCGCGAGGAAGCAATGATTTCTTCGGCACGGTGTTGAGAGTGGCTCCAATCGCCACATCACTTCTGGGATTTGGGGTTGTTATAAAATGCTTCATTAGCAGAGGTGCCTTAGCCTCAAAATACTCTCACAATAGACTAGCCCTCTGAGGGATACAGACAGATAACCCGTCGCCTGACATAGCCAGGTTTGCAGTCACTCATATTATTTTAATTGATAAATTGGCTAAATTTTCAAGTATAGGGGAATCATTTACAAACATATGATACAGAAATATAATTTTAAAAATACTAAAGGAATTAAATTTTAAATTTTAAAATTTTAAATTGTATTTTCATGCAGTGAATATGAGTTTACATTTCAGCCAATTTACATGTTTGTCAGGGGGTTTAACTAGAACAGACTATCAATCGCTTCTTCTGCCCTGTAATGAGTAACTGAATCGACTATAATAGAGAAGAACTTACCAGTGAATGTCGTGTTTGAATCTTTTAACTTTCTAGAACTCTGTTCATCAATAAAACTATCAATGAAATCCCGAATATTCTTTGAGTCATACGTGTCCCTGTGTTTTTTAATTTCTTTTCTAAAACCACAAAGAGAAATTTTGAAATATAATATATTTCTATACTGTTTGCGATGAACATACAAGTATTATAACATTCTCTATTTAGAGTCATTTTTGATTGAAAGGAAAAAATATAGGACTTATTTTAATAGTAAACAGTTATTTTTTTTATATAATTTTCATTGTTTAACCAACCATTTTTTATTTAAATTAGTATTTTAATCTACATTGCATCACCAGATAACCTCTTCGCCCCAGAGATACACATACGTGAACCTTTGTAGAATTCACTTTAAAATTTCATTTTACAAAGTTTTTTTACTAATAACTCTTCGATTGTAAACTAGAATGCTCAACCTTTCCAAAATACCAATTCTGAAGCAATTAATTTTTTTGCAGAAAGTTGCAGCAAAGTTTTTTTATTAAAAAAAATCGCCAAACGATACGAAAACTCGTCAAATTTCAAATTCATTTCACGCCTAAAAATACTAACCTGAAAAGGAGAAATTAAACTACTACAAATAGCACATACAGTGAAAATTTATTCAATAGATGATTCAATAGATGAGGAATAGATGGCATTTTATAACTTTAAGTAATGATATGGTTATATAATACGTATTCCTACTCTCAATATTCAATCTTGTTTATAACATCACTCTTGTATAACGTCATAATAATCGTGATCCCTTGAAAGACGCTATCACCGGGTTATACTGCATGAATAATTTCTTTCGGGACTGAAAATGATAAATAATCTTTGAATTTAAGTGAACATTCATCATTTCATTCATCATTCATTCATCATTCATTCATCATTCATTCATCATTCATTCATCATTCATTCATCATTCATTCATCATTCATTCATCATTCATTCATCATTCATTCATCATTCATTCATCATTCATTCATCATTCATTCATCATTCATTCATCATTCATTCATCATTCATTCATCATTCATTCATCATTCATTCATCATTTTCTACTTATCCCTTACTTGAAGAATGCTTTTACGGCATCTAAAGCCACCACTGCTTTTCCCATGTCGAACAGTTTTGAAAGCACGGGTATGTTCAAGAGCCACGGGAAGAATGCGACGATTGAGGTCTGGCTGAGGGCATTGTTGGCGACATCCAAGCTCTTGTCCAGGAAAACCCTATCCGGGTCTTCGTACTCGTATCTCTTGCCGAAGACCAGGGTGCAGATGTTGTTGGACATGCTCGGGGACAAGGGCTCTTTCACGTCCATCGGGGCGCCATTGTGGGCGTGGAGTTTGTCCAGAAAGTGCCGGATTTCATCCTGAGAAAATAAAGGAGAATGAGACAGAATGACGCGGGTCTCTAGACCAAAATGCCTCCGTGTTAAGGGGAGTCGGATGGGTGTTTGGGTCAAAATTTGTGATGTTCTGTTTTCTTCTTTTTTAAAAAATCTGCATATATTTAGCTTTAATTTAGGACCAGATTATCGATTTCTGTTAAGTGGTTTTCTTTTTATAAGCATTTTTGGGAAACTCTGAAAATAAGTTCTTACCTATACATTACTTTTCCTTTGCGGTTTCTGAAATATAAGGTTTCCAACAGTTAGGAACATTTTTTTCAGGAACTATAAAAGATATCAACATGTTTTGTTTTATTGTTTCTTCCCCATTAAAAGCTCTTTATTTTAACTGAGGAATTTTAATTATTTCTTCTCAAAAAAAAATTATGTAACTTTAAATCTGATTTTTTTGTGTGTTTTTTATACATATTTAAAAAAAATAACTGTAAAAGTATTTTTTTTATACTTTGAAATATTCTCAGTTTAAATCAAAGAGCTATACGTAAGGAACAAAAGATTAAAAAGAAGTTCATAATGATATCTTATATAGTCCCTGAGAAAAATGTTCTTAAAGAAAAGTAGGTTTGTAACAGAATCTGTCACTAAACCTGCTTCCACACAACAGTTGTGTTTAAGAGGTAAAAAGGCGACAAACACAGCATTAATATTCTATATTAAACATTTACATGCTAAAATTGGCTAGTTTGATTTATTTTATTTCGAAAATTCAATAATTATTACTTATCGTTTGCAAAAATTAATTTATATTTCAAAGAATGAATATGTTATATTCCTCGCTTTTAAATAGAATTAAAACATTTCATATCAACGTACAAAGAATATCGTAGTGAAATATATTTGACGCCATTTCAAACTGATAGATGTCGCAAAAATAAATTAATTTTAATTTATTGTCTAAAAGAATAAAAGTTTCTTGAGCGATTGTTGGGAATGGCAATGGTGATTGAATTCTAATAAAAATGGCTTCCTATGCTTTTTAAATGAGCATTCAATTTTGCAGTTTTTTAAATAATTGAAGTACTTCGAATTGGAATTCTTTTCTGAAATTTTCAATGTATTCTAATTTCGATGCGCTGAATTTTTTGACTTATCACACTTGCCCGTAGCATTTGTAGTTTGGCTATGAAAGTGGGTGACGTACAGACAGACAGACGGACTGAACGATTATAATACCTTCCACTTTTTACGTTATAAACGTAGTGTGGATGCTAAAAATTAACATGGGCGAGATAGAACTTAATCCAATGAAAAAAAGAAAGATTTTCTAATCCTCATTTCTCTGGCTGCATTGATATTTTTACAACCGTTTTTTATGATAATTGTAGCTGACTTACAAGCCTCTATAATCTTTTAATAAGAACTTTTGAAAGAATATTAATTTATGTGATATAATTTAGTTTGGATTTTTGTAATATCACAAAAGAGTTCTTTTGATGGTTCATTATATATGTATGAAGAAAGATGCATAGATAATTCTAACTTGGCATAAAAAATATGCAAAGTTTCGCTTTTATTTTTAAAGCATCAATTGTACTAATTATATATTTTTCGAACTGTAAATTAATTTAACAAACGATAAATAACTGAATTTTCGAAAGAAATGTAAATGGGAAATTGTGGCGACACAAAGATATTTATTAAAAAAGATTACATCATTATTCTTCGAACTTCAAACAAATTTAGCAAACGATAAAGTCTAATTATTAAATCTGAGAAAGAAGATTAATGAAAATAGTTAATTTTGGCGTTTAAAAGTTTGAATTACAACTAGCTAAAGGCCCTGTTTGGCGAATTTCTTTCTGAGGTGTATAAATAGTTTGTTTCCTGTTGAGCACAAATGTTGTGTGGAAGCGGTTTAAGTGACAGATTCTGTAACAAACCTACTTGTTTAAAATTGGTTTGAATATTTTGTTGTAAAATTATTTTTTAAAAATTAAAAAGAAATTTCCGAACCAATTTCAGAGATTGGGATTATATAGTTCTGTAAGTCACCTATGTTTATCATATAATAAATTTGTAAAAATATCCACTACTGCCGGAGAAATGTGGCTTAAAAAATAACTGTTTTTCCGATGGATTAACATAGATGCACCTCAGTTATTCGGTCTTATTCGACCTTAAGGTTAATAGTCAATTTTTAGTCAGTCCCGTAGAGCTAATAAATTAGTTTTGAAATCCCAACTTGTACGAAAGTAGTGCTTTGCCATGTAAGCATTTTTCCCAAGCAAGGGTAGGTACATATACAGAGTGTCCGTAAAAGAATGTCCAAGTTTTAATGGTATATTACAGGAGTTTATTTTATACTAAATATAACAAATAATAATACATGACATTGAAGGAAAACTAACCTAATTTTTCCTATAAGTGCGTAATGTGTGCGCCTTGATACGGAATCACTCTTAGCAAATTGTAGAACACAAAGTGCTTTACGCTCAGAAGTCGCCATTTTGAATAGATGACACTGCAACTGTGAAAACGATGTAGCGGTACAAGTGCATGCGCTTATCTGAAACTGTTTGAATTATTCTTTATTCATCACCTTTAACCACATTACAATTACACTTCAACCAACAATTTGAAAGTCGGACATTCTTTTACGGACACCCTGTATATTCCGGCTTTTGTGCTTGATCAGAGACCGAGACCCGCTTATGAAGCCTTCGTCAAGTAAGACAGACATAGAAAGAATTTTTTACTGTCACGGAGAAAGGAATATATACCCAGGGCGAAGGACCCTGCTTAGGTTTGGAGAGCAGTTGCGATTGACCACACAGCAGAGCCTCAAACAATGTAGGTTTAGAACAGTGACATTCGCGTCGTTTCTTGGAAAACCACGTATGGCAAAGTATTGCTTTTGTGGAAGTTGGTATATCAAAACTAATTATTTCGTACTTACAGAGCCGTTTACTGCTGCGAGTGATTATAGTGTGACAAAAATAAATTTTCCCGCCAAATATTTATTTTAAATTAAGTTTTTCATGCTTTTGTTGGCGTGGCAACAGCTATTAAGAAGTTGATAAAATTCCAATACTATAGTTAAAGCCGACCCGGCGGCGCAACGGTTAGGGAGCTATCCTTTGGAGCCTCTGGGTTCGGGTTCGAATCCCGATGAGGCATGGATGTTTGTGTTTGTCGAGTATATGCGGAGTACGTGCTCGTTAAATATGTTGGGTCCGAAAGTCCTGTGGGCGGTCATTGCGCAGTTTCCCACGGGTACAGGTCCCTGGAGACTATTTCCCTCCCCTTCAGGGACATGTCTAAATTGTGGAGGTGGCGATAGATGGCAGCATCTGTCATATATGTGTGTGTTAGCGTGTCCGTCCTTCTTGACGATGGTTTATAAGCGGGTCTTTGTGACCAAGCACACAAGCCTGAAAATATATGTCTACCAACCAACCAACCTACTATAGTTAAATAGGTAGATCGCTGACAGACATGTTTTTTGGGCTTCTTATGCTGTTTTCTTACCGCAATTTCCCCTTCGAGCTGAGTTTTCCCCAGTCCCAGGTCTTTCATTGACTGAACAACGAAGCGTCTTTGTTCCTTCCATTTGTGTATGTCACCGCCTAAGAAGAAGGCACCTGAAACACAAAAAATGTGATAAAGCGTTGAAGAAAGCTCGATCATAGCGCAAAAGACTGTTATTTCTGCTCATTTTTGTATTCCTTATTTTGTAAGTAACAATTTCGCTGATAGCGAACCTATCAAGTTTATCGCCCGTTTTGTTTGAAAATTTGAGTAATTAATAAAGGCAGAGTTCACATTCTCTTATCCGACCACCGCTAAATAGCCCTCGTGTTGCTCTAGTGGGAGACGATAATTGAACCTACCAACCTAAACGACCGCCACTAGTTCAATAGTTACAAGCTGTTGTTTTAGTTGGTTGGTTGGTTGGTTGGTAGACATATATATTCAGGTTTGTGTGCTTGGTCAGCGACCCGCTTATAAACCTTCGTCAAGTAAGACAGACACAACAGACAACACACACACACATAAGTGGATCCATCTAATTTTTAGAGACAGAGGCCAACTAGAGGATCCCCAGAATTGGCTTGTCACCCCCAGAGGTATTGATTTGGTATGGGAACTTAGAGGACTTTCGGACCCAACAGATTTAACGAGCACGTACTCCGCATATACTCGGTAGGTCTTCAGTGGTACCGGGACTCGATCGCAGGACCTTCCTATCCCGAGACCGAGACGCTGACCACTAGGCTCACTACGGCCTCTTGTTTTAGTGGTAGCAAAATTGTTATTTATATTACCACTTCGCAACGGAATAGCAACGCATTTTCGCCTTCCTGAGTCAACTTCCAACGATACTTTAGGCCACATCATACGCTAACGCCAAAGAGACATTAGACTCTACAGATTTAACAAAAATTCAGACCCAGTGTACTCGGGTGCAACTAATTTAATCACAAAATGCAGTCTCAAAGACGTTCTCAGGCCAACTGGGCTGCTGAATGGTCAAGGAGCTAACCAGGCAATCAGAAAGTCCCCGGTTCGATTCCCGGCATGGGCATGGATATTTGGGTTGTGTGTTTGTCTGTATTTGTCCTGAGTGCACTTTTACATACGTGCTCTTTTAAATCTGTAGAGTCGAAAGTCCCGTAACGTTATCATTATTATCCAGTGCAAACGATTTTTTTTTAAGCATTAACAAAATTTTTGCGACATTAATTTCCGAAACTGAAATGTAACCAGTTCGCAAAGTTTTGCATTCGAAGTGCTAACGTAAAATAAATCATCTATATAAATGGGTGCTTGATCTCAAAAGGCTAAAAACGAAATAGAAAAAAAATGTATGTCATGACAAAACAGCAATCGTCAAATGACAAAATACCGAGTTTTTTTTAAAAAAATAAACTTAAGCCCATAAAACTTACTTTCTTTGTTGTATATTTTCAAGGCACCATGAGAAGGTCGTCCAAGAAATTCCGGTCTAGACAAAGCTTCTTTTATCACTTCCACGCTATGAAGAACTATCACAGTTTCAGAGGCCAATTTCACTCTAAATATAAAATCATTACAATGTTAAGATATTTTTACATTTTAACAATGTATGAAAGTACATACGTTGCTGAGAAAATAGTTTAAATACATCAGAAAACCTAATCCTCAATTAAACACTAATTAAAACAAAGAATCTAAATAAGTACGCAAAAAAAGAAAGAAAAAGAAATAGCATATAAACAATAAAATAAAAAAGGAATTTATTTGCACAAAAGTTTTTGAAATGAACATTCGGAAGAAATTTGAAAAATCGTCCGTCATGTAACAGAACTATTCCAATAATTTTACCAATTACTTAAGCGTTTATTTTTAAGAAGTAGATTTCATCCGGTAGTGGGAACTGGAATACTAACAGATTATTGAGTCAAATTTTGCAAAACAGTTTGCAATTTCGAATCCCTAATTGCCAACATAAGCTTTAATCCAAATTTATACAAATTTAAACTGAATTATAAAATCTCTATAATATTAAGGACAAAAGCTGTTGTCACGCCTAACTCTAAAAGCACCAGAGTAGAAGACAAGTTGTCCGTAAAAATGATGATTTTTTTTGGTGAATTTACTCATCCCACAGGACGGCAAAAGTCTAATAATCTTTTGTACCAAATTCTTATTCACAAATCTTAAATATTTAGAAAAAATACAATTTTATGTAGTGTAAATAGACATTACAAAGAGGGATGGCCCTTCTTAAATAAAGTTAAAACCGAATTTAAATAACAAAAATAATGATGATGATAAGTACATTAATCATGATTATGATGATAATAATAATAATAATAAAATGATAATAATGATATGAAAATAATAATAACATTAAACATGATGATAATAATAATAGTAATAACATAAAAAATATTATAATAATATAATAATAATGATGATGATAATGATGAAGATGATGATAATAATAATAGTGATAATAATAATAATAACATAATATAATAATAATAATAATGATAATAATAAACTAAATTTAGGGTAAAATAAAGTAAAGATAACGTTTAAAAAAACTTACCTGAAAACATCTCCGTATTTCTTGCCAAGCTTTAGAAATTCGAGATGAGCATTTTTGGAGAGGAAGGGCAAGTAGCCCACAATGGGCAACCCATACGGACCCGGGGGCAAGTTACTCCTCCAATCGTTCCAAGCACCCAAGGAAAAGTAGGCGACCAACAAAACGACCAAAGCAACCAGAATCTCGCCCTCGAACGCTCGAGTTCGCGTCACCAACGCCCAGATCAACGTCTGGAGATGAGACATCGCCAAAAGAGTTAACTTTTTGAATTACAAAACTTGCTTGACTTACTAAAAAAAAATTAGCTTTGATTAAACCTTTCAATTACTGAAATTTGCTTCAACTAAACTTTTGAATTACTAAAATTTGCTTTACCTAAGCTTTGAAATTACTAAAATTCTTAGGAAACTTATCACAAACTATATTTATCCGTATGATCCGTATATGAGTGATTGTGTTACTTATATCCAGATAATAGAATTTATCTGATAAGAATAAATTATCAATTATTGTTGCAAAGAGACAAGGCCACAAAAATCGATTTCATATTTGTTTTGTTGACTTTCAATCCTTTTTAATAAAAAATTTCTGAGTTCGCTTGACCCTGAATGTGACAGCCAAGGTTTATTATCTGTTTCTCCTAATCTGTCTTAGGAAAATGCAATCAGGAAAATATGTAATTTTACACTGGTAGCACAAAACCTCAACTAGTCGTCCGGGTTTGACTCTGACATACAAAGCCAGTAACTATGTTCAGGAGACATTAATTTTGGCTTCTTTTTATAAAAAGACATGCGTAAAACATTGTAATTGGTTTTTTTTTTTTGTAAAAGTCATTATATTTTGTCATGATACTAAATTACTCTCATCTAATTTGAATACCTTATTTTTTTTTTAAATGGGGCTGCTTTGTAGCGTATCAAACCTTTTGCAGATTCGGCATATTCCCTTGAATTGAAAGGCATTTTCTTCTGACACCATCTAGGAGAAAATCGCTACCAATC
The DNA here is from genome assembly GCA_019343175.1 of Oedothorax gibbosus. Classification (NCBI taxonomy): domain Eukaryota; kingdom Metazoa; phylum Arthropoda; class Arachnida; order Araneae; family Linyphiidae; genus Oedothorax; species Oedothorax gibbosus. The sequence goes on from CM033273.1 coordinate 12,731,791, forward strand.
TTGACGCTCAGATTATAATGACTGTTCACTCTGTGGATGGACCCCAAGGATGGTAAAGTATACCGAGATTTAATTTTGCGTGGGAAAAACCAAGCCAAATTGAGTAGTCAAAGGTTACGTTACAAACCACATAACCATGTGTGGCCCGTAATTGTCTTACAAAGGCCCACATAGTTATGTCCAGGATATAATAATTTTTGGCTTTTTTTTGTTAATGGATACTAGTAAAAAATATTACATATGTTTTTTGTGAAATTTATGCATTTTGTCATGATGCTAACTTATACTCTCCGTTAATTTGAAGCGAACACTCCATCCAACACGGGCTCATTTAATCATATGGGGCTGTAAATATCTCAGCAAATGCCCTCATAATTATGTTCAGGAAATAATAATTGTTGGCTTTTTGTAAATGGATAATCGTAAAAAATATTACATTTGTTATTCGCAAAATTTATGTATTTTGTCATGAGGTTAAATTAATCTCTGTTAATTTGAAACAAACACTCCATCAAACTGGAAAATTCGCAGCGTCACAATCTAAAATATATCTAAAATATATTTTAATAGAAAGATAATTTTCTTCTCCTTCCATTGAAATGGAAAAACGGAAGATACTTTACGTTCCTTTGTATATTGACACAAACAAGGTAGTCGTGTTACGACGGAATGCTTTTTTCCCAAGGTTTCTTTGTAAACAATGGCAACAGCTGTGATATGACGTCAAAGTCGGCCATTTTCTATCTAATAATATCACACTAAAATGTTTCTATTAGACCCCGCTTTTCCAACAAATGTGGACTTTTTTCAGTTCATAAATTTCGTATAAATAAAAAGAAATTTTCCTCTGAGAAGACATAAGAAAGAAGTAATTGGTTTATTTAGATTTTTTTCTTAATTTTACTATACTTGTAAAAGAAAATTATAATACCTTTCACTTTTTACGTTATAAACGTAGTGTGGAAACTAATAAATTTATCTGGATCATTTTAGGTACGTACACATACAGCCATTTATGAAATTTAAAATTTAGTGAGCAAAAACCTATACATACTGTACAAAAAGTAATACCAGTTGTTTTCCATATAATAACGTCATTATTTAAAAACACACAGAAACATAAATTAAAAATAATGTCCTCTTTTTTAAAAGGAAGTAATCTTGAAATATTGAAAAACATAATTTTTGTTTACAAACTGATTATTTTTATTGATTTTTTCGTAAATTCAATTAGTGCACATTAATTCGATTTTGCTATTTTTTGCAGTTCGAAAGATAATCATGTAAAATGTCTCACGTTGAAAATGAAAGCAAAAACTACTTACCACAATTTGAATTTGTATAGGTTTTTATTATCAAACAATAGTTTACAAATTATTCAACAAACAATATAATAGCATTTAAAACAATCCATTGTCTTCAGAACATTTCTCAAAAGAAGATTTTCTAACCTGAAAAAAAAAACATAAAAAACATACAGGTGAATAATTTGTTTTGTGAGGTCATCATACATTAAAAATTACGAAAGTCCTAACGTCCTGCCCAGAGACATTAAATAGAATGGATTGCGCATTGGCAAACCTAAAAGCAACCCCCTCATGGGTGGTCGCAGTCACCTGGCTCCTGACTGCGACCATTTGGCGAGTTTTTAAACAACGACTTGAACATATGAGGCCGACAATCTAGTTGTATAAAAATAAGTTTCGCAAGGAACAAAAATGAATATCTATTTCGGTGAAAAAGGTTGCTACTATTGACATCTTACTGCAGTTGTTTTAATAAAAAAAGCTGAACAAAAATGAATTTCTATTTCGGTGAAAAAGGTTGCTACTATTGACATCTTATTGCAGCTGTTTTAATAAAAAAAAGCTGAACAAAAATGAATTTCTATTTCGGTAAACAAGGTTGCTACTATTGACATCTTATTGCAGCTGTTTTAATAAAAAAAGCTGAACAAAAATGAATTTCTATTTCGGTGAAAAAGGTTGCTACTATTGACATCTTATTGCAGCTGTTTTAATAAAAAAAGCTGAACAAAAATGAATTTCTATTTCGGTAAACAAGGTTGCTACTATTGACATCTTATTGCAGCTGTTTTAATAAAAAAAAGCTATGCATTCTCTTTATAGTTATTTTATCGTGGATCTGATCCATGCATGCGGCGCAGAAGGCTAATTAGAATTTTAAAAAAATATTTTTATCGAGAAAATAATTCCTGAACTTCAAAAGAGCCTAATGAATAATTTACTCTATTCAAAGTATAGGTTTTAAGGTATAAAATTGCTATCTAAACAATCTTACCTGTGAAGTATCACAGGTTTGAAGTGCGCATTTGCTTGTTTTTAAATTGTACTTTGTCATAACGTAACATAAATTTGTCTTTGTATATTTTTGCGGCAGATCGTCGGAGCTGTCAAATGATGCATTTAACTTAACATCATGACTGCAGTTTCTTAAATACATCGACACTAATATTATGATTGAGGGACATTGATTCAAATTGCGTTGAAGATGTTATTTTTGTATACAAATATTTGTAAAAAATGAATACTGTAGTATAAACCTTGTTTTTCTTTATTTTAAAGAGAAATTATACACACTTTTCACAACAACCCTTATATGCAATGTAATGTATATTTCTTACACAGAAAGTTAAAAAAAAAAGTATATAGAAGAAGCTCATAGATGAGTAGTTCAAAAGGACAATTCAGTCTGGAACAAAATGTTTATTTTAAGATCAATACAATAACAGTATTAACATGTTAAACTCTCGCGCTTTTTTTATACTTAATTTTCGCACGCGTTTATATTTCTTTTTTCAAATTAAAAATAGAAAAATTGAATAAAAACACAATGCATAATGCTATTCCTATGGAGAAATCGGCTCACGTTTTGCACTCCTACACCCGTTTGGGTTCGAATTTCGAAAAATCGCTTCTTAAATGACGCCTACGATATAAAAATAATATTTTCCTAAAATTTGGTAGCTCTACCTCCAGTAGTATGGGCTGGGCGTTGATACGTGAATGAATGAATGAATTAATAGATGAGTGAGTTTGTCAGTCAGGATTTGCCTTTTAGTATATAGATTTAGGCTGTGAGGTTTTACGTGTCCGCATCATAAACCCAAGATTGCGGGTTCGAGTCCCGGCTGAGTAGTCAGATTTACTGGATGGGAAATCTTGGGCAAGCATGTCATATGATTAGGTGTTATGCGAAATATACCTTGAGTACCTATTTGGCTTGGGTTCTCTCGGCAATTAATTAATTCTCGGCATACTTTAACATCCACAGAGAGATCATTCATTGTAATCAGAGCGTCAAATCGGTAGCGAGAGCAGAGTTGATGGTGCCACAAAAAATAGCTCTCAGTTCTGGGGAATATGACGAGTCTACAAATGCTTGACCGCCAATAAAGCAGCCCCATTGGGAAAAAACATCAATAAAAAAACTGTAAATATTTTATTTATTCAGTTATAGTAATTTTAACAATAACTTTTATACAAAATATATAGATAACTTAAAAGCTTTTTCTCTATTTCTAGGCAAAGAAATTTGTCCCGGAGAACCTATGGCTATGATGGAACTGTTTCTCTTTATCATATAAAAATTTAAAGTGTCCTTTCCCATAGGACATAACCCAACTTTTAAATCTTCTATGGCAGGAACCTATAAACTGGAGCCATACAAAATAAGGTTGCTGACAAGAAGTTGATGCAAGAGAATTCATGGAAAACTTTAATCATTAGCCTAGTTTTTTGTGCTTTTACCAAAATTAATATTTGGGTTTTGTTTTTTATTTAAAATTCTCGTTTGCTTTGTTCAATTTTTTTTAAAGTTTTCTGCTTAAAATATGTGATTTATGTAAAGTTTTTTTCAATGTTTAATAAAAAAAGTACTGCATAAAAAATATAAAAACTGTTTTAATCTTGTTTTAATTCATTTTTCATTCAATAAAAAGTAATAAATTTTATAAATCATTAATATTTTTATTTTACCGATGATCTCGTGTTTTTACATTATTTTAATAACGTATGATATTTATACATTTACTAGTTCAATATAATTTTTCAGTTAATTTTCCTTATTGTCAGTTAATTAAAAAGTTTTTTTCATATATTTTAAAAGTTCAATTTCACAAGAATAGAAGTATTCAATGTGCTGTCGCTATGTCCTGTGTGATTCTTGTTCGTTAAGGTTTTTCTGCTTAAAATATGTGATTTATGTAAAGTTTTTTTGCAATGTTTAATAAAAACGATACTACATAAAAAAATATAAAAACTGTTTTAATTTTGTTTTAATTTATTCAATAAAAAGTAATAAATTTTATAAATCATTAATATTTTTATTTTACCGATGATCCGTGTTTTTACATTATTTTAATAACGTATGATATTTATACATTTACTAGTTCAATATAATTTTTTAGTTAATTTTCCTTATTGTCAGTTAAGTTTAAAAGTTTTTTTTCATATATTTTAAAAGTTCAATTTGACAAGAATAGAAGTAGTCAATGTGCTGTCGCTATGTCCTGTGTGATTCTTGTTCGTTAAGGTTTTTCTGCGTAAAATATGTGATTTATGTAAAGTTTTTTTGCAATGTTTAATAAAAACGATACTACATAAAAAAATATAAAAACTGTTTTAATTTTGTTTTAATTTATTCAATAAAAAGTAATAAATTTTATAAATCATTAATATTTTTATTTTACCGATGATCCGTGTTTTTACATTATTTTAATAACGTATGATATTTATACATTTACTAGTTCAATATAATTTTTTAGTTAATTTTCCTTATTGTCAGTTAAGTTTAAAAGTTTTTTTTCATATATTTTAAAAGTTCAATTTCACAAGAATCGAAGTAGTCAATGTGCTGTCGCTATGTCCTGTGTGATTCTTGTTCGTGTGTGGTCCTTCGGCGACGGTTACGCTGCATGTTTACGACTTCTTATGGCTATGTAACAAAGCTGTAGTCTGGTCGTCGCCGAAGGTGACGCGTTCCCAGATTGTAAATTCTAAATGAAAGAAAACCCGTGATCAAGTGGTGTGTTGAAGCCCAATAACGAATTGGAGAGATTTTGTTCCTTGATTGACAGTGGTTGGACCAATGATGTTTGGAAAGGCGGTCCGTGTGTGAAGATGCCTTTCCGCGTGAGACTGAGTTTTTAGAATGACCTGAATTTTTGAACAGTCGAGAACCGTCTTCTTTACTCATATTTTCGAGTACTTATACTTAAACTTGTACGATGTATCTGTCCGTATGAACCCCATTTTGGTATGTAGCATTTTGAGAAACTCTGTGGAACCAATTAAAGCTTAATTATTCTTATTTAACCTTTGTTTATTTCATTTATTAATTTTTCAGAGAGAGAGAGCATTAAGAATAACTTCGAACCTAATTTGGGATGTTAAACTTAATCAGTTTTAATCATGAGGCAAAGTTTATGTGTTGTCTTGTGATCGTTGTTTGGCTGTAGTAAAGCCGTCACGCCAAATTCATGTTCCCTACAGCAGAATAAACAATGGTAAATATTGCGGTCACGTTGTTTATTCAGATATTCTTGGACCGATTGCCGGGAAATATATATGTACATTTTTAGACGGATATTCGAAGTATTTATAGAAGCTTATGTTATGAATAACATCAAGGCCGAAACGGTAGCAAAATGTATTATCAAATATTTGACAACTTATGGCAAGTGCACGCGCCTAGTGACAGATCAAGGTTCATAGTATATCTCCGAGGTAGTGCGTATAATAGGACAAATTTTTGGGACGGACATTTCCCACATTTTGACTTATTCACCTTGGATGAATAATGTGAAAAAGCATAATTTTGATATTAAAAATACGATACTAGCATGGGATGGACAAACAGATATAGAGTTAAAATTAGATGTTTTTAAAATGGTGTACAATGATACAATTCAGCCATGTCATGGCTACAAACCTAAATACCTGTTTTATGTGAGAGACGAGCCTACAATATTAGATTTAGGATGCGAGGACATGAATAGGGAAGCCTTTGCTTTGCCCGTTTTGGTAAATAAAATAAAGAATATTATTTTAGAAGTAAATAAAGTGGTCGAAACAAATCGCTTGGCTTATAAAAAGAGACAAAGTGATCGATCGAAAAAGAAAACTGTAAAACGAAAATTTGAAGTTGGGGATACAGTGTATGTACTTAACCCTTTTAAATTGAAAAGAAAAAGCTACGTGTGGGACCTTTTAAAATAAGTTAGGTATGTTCCCCCCCACACCATCGAAATTTACGATGGAATTAAAAATAAACGAATTTTAGTTGCTAGGGTTAAATTGGTAAGGCGAAAATATACCCGTTTTACAAAAAAAACTGTCATCGTAATAATACTACACAGAAGTATTATTTACGAAGCACAGCAAAAAAATAGTTGTCAGACCCGTACAGGTAAAGAAAGAACATTTTGTTCCTCGCTCCTGGTAGGTCTTTTCAAAGTGGTATAAATTAACTAATGGTTACCAATTTAATGCTGGACTGGCGACTGTTATTTAATTTTTTTAGAGCTTTCTTTAATTTCAGATCTTCGTTAATTACGGATATTACTAGGCTATTTTTTTTTACTTTTCGGCGCCAAGTTCAGTGTGATAAATATTGCTTTTGGATTAAAATTTGCTCTGAGGGTTATTTAGGCATAATTTTTCCTGAAAGAGAATTGGGGCGCCCCCTATCCCCCCCCCCCTACCCCCGTTCTGACTTGTTCACTTCGCTTCGCATAGTGGGGTAACGTTTTTTCTTGGGGGATGTTTCTTAGCAACCGGTTGGATTGTTTCCCTGTGGGGAAGGGTTTTGTTGTATTTTAGCTGTGTTAAAAAAACAGTCCACTGTAGGTTATTGGGGGGTTGAGCAATTTTTTGAGTTTCGTTTTCTTTTCGGGGTAGACAATGTGTGAATGAGTGTGTGTGTGTCTATGGATTTATGTAACGTGTTGTGCTTTAGCAGTCGTAATCGTAATCGTACTTGAACTTAATAATTTAAGAGTTTTTCTTGTTAATGTGGGAGGCATGGAACGATGACTCAGGAGATGATGCAATGATGTTTATATATAATTACAATTATTACAGTATGACTATGATGATCACGTAAATGCAGATTACAAAGAGTTTATCAGTTACTAGTCCGTCGATTACAGACGCCGGTTGACCGCAGCCAACGGGTTGCTGAATGGCGATGCTTTTGCCGCCCTGCGAAGGAGATGCAGACACCTCGGTGTACTAACATATTCTGGCTTCTTTCTCCTCGTTACCGAATGGCGATGTCCCTGCGCTGGAAGCGCCCTCGTGCGATGAGCGGGGAGTCGGCAGTGCTAATCCCCACAATCGGCCTCCCTGACTTTATGACGTCCCGGCATAATTCCAATCTCCAGATGACCCTGTGGCAAGAGATAAAAAAAAAAAAAAAAAAAGGGGAAAATGTCTATATACAATGATACAAGGAGTGCCTCTATTGTTGTAAAACTTCAGTCCACGGCTTCATGTGGTCAGCAGCGGTGGAAGTTTTTTGAGGTCCCTCATGGATCCCTACTTTTTCGACGTTGTACCGATCCTTCGGTTTCACCTTCGTTACTTTGTACGGGCCGAAAAATCTTGACCGTAGCTTTAGACCTGGACCACCTTGTGTCCTTTGTATTGCCACCAAATCATCTTCAGCGTATGTATGCGCTTTTTTTCTTTTCCGGTTGAATTGGCGCATATTTTCTGCCTGTATCTTCAAAATATTCGCCTTTGCCTCGGCACGCAAACAGTCTCTGTCGTCTATGATCATTCTTTCATTTTCTTCTTCCAGAATGTCCATGATATGTAGGTCGTCTTTGTGTCTCATTTTTACCCCCGTCATCAATTCGAACGGTGTATGCCTTGTTGCACGACTTTTAGTGCTATTCATTATTCTTTGAACCTCGGGAACATAACCGGTAGTGATCAGAACGTGTTCAATTTTTTCCTCATTGCAGAAATCCTTGAATTCTTGTGACGTAAATGCCGATCCTCTGTCACTGATAATCCTTAGTGGTGACCCAAACGTTGTCTGCTGTAATTTCAACTTATCGATGGCATTTTTTGCTGACGTGGTCTTAACCGGGTAAAACCAGGCAAATTTCGTAAAGGCATCTATCACTGCAAATATATGGACGTAATTCTTCGACGTAGATGGTAAAGGTCCTATGAAGTCTATGTGATATGTGCTGAAAGGGGTTTCTTCTTTTGGAATGGGGTTAAGAAGACCCTCTGCTTTGCCTTTTTTCCTGTTGACTAAGATGCATTCCACACAATTGGCTATGACATGCTCAATTTGTTTTCTGGCCTTGGGTATAAAAAATTCTTGTTTTAGGATTTCTTCAGTTTTGGCAACTCCAAAATGACCTTTTTTGTGAGTTTCTTTGATGATATCAAATTGCATTGACTGAGGTACTACCATTAAATTTCTTCCTTCTATTTGTTTGTACAAAATTCCTCGTATTACAACGTGGGTGTTGTCAGCTCCTTCTTCAATAAGTTTCTTTATGGTTCCCACATAATCGTCTTCAGTTTGTGCAACTTCTATCTTATGCGTGAGTTCAGTTTGAGATCTTGTGATTACTAGTACGGTGTCCCTGCTCAATGCATCCACATGCTTCATCTGTTTCCCTGATCTGTGGATCAATTCGTAGTCGAACTCTTCAAGCATTAGTGCCCACCTGGCAATCTTAGGAATTATGTCCTTTTTGCTCATCGTTTTATGAAAAGCGTCGCAGTCAGTGATGATCTTGAATTTTGATCCTAGTAGATATACTCTGAACTTCTTCAGTGCTTCTACAACAGCTAGTATTTCCAATTCGTATGACCCATACTTTTCTTGTTGAGTATTCGTTTTCTTGCTCATGTAGTAGAGTGGGTGCAACACGCCTTCGTGGTCTTGTTGTAACAGCACGGCCCCAAATCCATGGCAGCTAGCGTCGGTATGAACTTCCAGAGGTGCTCCCTGTCTAAAGATGTGGAGAACTGACTCGCCAGTCAAACAGTTATGAAATACACATCAAGGCCGAAACGGTAGCAAAATGTATTATCAAATATTTGTGACAAGTGTTAATGGCATAGTAGCCAAGCGCCTAGTGACAGATCAAGTTTCACAGTATAAACCGCCGAAGAGTGGTGCGTATAATAAGGGAAAAAATAATAGGAATAATTTTTTGAGACGGAAACCATTTACCCAGAAACATTTTGACAAACATATTCAGTCATTCACACTTGGATGAATAATGTGGATAAAAAGTCAATAAATTTTGAGTTATTAAAAATACGATATCTAAGAAATCATGGATGGACAAAAAGATATAAGAGTTCAATTTAGATGTTTTAAATGGTGTACAATGATACAATTCAGTCCATGTCCATACGGCTAACAAACGCTAAATAACACTGTTTTATGATAGAGACGATCCTACAATATATATAGATATTAGGAATGCGAGGACAGATAGAATATAGGGAAGGCCTTTGCTTATTGCCCGTATTTTGGTACATATAAAGGAGAATATTATTTTAGAAAACGTAAATAAAGTGATATCGAAACAAATGTGACTTGGCTTATACAAGGAGACAAAGTGATCGATCGAGAAAACGAAAGAAAAATGTGAACGAAAAATTTGAAGATTGGAGGATACAGTGTATGTACTAATACACCCTTATTAAATTGAAAAGAAAAAGCTAGCAGTGTAGGGACCGTTTAAAATAAGTTAGGTATGTTCCCCCACACCATCGAAATTTACGATGGAATTAAAAATAAACGAATTTTAGTTGCTAGGGTTAAATTGGTAAGGCGAAAATATACCCGTTTTACAAAAAAAAAACTGTCATCGTAATAATACTACACAGAAGTATTATTTACGAAGCACAGCAAAAAAATAGTTGTCAGACACCGTACAGGTAAAGAAAGAACATTTTGTTCCTCGCTCCTGGTAGGTCTTTTCAAAGTGGTATAAATTAACTAATGGTTACCAATTTATTGCTGGACTGGCGACTGTTATTTGATTTTTTTTAGAGCTTTCTTTAATTTCAGATCTTCGTTAATTACGGATATTACTAGGCTATTTTTTTTTACTTTTCGGCGCCAAGTTCAGTGTGATAAATATTGCTTTTGGATTAAAATTTGCTCTGAGGGTTATTTAGGCATAATTTTTCCTGAAAGAGAATTGGGGCGCCCCCTATCCCCCACCCCCACCCCCGTTCTGACTTGCTCACTTCGCTTCGCATAGTGGGGTAACGTTTTTTCTTGGGGGATGTTTCTTAGCAACCGGTTGGATTGTTTCCCTGTGGGGAAGGGTTTTGTTGTATTTTAGCTGTGTTAAAAAAACAGTCCACTGTAGGTTATTGGGGGGTTGAGCAATTTTTTGAGTTTCGTTTTCTTTTCGGGGTAGACAATGTGTGAATGAGTGTGTGTGTGTCTATGGATTTATGTAACGTGTTGTGCTTTAGCAGTCGTAATCGTAATCGTACTTGAACTTAATAATTTAAGAGTTTTTCTTGTTAATGTGGGAGGCATGGAACGATGACTCAGGAGATGATGCAATGATGTTTATATATAATTACAATTATTACAGTATGACTATGATGATCACGTAAATGCAGATTACAAAGAGTTTATCAGTTACTAGTCCGTCGATTACAGACGCCGGTTGACCGCAGCCAACGGGTTGCTGAATGGCGATGCTTTTGCCGCCCTGCGAAGGAGATGCAGACACCTCGGTGTACTAACATATTCTGGCTTCTTTCTCCTCGTTACCGAATGGCGATGTCCCTGCGCTGGAAGCGCCCTCGTGCGATGAGCGGGGAGTCGGCAGTGCTAATCCCCACAATCGGCCTCCCTGACTTTATGACGTCCCGGCATAATTCCAATCTCCAGATGACCCTGTGGCAAGAGATAAAAAAAAAAAAAAAAAAAAGGGGAAAATGTCTATATACAATGATACAAGGAGTGCCTCTATTGTTGTAAAACTTCAGTCCACGGCTTCATGTGGTCAGCAGCGGTGGAAGTTTTTTGAGGTCCCTCATGGATCCCTACTTTTTCGACGTTGTACCGATCCTTCGGTTTCACCTTCGTTACTTTGTACGGGCCGAAAAATCTTGACCGTAGCTTTAGACCTGGACCACCTTGTGTCCTTTGTATTGCCACCAAATCATCTTCAGCGTATGTATGCGCTTTTTTTCTTTTCCGGTTGAATTGGCGCATATTTTCTGCCTGTATCTTCAAAATATTCGCCTTTGCCTCGGCACGCAAACAGTCTCTGTCGTCTATGATCATTCTTTCATTTTCTTCTTCCAGAATGTCCATGATATGTAGGTCGTCTTTGTGTCTCATTTTTACCCCCGTCATCAATTCGAACGGTGTATGCCTTGTTGCACGACTTTTAGTGCTATTCATTATTCTTTGAACCTCGGGAACATAACCGGTAGTGATCAGAACGTGTTCAATTTTTTCCTCATTGCAGAAATCCTTGAATTCTTGTGACGTAAATGCCGATCCTCTGTCACTGATAATCCTTAGTGGTGACCCAAACGTTGTCTGCTGTAATTTCAACTTATCGATGGCATTTTTTGCTGACGTGGTCTTAACCGGGTAAAACCAGGCAAATTTCGTAAAGGCATCTATCACTGCAAATATATGGACGTAATTCTTCGACGTAGATGGTAAAGGTCCTATGAAGTCTATGTGATATGTGCTGAAAGGGGTTTCTTCTTTTGGAATGGGGTTAAGAAGACCCTCTGCTTTGCCTTTTTTCCTGTTGACTAAGATGCATTCCACACAATTGGCTATGACATGCTCAATTTGTTTTCTGGCCTTGGGTATAAAAAATTCTTGTTTTAGGATTTCTTCAGTTTTGGCAACTCCAAAATGACCTTTTTTGTGAGTTTCTTTGATGATATCAAATTGCATTGACTGAGGTACTACCATTAAATTTCTTCCTTCTATTTGTTTGTACAAAATTCCTCGTATTACAACGTGGGTGTTGTCAGCTCCTTCTTCAATAAGTTTCTTTATGGTTCCCACATAATCGTCTTCAGTTTGTGCAACTTCTATCTTATGCGTGAGTTCAGTTTGAGATCTTGTGATTACTAGTACGGTGTCCCTGCTCAATGCATCCACATGCTTCATCTGTTTCCCTGATCTGTGGATCAATTCGTAGTCGAACTCTTCAAGCATTAGTGCCCACCTGGCAATCTTAGGAATTATGTCCTTTTTGCTCATCGTTTTATGAAAAGCGTCGCAGTCAGTGATGATCTTGAATTTTGATCCTAGTAGATATACTCTGAACTTCTTCAGTGCTTCTACAACAGCTAGTATTTCCAATTCGTATGACCCATACTTTTCTTGTTGAGTATTCGTTTTCTTGCTCATGTAGTAGAGTGGGTGCAACACGCCTTCGTGGTCTTGTTGTAACAGCACGGCCCCAAATCCATGGCAGCTAGCGTCGGTATGAACTTCCAGAGGTGCTCCCTGTCTAAAGATGTGGAGAACTGACTCGCCAGTCAAACAGTTCTTGAGTTCTTGGAACGCCTTTTCTTGTTCATGCTTAAATTGAAACTTCACGTTGTCTCTTAATAAATCACTTAACGGCTTAGCAATGCTCGAATAGCCGGGGATAAATTTTCTGAAGTAAGATGAAAGTCCAACAAATCTTTGCACTTGTTTTACTGTTTTTTGGTGTTGGGTAGGCTTGAATGGCTTTTGTTTTAGCTGGAGACGGTTTGATTGTCCCGTTTTCAATAACATACCCTAAGTACTCGATCTTCCGTTTCAAAAACTGGCACTTTTTGAAATTTATTTCTAGTCCATATTCAGCTGCTACTGCAAAAACACGTTTTAACTTTACTAACCCTTCTTCTTCGTTTTGGGAAGGCACAATAATATCATCGAGATAAATTAAAACTGTTTTATCTCTGATCAAATCCTTAAAAACGTTGTTGATAAATCTCATGAATACAGATGGTGAGTTGCAGATGCCAAACGGAACTACTTCGAACTCGTAAGCGTTGTTTCTTGTGCGAAAAGCTGTATATTTCTTCGAGTCTGGATGCATGTTCACGTGAAAATATCCATTTTTCAAATCCAGGCACGAAAATACCTTCGCTTGTCCCAGTTCATCGATAATTTCTTCCATGTTGGGCATAGGGAACACATCACGAATTATTTTTCTGTTTAAAGCTCTGTAATCTAGGCACAGTCTATGTGAACCATCTTTCTTTTTACACAAGACTATAGGTGCGGAGTAATCAGAAAAACTTTCTTTAATCCAGCCTTTTTCTAACCACTCGTCCACTATTTGGTCAACAATAGCTTGTTCACTAAAACCTAACCTTCGATTTTTTATGCTTACTGGAGCCTCGTCTTTTAAAGTTAACTTCATTTTTAAGTCTGTTGACTTAAGATTTTTTGGTTCATAATTTGAAACTAGCTTAATTAAATCCTTTCTTTGATTTAAATTTAAAAATTCGCCACTGTCTATGGTGTTGAACACTTCTGGTTCGGCAATCGTCATTTCGCCAAGTAATACCCTTCTTAGACTATCTTCTATTTTAGAAAAATTATCGGTATCTTCACCCTCCAAGTTTCCGATTTCTTCCCTAAACGATTCAGTTTCGTTTTGTTTTACACCCACCCCCTCTTCAATAGCCGTTTCATTTTTGGCAGATTCACTCATTGTATCATTATTCATATCAGTACACTTTAAAGCAAAACCTTCAAAAACTGACCTTACCTGCTGCAGTACATCTAAACCAAGTAAACAATCATAATTCAAATTTTTTAACACATATGCAATAGTATGTACAACACAGTTATCAATAGAAATAGATGCTTGAAAGTAACCTTCAGGATTAATTCCTTCTCCTGTAATACCTTTTAATGAAACATCAGTTGCCATTAATTTAGGTGACCCTAATTGTTTATACATATCAAATTTGAGAATTGTACAATCGCTACCAGTATCCACACAAGCATTTATATCTTTATTCAAAATCGTTACGGTCTTCATGATTTTTGGTTTGTTTACTGACTGTACCTGCATAGCGCTAACATTTGGTCGTTTTTCACCTTTGGGACATTCATAAGATTTGTGGCCAAAAAGTAAACATATTTTGCATTTAGGCTCCTTATGGGGGCACTCAGAAATATGATGTTTTTCAAAACATCTTCCACATTTGTTTTTTGGGTCGTTATTCCACCACGGAGACTTATTTTTATCCTGATTTCTAGGTTTATTTTGATCATGGTATCGGTTTGTTTTCGTGTCGGCTATGGGCGTCTGGTAAAAGATCTGGCCGCATCGTACTCATCTAACTTTATAATTAAGTCTTCGACTGTTTTAATTTTATGTAATTCGTCTATGAGGTGTTCGCGTACCTCTGGAGGGACTTTCCGTTTAATCTGTTCACAAACCATTAGTTCTTTCAATTCCTCCAATTTTGTAACATTCATGCTGAATATCCACTGTTCAAAGTAGTGGTTAACTTCGAAGGCGAAATCCCGCCAAGAAACGGAGGTTTCCTTTTTGTTTGTCAGAAATTTGTGACGAAATTGTTCACTAGTTAATTTATAACGATGTAACAGTGTTTTCTTAATGTGATCAAAATCATTAGCAAGGTCGTCTGGCTCCCTAGCAATGACGCCTGCAATCTCCCATGGGACCAATCCCAATAATTCGGCAACAAAATCTGTTTTTGGAACCTTTAAACGTGTTAGTTGCCGTTCAAATAATGTTAAATAAATGCCAATGTCCCCCGACATTTCAAAATTTGGTAAAAGTTTTCTAATGTCATAGTTTTTTGACCTACCGAAAGTTTCATTTTCTTGCGATCTATTGTTATCGCTTTCCGTACGCATAGTTTCTAGTTTACGTATTTCCTCCCTTTCATTAACAATTTCAGTTAACATATTTTGAGTCATGTCTGCGTCGAAATTGTCAGACTGCGAAATTAGTGTTATTAAACCAGCTATCTTCGGGTTTGGTGGAATAACTAAATTTAATTCATCGGCCAATTTTACTAAATCGGCTTTCCTAGCCTTTGACAAAAAAGCAGTCATATTTTTTTTTCTTTTCAATTCTAATATTTTCCAGGAATAAAAGAAAAACAATCACTCACGTTTCCTGCTACCTTCGAGCAGGTGGTACGGCGCCAGTATTTTCCCCAGGTTTTCTGTCGCCGCGTATGCCGTGATGATGTCTGTTACGTAATCCGCAGATTACTCACTGTTCTTTTTGTTCCGAAACAAAAAGTTAAAAAAAATATATAGTCAGTTCTGTTTTCTTTTTGCACCGTCGCAACAGGTTTTTTTTTTCACAAAAAATCCAGTCACACACTGATTTAGTGATAATTCGTTAAAATATCCTTTTGGCTCAGTATTCTAGGAATCTCGGTCGAGTTCCCAAAGTTGTGGGAGGCATGGAACGATGACTCAGGAGATGATGCAATGATGTTTATATATAATTACAATTATTACAGTATGACTATGATGATCACGTAAATGCAGATTACAAAGAGTTTATCAGTTACTAGTCCGTCGATTACAGACGCCGGTTGACCGCAGCCAACGGGTTGCTGAATGGCGATGCTTTTGCCGCCCTGCGAAGGAGATGCAGACACCTCGGTGTACTAACATATTCTGGCTTCTTTCTCCTCGTTACCGAATGGCGATGTCCTTGCGCTGGAAGCGCCCTCGTGCGGTGAGCGGGGAGTCGGCAGTGCTAATCCCCACATTAATGCATAGCTGTTTATACCATAAGTTGCAAAACTCCCATTTTATAAAGTAAAACTAAGATATAGGGTCCGGTCCGATCATTGGCGACTCTTGATAAGGGTACATACAATTGGACGGAATCGCCAATGAAGGGTCCGGATCCTATATCGTATTTATACTTTGGCGAATGTGAGTCTTGCAGCTAGACCCTTCACATGGGGAAATAACTGATAATTTTTGTAACGTGCACTGCCATAAAACTCAAGAGTAATTTGGTCGTGAAACAGGTTTTTTTATAATTATTAAACATGTGTGGTTAATTAAATATTTGCGATTTTACTATTTATCCTTTTTTCTTAAGTGATTTTTTAAATTTTAAATCAAATGAAGGGCTTAATTGAGAAACTCACATTCTTTAAAGTATTACTAAGATACAGGGATATTCTTTGGCGACTTTTGAAAATGGTAAATTCGATTGAACGAAGTCTCGCCAATGGACCCCATATACTTTGCATTGAAATACGTGAGGTTTGTAACTGCACCCTTCAAAGTAATATATCCGGTTTGAATTGCGGAAGTACGAGCAATTAAAAATAAATGTCGTTGCTAGTAATCTTCAATATAATGTGTAGAAGTTGTTACAATTGCCAGTTACAATCATTTATTTATTTTTTCGTTTAGGATCATCTTGTCAATTGAAATAGAAATATGTAAACTTCTTTGTTATCTGACGATTGAAGAGCCTAGTGGAAGAACGTGCCAAGTGACAAAAAGGTAAAAACGAGATAATGATCTTTAAAGATTTTAGTTTTCACTCAGATCTCTTAGAAACAGAACTTGCAAACCGTAAAAATATACCAAACTTAAAGTTTCTAAAGCAGGGGAAACATGTTGTCATTAAAGAAGTTAGTAAGAGGTTCATTGGCACAAAAATCTCGTTTTTTTTCAAAAATATCACTTAGCACGTTCTTCTACTAAGCTCTTCAATTGTATTACTATTATCTCGAACGAAATCACGAAAACTAAACACGCCCGTTAGATACGCGCTCGTCAGTTTGTCGAGATAAACTATTTCAATCCATCTTATAACATATATTTCAGAAATAAGTAAATATACTAAACGCATTTTGACGATGTCTCAGCTCCAGGTGATTCTCAAATTTTAGCAATTGAAAAGCTTTGTTAAAGCAAATTTTAGTAATTCAAAGTTGAATTAAAGCTAATTTTAGTAAGTCAAGCAATTTTAGTAATTTAAAAAAAAATAACTATTTTGGCGATGTCTCAGCTCCAGACGTTGATCTGGGCGTCAGTGACGCGAGCTCGAGCTTTCGAGCGCGAGATTTTCGTCGCTTTGGTCGTTTTAGTGGTCGTCTACTTTGCCTTGGGTGCCTGGAAGGCTTGGAGGAGTAACTTGCCCCCGGGCCCGTTTGGGCTGCCCATTGTGGGCTATTTGCCGTTTCTCAGCTTGAATAACCCACAGTTCGACTTGTTGAAGCTTGGAAAGAAATACGGAGATGTTTTCAGGTAAGTTCATTACACTGATTTACCAGATTCTTTAAACGTATTTTTAAAAAATAATTTATTGAATTACAACCCTTTATCTACTGACGGTACTTATAAGTATCTTGTTATAAGGCTGCTGTTTTACTTATCATTGTCCATTTGGAGAAAGGTGGAACTTTTTAATTGATTTGTAAGGTTTTAGAGCATAAAAGTCTATAAAGGGGTAATTCCACGTAAAATGATACACAACTGAAAAAAAAATTCTACAGTTGTAACTTTTATATGTGCTTTTGAAAAGGTTGATTTTTTTTTTTGTATCAACATCTATTATTGTTTCACCTTTGGCAACACAGCAGCTTCAAAATGGCTGCTTTGTTTTGAAAGCATGGTCTCGTGTTTTTTCATCATTTTGAACCCAGGAATTTTAAGTAAGAAACACATTTTATCAATTTTTTGGAAAAATTATTAAAATAGATTATCAGAACTATCTTAAAAACACATTATTAATCGGCATTTATTACTAAAAAATACTTAATTAGAAAGATAAAAATCTCATTTTTGACTGTAGTGTAAGTCACGAAAGATATAAAAGTTTCTATAACTTTTTAAAATAAAGCTTTACTTCAAAAATTTTACGATATTTTCTTTCTATAGTAACCTCTGCGTAATTCCACACCTTTTAAATTTAAAAATCAAAAGCATTTTCTCTATTTATAACACATTTTAGCTTTGTAGTGTAAGTCGCGCCCCAGCTAAAAAATCAGCAAAAAACCTGCATGGAAAATGCAGAAATGCAGGTTTTTTGAAGAGAAATGAAGGTTTTATGAAGGGAAATGTTTTCAGCATTTAACCTGCAGTATTTATATGGGTACGGTGCTGAAAAATTCAGCAAATAAACTTCAGAAGGAAAACTGCATGTTTTGGATGAGAGATAAAGCTTTTATGCAGGAAAATGTTTTCAGCATAAAACCTGCAGTACTTTTACAGGTATTATGATGAAAAATTCAGCAACTAAATTTCAACACAAAAACTGCTTCTTTCGGACGATAGATAAAGATTTAATGCAGGGAAATGTTTTCAGTATTAAACTTGCAGTACTTTTAAGGGTATTGTGATGAAAAATTTAGCAACTAAATTTCAGCAAAAAAACAATGCTTTTGAAGAGAGATGAAGGTTTTATGCAGGGAAAATGTTTTTTTAAAGGTATTGTACTGAGAAATTTAGCAACTGAGTTTCAGCTGGAGAACTGCATGTTTGTAAAACTTTTTTAAGGTGATTTTTTTATTCTTAAAGAAAACTGCCATTTTTCTGAAGGATTCATCCTAAAAGATCAAAGAATTAGCCGTTTCAGTTCTACATGAAAACAGCAATTTCTCTTAAAATTTTATGCTGAAAAAAACCTTTATTTAACCTTATACTTTTTATTACCTTTTTTTAGAGTTTATTTTTTAACCTATATTTTAAAGTACACATAAAATACTGTTTTATCTTTAAACTCACATTTCAATAGCACTTAATGTGCAATTTTATGCAAAAAATTATCTAAACTTTCTGAGAAAATAAGGGCAATATTTCAAGCAAAGTATTTTGTCTAAAAAACTTTCTGCAGAGAATTAATACAACATGTGCATAATTCTTTATAGCATAGAGTTACACATAAAGCCTGCAGGGGCCAAAATCGTTTTCTGCAACAATGTCGACAAGTGGGTTGCTGCTCAAGGGAAATTACAAACCAATAACTTCCATGGTGCTGCATTATCATACCAGTGTTAACTTTTTTTTGACGATTCTAATGAAGCGTCATTGAAACTAAGTATCAAATGGGTTGACCAGTTGGAGTTTATTTTAAGTTATTTTTAAAAAATAATGTGTGCGTTAACCCAAAAATACTGTAAATTTTTTTGTAGTGAATCTTTATCTTAAAATTGTTCTTTATTTTTTAAATTAGTTTTGATATTTTACACTTGTAGTAATTGTATCCCAGCTAAAAATTGTTGGAATTTTTCGCGGAAAAACATTTAATTTTTAATGTAAACATTTGCAGTTTATTAGCAAATTTTGCAGCAAATTAGCTTAATATGTTCAAATCGCAGATCTAGATTTTGTTAATCTGTAACTTCTAAAAATTCAGAAATTATATCAAAGCTATAATTGGCGATTCAAATTCTTTTTTCCAATTTCCATGGACGTTTTTGATTTGATTTTGCAAAAAAGAAGAAAATAATGCCACCTATATAAAGACAGTAAATTTTAAACGAAAAACAGATTTAAAAATTATTTGCTTAATATTTCAGTTTGCTCAATAGCTTTGCTCTCACCTTTTTATAGAAAATTTAAAAATAAATTAATCTTAAAGGAATTCTTAAGATATATATTTTTTTCTAACTCACAAAATTTGCATCAATTTATTAATTGCCACCTTAGAACAATTAATTAAATCTAATTTAAATTTTTTAAATAAAAATCATAGATAAATTGTATGCAAAATCGTGAATCAAATTTATTGACTATAATCGAATCTATGGAGTGTGTAATTTTGTATGTTCTAATTATAAGATATAGCATTCCTAATTTTAAAACGCGCTCCAATTTGCAAGCTCCAATAGCGCAGTTGGTAGCGCGCTGAACAGCTACACAAATACCCCCAGATCAAATCCCGTGCTCCTTCCTTCCTACTTGGGTATAAATACAACTTAACTTCAAAATCTTCACTTATCCTGCAGTTTTTTAAATGTTTTTCAATGAAGGAAATATTAAGGTTTTTTGATGAAGGGAAAATGGAGGCTTTTGATGAAGGAAAAGTGAAGGAACTTGGTACCTAAAACTTCACTTATCCTGCAGTTTTTATAAAGGTTTTTTTGTGAAGGAAAAATAGAGGGATTTGGAACCTAAAACCTTCACTTATCCTGCAGGTTTTCGAATGAAGGGAAAATAAAGGTTTTTTGATGAAGGTTTTTGGTTCCAAATACCTGCAGTTTTCCTGCAGCTTTCCTTCAATTTTTTTTCAAGGTTTTTTGCTGCTTTTCTTAGCTGGGTCACAATGTAGTGTCAGTTGCCACATCTCTAATGCAATGTTCCAACCGTTAGACAACATTGAATGGCATTTCTCTGCTAAAAATGTTGGTCATCTTTACCTTTAGTCATGAAAGAGAACCATTTGATGGACTTGGTGATACAGTGAGGAGGGGATAAAAGCAGCCACACCCACACCTTCCAGGAAAATTGACCCACATTCTGCTAAAGATTTTTTCACTTTGCATAAGAAATCTGCCCAAACATATCACTATTATACATTTCTGACAATTGTATAAAGGGCGAAATAGGTAGATTAAATGATATTTGCTCATCAAAGGAAAATAAATATTTCCAATTCCTGACACTCAAAAATTGCTCTGCTTTTTAAAATTAAACAAATACTTACTTAAAACTGCCAATATTTCATTAAATCCCCCAAAAAACAACACTGCTGATTAAACAAATGGAAATGTTGTAAAAGGAAATACCTCTCAGCAAAATTCTGAAAATGAATTTGATGCTGAAAGAAGAGCTTTAGTTCCTTTTTGTAGGAAAATTATCGTTAAATATTTTGTGGGGCAAATGTTAAGTATAGATGCTTATTCAATAAAACTGAAACATCTGCAATGGTCAGGAAGTCTTTTTGCGTGGCCTGAGAAGGAAGGTTTTTCAGACAATTCTATTGAAGAAAGAATTAAGAAATTACCAGAAACCAACTTTAGGGAAGGTTGTGTAACTTTTTCTAACTATGATTTTATCATGTATGCAATTCTTAACTTACCATGTTCAAAATTATTTACATATGTTATGTTATTATTGCCTAAATTTCCATATCTGTGATACAATTAACATGATGTAGTGTAAGTCACAAATTGAATGTAGTGTAAGTCACGCACAAAACTGTTAATAAATTATTTCCTATGATATTTCCACACTTTTTTTAAATTATATTATTTAGCTTTAAACCTTGTACTTAAATTAAGCACTGGTAGAATGTTGATTTACTGCACTATGAAGAAGAAATGAGAGTTTTAAATGATAACCAAAACTCGACTTCCTTTCATGTAGTGTAAGTCACAGTATGACATTTTCATTATTTTTTAGTGAAATACTAAATGAAAATGTTTTTTTTATGATTTCTAAAAATAATATATGTTCAGGGGTAAACTGGCGTACAATATTTTTTGAATAAGTAGAAAATAATTATGAACTACGCAAACTAATTTTGTTAAATCGTCCGATGTAGTGTAAGTCACGCGTGGAAATGCCCTAAGGTAAAGTTAATTCGTCAGTAAAATGTAACTTTATTTACCTGCGCCAAATCGTTATTGCCTCTGACGGTATACATATAAGTCCCATTTAAAAGACCGTTGTTTTACAATTCATTTTTCAAGGGAAAAAAGATGGTAGTGGGGATTTTACGAATGCAGTATTAAGTTTCAAAACATTAAAGACTAAAACGGTAAATCCTATTTAATTTAACACAATTTCGTTGTTGGTCAGTGTAGTTTGGTTATTATTAATCGAAAGGAGGAAAAACGAAAATAAGTTCACCATAAAGTGCATTTCATGTTCAAACTATTTATTTACTGTAATCTATTATTATAGCTGAACGGGTAGCTTTAAAATAGGCAACACCAAATAATTAAAATTAAATCTGAATTCGGTGCATATAGGGTTAAGTGGGAATGGGCGCGCTGGACCGGGGGTCTCTAAAGCAAAGTGCATCAGTGTTAATCTTATGGAGAAAAAATATTTTCTCTGCCACATTTCTCCGGCTGTAATGAATATTTTTACAAGCGGATTTTTTATGTGATAAATGTAGCTGACTGACAGGTCCCGACCTTCCAACTTTTTGAAATTGGTTGGAATATTTTTTTTAGTTTTCAATAAATAATTTTACACAAAATATTCGAAGCAATTTCAAAAAGTGGGAAGATAGAGACATGTAATTTATCTACATTTAATATTTAAAAAAACCGTTGTAAAACTATTCAATACAGCCGGAGAAATAGTTAAACAGAGAAAATAGTTTTTTCTCATTGGATTAACACTGAGGCACTTGAGTTTAGAGACCCGCGGTTCAGCGCGCACATTTCCCCTTAATGGAAAATTTTGTGAAAACTGACTTTTTAAAGTTTAGTTTGTGTGTGATTGTTCTTTTTAAAGTGTAAAATTTAAAAGTCTTCCGATTCCGTCCATTTTACGGTACCGTCTTGGTAGAAGTGTTTTAAGAGGGACTGTCAGTCCCATGAGCTAATGCATTAGTTTTGAAATCACAACTTTGGCAAAAGTATTGCTTTGCCATGTTATCCCATTCTCACCAGGTATGGAATCATCATAACATCCATTTAAAACAAAATTGAAAAGAAAATAAACATCCGGTTATTTAATTATTAATTGATAAAATTTTAAAATAGTGTCGCCATCTGCTGTAATTTTTGGCATTTTAAAACTTCAAAAATATATAATTAATAGCTAGATAACATTTTCATTTCAAATTTGTTTCATTTTTAAGTTATGTTGATTCCCATACCTGGGGAAAAGGGCTAACATGGCAAAGAAACACTTCTGCGGAAGTTATGATTTCAAAACTAATACATTAGCTCTATGGGACTGACAATCCCTCTTAAGTTATGATAATTGAAGATTCCAGGGAAAGAAACATTTAATAGACTAGGAACCTGTCTTATTGAGGTCTGATTGGAGAATAGTGCCGATCGTAAACCGGTTCCTAATTTGGTTCTTCTCCCGCGGACCAAGCGTCAGACTTGTGTCTTACCTGAACTTCGGTCGTAATGTCTCGATCAATTGTAATTCAACTTTATAGCACTTACATAGCTATGCAGCTTTTACTTGTAGCCTTGTGATAATGTTTTTCAGTGTTCAGGAGAATCACTTTTGATGTTTTTAACCAGCGCTTCTCATTAATACTTTGTAGCAAGCATATGGTACAAAAAAAATAAGTAGTAATTGAGCATGACATTTCCTTTTTAGATTGAAATTGGGATCTGAAACTGTGATAGTTCTTCATGGCGTGGAAGTGATCAAAGAAGCATTATCGAGGGCGGATTTTCTTGGACGACCGACACAGGGTGTTTTGAAACTATTCAACGAAGGCAGTAGGTCCTTAATCCTTAATGCACCTAAACAATTGTGAATACGAAAGGTTTAGTTGCAAAACTTCCTTTTTCCAAAGTATAACTAAGATATAAGGTTCAGTCCGGTCATTGGCGACTCTTGATAAGGGTACATACATGGACGAAATCTCCATAAAAGGTCCAGCTCCTATATCTTATAGTTATACTTTGGAGAATGTGAGTTTTGTAACTAGACCCTTCATTATGATCATGTTCTATATTTCTCATGTATTAGTCACATTTTCATCTTTTTAATTCTGAAGTTTATATGATAACTTATGCGATTTAACTCTTTCACTACTAAAAGGGCCTAGGCGGCCGTACAACTAAGAATTCGATAATGATATATTCCTATCACATATTATGAGGAAACAAAAATCCTGCTCGGCGAAAGTGTTAATATAATATTATTTGTGTTTCAGGTGCTTTTTTTAATGGAATGGATGTACACAAATGGAGGGAACAGAGGCGTTTCGTCCTCCAATCAATGAGAGACTTGGGCCTTGGAAAATCATTGCTCGAGGTAGAGATTTTGGTAAGAAAATGATAAACTTTTTTCATTAATTGCAAATCTATATTAACTTTAAAAGAAAGAACATTTTCAAATTGCAAACTTCATCCTTGGCCACCGTGGAGTAGTGGACTAACAAATATGCTATCGATCATGGTTCGTATACGGATGATAGGTCCACCCTTTGTTTTCCACTTAGCTTGAGCTAAATAAAGTATATGTTTTACACGAATATTTTCTATATTGCTTTGCTACTATACTGTAAAAAAGTCATGTTTATTGATAGTCAGTAGTAAGCAGTAGAAGTTTAGTAGAGTCAAATATATAGTTTTTACAAAATCAACCTGTCAGCTGATATGCCAGAAAAATTTAGTGAAATTTACAGAGATATTCTGTTTATTTTGTGCGAACAATTTTCAATTTTAACTCAAAGGCTGTTTTTTAAGAAACAAATTGCAGAGAAAAGAACGGAATTTTACCTTCCTCGGTCAAACTGACCACACCATACCGAGGATTAATAACCCGCCGACCCGGGGTCGAACCACGAACCATTAGATTACACTGTTAAAACTATAGGTGAAAATTGGCAACCCCAGGTTTGAATGGCGGTGTCCCGTCAGCGAGATGGAAAACTCTGTAAACGTATTTATCCTGTAGCATTACCGATAATTTCTGCAAATTTGTGGACGGTTACCTTCTGATTCTCCTGTTTTTCTGACAAAACGATTTTTTTTTACAATGCAGTTATACTTTTTCAGGACGAAATTCGCCACTTTCTCGACAATCTCCGCGTCCACAATGGTGCTCCCATGGACGTGAAAGATCCCTTGTCCCCGAGCATGTCCAACAACATCTGCTCTCTGATCTTCGGCAAGAGATACGAGTACGAAGACCCGGATAGAGTGTTTTTGGACGAGAACTTAGACATAACTATCAACGCCATAAGCTCAACCTCAGTTGCAGGCTTCTTTCCATGGATACTGAAAATTCCACTGGTATCTAAATTGTTTGAAATGGAAAGAGCATTCAATTCTGTAAATGATTTAATGGACTTTTTTAGGTAAGAGAACAAACTTTAGGTGCATCGTAAAGAAAACCGATTAAAACACATGTTAAAACTACAAATCATTAAGTACTGTGTTAAATATCTAATTTTAATTCCTGCTGATAGTTATTGAGTCATATATATTGAAAATTCCTCTGGTATCTAAATTGTTGGAAATGGGAAAGAGCATACAGTTTTGTAAATGAAATAGTGGCTTTTTTAGATAAGAGAATAAACTTTTAACTTCATCATAAAGAAAACCAATTAAAATATCTTTTTTTTGCTGCAAATCATAAAGTACTATGTTAAATATCTTATTTTAATTCCTAATCATGGATAGTGAAAATTCCTCTGGAATCTAAATTGTTTGAAATGGAAAGAGTATAGAATTCTGTAAATGAAATAATGGCCTTTTTTTGTTAAGGGAAACGAACTTTTAACTGCATCGTAAAGAAAACCTATTAAAATCTATTTTTTAAACTACAAATCATAAAGTATTGTGTTAAGCATCTAATTTTAATTCCTTATCACAAATATATTGTAATAATATGTATTTTTACTAGCTCATAAAGGATATTACCCTAAAAAAGTTTATGTTAACATTACGTATGTGAAAGATAATTAAAAATGTCTGTGACATTTCTGTCTTATAAGTGAAAAGTAAGCTTCAATGTTTTTTAGTTTTTACTATCAAATATACTTAATATGAAATATAAAGTAAACAAAGTATTGCCATGGAGTCGAAAATCCAAAATGAGTATTTTTATGTTTTGTACGTACGTTTTGGAGGATGTTGATCCTGAAAAGCTGTTTTTGAGTATTAGTCCGTCTGTCAGACAGCCTATCATTCTGTCCGTCTAAAACGATTCTACAGCTGGTTTAAAAAGATATACGGATTTCAGATTTGGTATGCGAGTTTTTAGTTCGTGTCGAAAGTCTAAATGTATTTAAAACAAGAAGTTCTTAAATAACTAAAATAGCCTACTTTCCTGTTACTTAAATACTAACTGAAATTCTAATCGGGAAACAACTAGGTTCATAACAGTAAATATCATCAATAATCGTTTCTTCACTAGATTTACACATATTAGAAAAAAATCGCTAAACACAGCATCCAGCTATAATTTGAACTTCTAAAAGCCAAAATCAACTATTTTCCTTAAAAAAAATTTCACATATAGCTTTATATTATTTATCGTCTGCTCGATTTATTTGTAGTTCGAAGAATAATTAAATATTTATTAATAAAAAAAATAATGAAACTACTCCAAACTGCATTAAAAAATAAATGTAAATAAAACTAAGCAGAATTGTATGCAAAAAAATATGTCTTGCCGCTTTCGTGGTAAACAATTAATGAACAATCAAAGAATCACATTGTGCTACATTTTATGACGTAATTCCAAAATGATTCATGAAAAAATTATTTTGCTTCAAATATTTTTAAATAAAGTTTTTCATGGAACTGTTGATTTAGCAACAGTTATTTAAATGACTCAAAATTGAATTTCAATGCTAATTCAATGGGAAATTCGCCGACAGATAGTAGATTTATGTCCGTCCGGACGTACAGACAGGCGGACAAAAAGTATGAAAGTTGGGTCTCTGAAGTCATAGCTTTCTAACAAAAAATGAATTTTTAAGATCCGAATGATAGAATCGATTTTGGAAGGGGGGTACGGACGGACAGACAGACGGACATCGACCGCATGTCAATACCTACTTTTTCAACAGTGATTTAAATGACTCAATATTGCATTTCAATGCTAATTTAATGGGAAATTCGCCAAAAGATAGTAGATTTATGTCCGTCCGTACGTACAGACAGACGGACAAAAAGTATGAAAGTTGGGTCTCTGAGGCCATAGCTTTCTAACAAAAAAAGAAATTTTAAGATCTGAATGATAGAACAGATTTTGGAAGGGGGGTACGGACAGACAGACGGACATCGACCGCATGTCAATACCTACTTTTTCATTTTTTTAATTCTTTCGAATTAAAAAAAAAAGAAAAGTAGGCTAAAAAATGGTATCCGTAAACGATCCCTGCCTTAAAACTTTCTAGGTTTTAAAGTACTGCTGAAAATCGAAAACCTTCTTGTATAAAACCGAATTTTAGCGTATCATATAGGTATCTGAAAGTAGCGAGATGTCTCGCACCCCTAGTTTTAATTCTTGTTAATTTCGATGGAGTTCGGTAAACTCATTTGGTGGATTGCAATATTGCTGAAGAAAAACGATATTTTCAAACACTTCCCAGAAAAACAGTTTAATAAAATTTGTATAGATATTGTTTTACAAATCATATATATGCTTCCAGAAAAGAAATAAAGAAACACAGATCCACGTTCGACTCAAAGAACAGCAGAGATTTCATCGATAGTTTTATTAGAGAACAGAGTTCAAGAAAGTTAACAGATCCCAACACTACATTCACTGGTAAGTTACAAAATTGAAATAGATTGGATATTGGAACTTTGACATTCTCAGGGTGAATGAGCCCGTTCGTCCGTTGGTCTCCAAGCAAATATGCCTCTTTGCTTGGAGACATATGCGTGTTAATTCAATGCGAAAAATATTTTCTAAGCCAAAGTTCTCCGGAAGTAATGAATATTTTCACAAACAATTTTTTTATATGAGGAATGTAGCTGACTTACAATTCTCTATAATGCCACTTTTGGAAATTACTCTTCTCGTTTATTTTTCAATTTTTTACGACTTTAGAATGTTTATTTTAAATAATTCATAGACTGTTTGGTTGTTAAAAATTGTTGTTAAAAAAACTCACAGCTCGAAGAACACCGTCAACTTACTACATTACTCATTATAAAAAATACGTCCATTGGGACCAGTAAAATCAGTGCAAGTAAGTTGCCCTTAAGAAAGATTTTTTTTATTTCTAATGGCAGTTATTGGACAGTTACAGTAATTCAAACAATGCGAACAGAACAAGAAAGAAATCACTGCAACAAAGTCCATCAACTTATCTTGTCTCTTGCCTCCCAGTAGCGCTCTGAGAGGGTACTCTTCCGTAGGGCAGAACATCGCAGGAGGTGGGCAGAGTCCATCTCCTCTCCAAGACTGCACAGAGGGCAGATGGGCGAATTAGCAACATTGATGCGAAACAGATGCTTTCTTAGGCAATCGTGCCCAGTGGCCAGGCGAAATTCAGCAACTGCTCTATGTCTTGGACCATTTCGTAGCTTTGGGATGGCATTTCCCCAGGATTTGGTGGAGGTGCGATTGAATAGGTCTTTCTGAGCTTGAGCTGTGATAGCTGTTTTGACGAGGCTTTTAGCTGTGCAAAAAGGCAGAGGGTGGGAAAACTTTTGCCTTATTGAAGCGCCCTTTTTCCCTTAAGAAAGATAATGGCATTCATTTATTGATTTGTTGGGATTTCGTTCCTGTGGGGATTTTGCCCTTAAACGAGAATGGGCATATTTTACGTTTTGAATGTCAAGAGTTCCGGCAAAAATCTTTACTATTTACTTCATCAAGCGTAATTCGTGTTTACATTCAACTCTATCAAGTAAAATTTTAGAAATCGTATTAACTGAGTTATTATTTTCAAATATTTTAATTTTCAACTCCTTTATATGCCTAATAAAATTTGCGGAAAAAATTGAACGCTTGGAAGAATTGAAACGCTTGGAAGACTATTTTCTAGTTATAAGAAGAATTAAATTTGTTTTTGGTTAGTGGTAACATTTTCCACCGCCCCACTCGAGTGGCGTTTCGGAATGTGTCCATACGCTGTATTCATGCAACTGCTTGTTGTAGAGGCTCGATACTCAATTTAGTTTGGTATTTATAAAATACTCTCACAAAGTATCTTATATGAAGAGTACAGGGGAAAAACAACTTCCTTGCATTGGAATCTGTCTGCATTAGGCCTCTTCGGCAACAATAGCGAGCCATCGCCTAAACTGGTGTAAGGAAACCGGTTACTCACTTTGTTTTTCTCTACCCTGATTCACGCCAGAGATCAGTGGACACGAGTCACACGTTTGTACCTCATAAAAAGAAACGTGAGGATTACTATGCAATAAAGTTGTTTTTCCCCTGTATTCTTCAATATGTATTTCTTCATCTACAGATGATACGTTGGCGAGCAACGTGTTGGACCTATTCGCCGCGGGCAGCGAGACTGTTCGAACGTCCATTTTGTGGAACTTGTACGTGGCTTGTGCTTTTCCGGAACACCAGGAGAAAGTCAGAGAGGAGATCCTGGAAGTTATGGGGGAAAGGGAACCGGAGTACCAGGACATGAAGAACATGCCTTTCACTCACTCCTTTATCCTGGAAGTGATGAGGTGGAAGACAATCGTACCCTTGAACGTGCCGCACAGGTAGTTGGGGTGGATTTTAGAAACTTGGAAAAAAAGGAAATGTACTGTTAAAAGTGAAACAATAATTTAGTTTAAGTTCAATTTACTGTTTAGACAGCAAGAAAAGTAACACTACGGTTATACTGCCTTGATCGCTGCTTTGAGCCACATCCAGAGCCGCGGTTTGGATTTTACCTTGGATTTGCCAAGGATTTCCAAAAGTTTTTTTTTCGGTGAAATTGGCGAGTGATTCTATATCGCGTTCGATTTTATTCATTGTTTGAAAACCAACGGAGTTTATGGATGAAAAAAATTTGATTGCTGCTTGCGCTTTACATTTAAAAAGCATAGATAATTATATAGAGGTAATTAGAAAAATATCTGAAAAAGGTCGTCGAAGATGGTGGATGATAGCATGTCATCGCAACCGAACGATGTACGTAGAAAATATTTAATTATTTTTATAGTATATTTGTCATGGAATGATATCTTTCATTACAAAACAATATTAACCTTGTGCATTCATAGCATACAAAAATGTGCATTTTTATGGCTTTAAACTTCCAATTAAGTTAAATTGCCGTGCTCCTCAAGAAATTGTAAACGATATTTTTTTCAAAAAATAATTCTTTGCAAAGCACTTTTAAATATATATATTTGGTTGGTAAATATATTTATATATATATATATATATGTTGGATTTTGCTCTATGAAGAGCACATGATCGAGAGTCTAATACTAGCAATTTTCTTTATCATATACGAGTGTTTTCTATTTCATCTTTTGACGCGATTAATACTAAAACAAGAAGTTCATAAAGAACTAAAATAGCCTACTTTCCTGTTACTTAAATACTTACTGAAGTTCTAATCGGGAAAAAAACTAGGTTCCTAAAGTAAATATCATCAACAGCCGTTTCTACACTAGATTTATACACATTAGAAAAAAAAATCGAAACACAGCACCCAGCTATAATTTAAACTTCTAAAAGCCAAAATCAACTATTTTCCTTAATATTCGTTCGCAAATTAATTAAATATTATTTATCATCTGCTCGTGATTTATTTGTAGTTCGAAGAATAATTAAATATTTATTAATAACAAAAGTAATGAAACTACTCCGAACTGCATTAAAAAATAAGAAATGTAAATTAAAACTAAGCATAATTGACATGCAAAAGTATGCCTTGCCGCTTTCTTGGTAGATAAATAATGAATAATCAAAGAATAAAATTGTGCTACATTTTATGACGTCATTCCAAACTGATTCATGAAAATATTATTTTGCTTCAAATATGTTTAAATAAATAAAGTTTCTCATGCCATTGTTGATTTGGCAACAGTGATTTAAATGACTCAAAATTGAATTTCAATGCTAATTCAATGGGAAATTCGCCGAAAGATAGTAGATTTATGTCCGTCCGGACGTACAGACAGACGGACAAAAAGTATGAAAGTTTGGTATCTCAGGTCATAGCTTTCTAACAAAAAAAGAATTTTTAAGATAAGATGGATAGAACCGATTTTGGAAAGGGGGGTACAGACAGACAGACGGACAGACTGACAGACGGACAGACTGACAGACGGAAAGACAGACAGACATACGGACAGACAGACAGATGGACATCAACCGCATTTCAATACCTACGGCGATTTAAATGACGCAAAATTGAATTTCAATGCTAATTCAATGGGAAATTCGCCGACGGATAGTAGATTTATGTCCGTCCGGACGCACAGACAGACGGACAAAAAGTATGAAAGTTGGGTATCTGAGGTCATAGCTTTCTAACAAAAAAAGAATTTTTAAGATAAGATGGATAGAATCGATTTTGGAAGGGGGTACGGACAGACAGACAGACGGACAGACTGACAGACGGAAAGACAGACAGACATACGAACAGACAGACAGATGGACATCAACCGCATTTCAATACCTACAGTGATTTAAATGACTCAAAATTGAATTTCAATGCTAATTCAATGGGAAATTCGCCGACAGATAGTAGTTTATGTCCGTCCGGACGTACAGACAGACGGACAAAAAGTATGAAAGTTGGGTATCTGAGGTCATAGCTTTCTAACAAAAAAAGAATTTTTAAGATCCGATGGATAGAACCGATTTTGGAAGGGGGTACGGACAGACAGACAGACAGACAGACGGACATCGACCGCATGTCAATACCTACTTTTTCATTTTTTTAATTCTTTCGAATTAAAAAAAGAAAAGTAGGCTAAAAATACCCAAAAAATATTGTAAAACTATCAAAAAGCAATAATGATAGAAATAATGAATTTCCCTTCGTTTCATTTTTCAGACAAAGTATGGAAAATATGTTTGACGAAATGCTTTGTAAAGATTCTGGGGAATTCTCAAATTTCTGCAGAATGTCACCAATTGATTTTGAATATCTCCTTAATAAATTGGGGGGGGGGGGGGGAACCATATATTAATAAACAAACTACTACGTTTCGGGAACCGATACCAGCTAAGGTTCGGCTAGCGGTGACCTTAAGATTTCTAGCTACGGGGGATAGCTTTAGAAGTCTTCACTTTTTGTTCAAAATTGCCAGTTATACAATATCAAAGATTATTTCAGAGGTCTGTAAAACAATCGTCATCGTGTTGAAAGAAGAAATTAACCAGGTTTTAGTATTTTAATGCAAAATATGGTTTAAAAATTAAATTTATTGATTACGGGTGAGATTATAAGAGATCGAATACATTTATTAACATAGAAGCATTTTATTATCAACATATTTAACAGTGTTAAATTTTGAATTTCATTCATACATATGTTTGAATTTTACTTTCAAAATAATAAATGCGTCCTGTTTCAAATCAAAATATATTAAGTAAAACTTCTGAGAAAAACTCATAAAATTAAATCTGAAGTTTTAATATAATTTTTCACCATGTAGGATCGCTTAAAAAAGAGAAAACCCGCCAAGATGGCTGCTCTTTACCTATGGTAACCCTTTCCTATGAAGTTGCCGCAAGAATACCAAACCAAACGGGAAGCTTGCTCTGGACGATGCCCTGGGCATTACATTGGATTTCCCGGGTTACACTGCCTTGAGCGGTGCCTTGGGCAGCGACCAAGGCATCGCTCAAGGCGCTGTCCAGGGCAGTGTAACTGCGGTATAAGGATATACTTGAAGAGCTTAATGGAAGAACGTGCTAAGTGACAAAAAAGTGAAAACGAGATAATGAGCTTTATAGTTTTTAGTTTCTGTTGAAAACAGATTGTTGTTGAAACAGGTGGTTGAAAACAGATGGTAACAGATTGTTGGTATTTGCAAGCCGTAAAAAATACACTGAACTTAAAGTTTATGATAAAGGGGAAATTATAAAGAAGTTAGAAATTTGTTCATTCATTCAAAAATCTGCTATTTTTCAAAAATGTCACTTAGCACGTTCTTCTTTCACTAAGATCTTCAATTATAATCATGCTTAACGTTTACGTCCCCGAAGCATTTCACCGAGCTATCTCCAAGCCTGAAATAAAATCCTAAGCATATATACTTCAAATAACTTTTTGAAAAAAATTATAGATTTGTAAGCATGTTTTGCAAATCATTTTGAAACAAAAAAAAAACGTTTATCATTTGCTGAGGGTCGTCAATTTAGTAGAATTTGTGATTTTGATCAGTAAAAACACTATCTTGGTTGTGCTAAGCATGTTGTACATATTTTATTTAATTTTTTTACATTAAATTAAACGTAAACATTCTTAGACCTTAGCGTGTGTAACTTAAAATTTTTAACAATTCATCATTTCTAACAGTCATTTTCTAACAATTCAGTTAAAAACTTATTGCAGCACATTGTCGGACACAACAATTGGCGGCTATCACATTCCCAAGAATGCTACTATTTTCACATTGATATGGAATGCCCACAACGATCCTAACTACTGGACGAGACCCGAGAGCTTCATTCCCGACCGCTTCATCACCAAAGACGGAAAATCCGTGTCTAGGCCTGCTCATTTCATGCCCTTCTCCATGGGTGAGTATCTTGTATATAATAGAAGTAGACTTCTGGGGAATACCTAATAAATGAAATTATTTGTTTTATAAATTGTTTTTCTTAGGGAAATGTTACGAATTTTAACTTCTTTATGTATATTGTAAATAAGTTTATTTCATTTAAATTTTAGCATTGCTTTGCTCTAAACAACCGTAATGCATGCCGATGAGAGCGTGCTGAAAAACAATTTTGCATAATTGCCACATGTCTGGCAAGTTTGGCGATATTGGTGATAAATTTGGCGACAAGACGTCATATCCTGTTCTCAAAAAGAAAGCTTAAGGGGGAATGGGTGCACTGGACCACGGGTCTTCAAACTAAAGTGCTTCAGTGTTAATCCAAAAGGAAAAATTATTTTCTTTGTTTTTTTTAAATGATAATTGTAGGGGAGAGAAGGGTAATTGCGCTCACTTAAGAAAAGTGACTGCAACACGCATAATACAACACTTAAATTATGTTTTTTATTAATATTTATAACTGAACAAATACAAAACAGAATGCCATATCGTTAAACATGAAAACAACAACAATTGTGCTTAAAAATTTAAAACAAGAAAATCTTACATTGAACGCCATTACCCGAACATGTTGGGTAATGCCGCTCACTGAGACGGGTAATGCCGCTCATTATTCAAAGCTTTTATACAACATATTTCACAACTGATTAAAGTAATTTCTTAATTTGTAATAGTCACAAATGTAGTTTTCTGCTTTATCCTCTCCATAGCAATCTTTGTGGATCCACCTAGAACAATATTTGCACATAAACCATAGTTCGTTGTCCTTTCCGAATTCCCCGCAAACATTACATACGCCATTGATTTCATTACTAATAATACCTTCGCCAGATAAATCGTCCATTTCATCATCATCACATATCATGGTGTCTACTTTCCTCATCTGTACTAGTCGAATCTTCTTTCTTTGACGATTTTTTATTTTTCTTGGTCTGGACTTTATTTCGGCTTTCGACTCCTGTTGTTTCGCCAAATAAAGCCTTTTCCACCCTTATATTTTTCTTTGGCTTCTTTGCTAGTAGGTTGTACGCATTTGCAGCTTTCGGAGTATTTAAAGAAGAGGCTGTCTTGGATTCCTTGAGACGGCGTCGTTTCTCTTTCTTTTCAAGCATAATTTTCATGGGTGTTCCTGTTATGATGGCAGATTTTTTGTTTTAGAGGACACTTCTTTTCTCAACTCTAAAAAAGTTATTAAAACTATAAAACAGTTTTGATTGGTTATAATTCGACTCTTCCAACAGTGAATGGTAATGCCGCTCACATGGAGGGTAATGCGCCCATCTGAGTGTCATTACCCGATCGCGCCATATTTGATTTCGAGCGGTCTAACTAGGCACACAATGTATTCAATGAAATAAACTTAGTTACATTAGTTAACAAGATTATTATGATTTATAACTATACAATGACTATACTGTTAATAGAAATTAAAGTTAACTTACCTCGAAATTACCTTCAGAAGTTTTTTACATGAAAATACACGATAATTTATTCACGGGCGAAAGACTATGTGTTTTTGCTTTGGGAACCACCGTTCTCACACTGAGCATTGCATGTGCTTTCTCCTAAGGGACAGTACTGTCCAATTAATTTAGGGGTTGCCCAGTTTGTCACAACTAAGCTGAGCGCGATTGCCCTCCGAGCGCTATTACCCGTCTCTCCCCTATATATCTTACAGGTCTTTATAATCCTACTTTTTGAAATTGCTTCTAATATTTTGTGTAAAATTATTTATTGAATATTAAAAAAAATATCGTACCAATTTCAAAAAGTGTTATTGTCGGGACCTGTAAGTCAGCTACATTTATCACATAAAAATTCCGTTTGTAAAAATATTCAATAGGAAAAAAAAATTCTATTGGATTAGCACTGAGGCACTTTAGTTTGGAGATCCGTGGTCCAGCGCGCCCATTCTCCCTTAAGTCACACGCATGAAAATCTATAATAGCGTTATTTTTGCAATACTTTTGCAAAAATTAACTTTATTATACGTTTCACTCGTTAAGAAGGTAAGAATATGTAATATTTTAAACATTTGACTAACCTCGAGGTTAATTATTCTTTATGAAAAATAGTAAATAACGTGGGGAGTAAACGACGTGGTAATTTGTTATCATTTAAACTAAAAAAAATATTTGGACCATGCGGAGAAGTTCAGTTATACTGATTTATGGAATAAGTCGAATCCCACTTACTGGAAAGGAATGACTAGTTTTATCTATACTGCAAGTTTTATTCAG
This sequence comes from Oedothorax gibbosus, assembly GCA_019343175.1. Lineage (NCBI taxonomy): Eukaryota > Metazoa > Arthropoda > Arachnida > Araneae > Linyphiidae > Oedothorax > Oedothorax gibbosus. The sequence goes on from CM033273.1 coordinate 12,767,372, forward strand.
AGAAGTGCAACTCGCTTTATTGAATTGACATTCATTCCTAAATTGCTAGCCCACATTACAAACAACGCTAAAAAAAAATTTTAAAAAACGGAATAGTTCTGTTACTTTCTACAAAAAATTTCTGTTTTCTAAAACTACAGAACTTTACTGTAAAATTGCATCTCAATCTCAATTCAAAAGACACCCTTTCTCTGAAATCAGATAAAAACAGAATACAGAATGGTTCTGTTGATGATAGATTTGTTCTGTTTTGATCACGAAATACATTTGAAATATAACCGCTGCTCCCTTGCCGCGGTTGTATAGTATTCAACGTGCCTTAGGCGAGGGTTCGGATAGCTGTCATATGTTCGCCAATTTTTAAACTTAGAGGAGATCGGGGCTAGTTTTTCCATGGGGTAAGTTTTCCACTAGGCCTTATATTAGAAGTGAGCTATTAAGAGGCGCCAACTGGCTGCTTGATTTATGAAAGAATACGTCTTATACCACCCACAAAATCTTGGTGCAGTTGGGTTTTTAATAGTGTCATGAGAGTGGTTTTTGTGATTTTTTCAACGTTGAGTAAATTTTCATGCCTATATTCAAACCTAAATCGAACGTACTTTCATTAAACATACGGTTTTATCATTGCGTATACTAAAAGGTGTCCTCTCTCTAAGTAACAATGAATTTGTTTTAAGAATAATTTAAAATTGTACTCGCCTAAAAATTTGACAACGGGGAAGGTTTTCCAAAATTTTAAGATGCACAATTTCCAGCCAAGCCATGTAAAAAATCGTGATCCAACTTTTATAAACTAAGCTTAATATTCCATAAAACATGTTTGCATTTGACCACTTATTGACAAATAGTAGATTTTCATTTTGAAAAAGTAGTAATGCCAGATTGTAGATATGCATGTGAGAAAGGCAATTACATCTTGTTTTCTTCAAAATAAATAAAAGTTAAACATGTATAATTAAGGGGTGATAGGACCTTTAAAAAGTGAAAATTGGGCAAAAAAAAATCACAAATTGCGTTTTCTCAAATCTTTCTTGAAATCAAATCTTTTGAAATTTTTTACATAAATTGGTTAAATAGTAGTGTTATAGTGTAAAGTTTTTCAAATAAATCATAAAAATTTTAATACATTTAAAAAAATATTTTAAAAAAGTCACAATTTTGAATTTTTAGTTTCTACTTCTGCACTGCGCGCTTGATAACTCCTTTTTCAATCGACAAGAAAAAAATTCATGCTATTTGGTTGAATAGAAATTAAAATATCATGCGCGCAAGTACTAAAAACATGGAATTGAGAAACGGGCATTCAAAGATAAAAATTTGTTTTTTTCATTTACCTTTATTTCTATAGACCTCCACATGCTCCTGATTCATACGTAATTCCTTCTTCATCGATTTGTTTTTCAAGCGCAAGAGTTTCCCTCATTTTTTTTTGCTTTTCTGGCATCTTTTGTAGCTGCAGAAGCTCGCTTATCTGCTACGGCGATTCGTTTCTTGTCACTTTGGCAAACAGAATCTACAAAAGATTGATCTATGTGCAGGTCTAGTTCTTTCATTACATCTATAAGTCCAGTATCTCCATCATTAAAAGTTACTGTTGAAATATTTACGGCTATTTCAGCGATAGTTTTTGATGAACTGCTGGTTTTCGGGCAGATACTCCATACCAAGGCATTGAAGGATTCATTGGGGTTCTGTGTACGTCCTCCTAAGCTCCGCCTCATTAATTTGGGGTCCGAAAGATCCTTGAAAATTGGTTTAATTTCTGCCATCACTGTTTGTGGAATAGTGTTTTCGTGTTTATGCTTGTTGACGGTCTTTTCAGCAACTGCTTTATTGTAGGTGCACCATGACTTGTCCCCCAGATCACCTTTTGGACAAAAATAATGCTGCGGACTTTTATCAGTGGAACCGCAATGCAACCAAATTGTCCATATGCTCTTCCTCATTTCCTTGACACTCATTTTGTTGCTTCTTATGGCATTACCGTAATATTGTGTCAACCGTAGGATATTCTTCGGGGAAAGACGATTTTCACCACCAATGGTTTTCCCGTCAGCTAACTTCTTTCTTCCAAAACTTTTTTGGAGTTTGCGCAGTCTCGGACCCCATTCTTTTTTTGAATGTGTCCAACACATTCAATTTTTTCTAATTTTACAATAAATCGTCCTGTTTCAAATCAAAATATATAAGTAAAAACTTCTGAAAAAAACTCTAAAATTAATCTGAAGTTTTAAAATTTTTCACCATGTGGATCGCTTAAAAAAAAAAACCCCCAAAGATGCGCTCTTTACCTAGGGTAACCCTTTTCCCTTTTAAAGTTCCCGCAAAAAACCCAAACCAAACGGAAATTGCTCTGACGATGCCCTGGGCTTACTTGGTTTTCCCCCGGTTTCCCCTCCCTTGAGGGTGCCTTGGGGCAGCGACCAAGGCATCGCTCAAGGCGCTGTCCAGGGAGTGTAACTGGGTAAGGAATATTTTGAAGAGTTTAAATGGAAGAACGTGCTAATGAAAAAAAAAGTGAAAACAGATAATGGTTTTTATGGGTTTTTAGTTTGCACTAAAACTGTTGAAAACAGATGGTTTTGAAACAGGTGGTTAAAAAACAGATGGTAACGATTTTTTGGTATTTGCAAGCCGTAAAAAATACACTGAACTTAAAGTTTATGATAAAGGGGAAATATGAAGAAGTTAGAAATTTGTTCATTCATTCAAAATCTGCTATTTTCAAAAATGTCACTTAGCACGTTCTTCTTTCACTAAGATTTTCAATTATAATCATGCTTAACGTTTACGTCCCCGAAGCATTTCGCCGAGCTATCTCCAAGCCTGAAATAAAATCCTAAGCATATATACTTCAAATAACTTTTAAAAAAAAATTAAATAGATTTGTAAGCATGTTTGCAAATCATTTTGAAACAAAAAAAAACTTTATCATTTGCTGAGGGTCGTCAATTTAGTAGAATTTGTGATTTTGATCTGTAAAAACACTATCTTGGTTGTGCTAAGCATGTTGTACATATTTTTATTTATTTTTTTACATTAAACTAAACGTAAATTCCCTAGACCTTAGCGTGTGTAATTTAAAAATTTTTTTAAGTCATTTTCTAACAATTCAGTTAAAAACTTCTCTATTGCAGCACATTGTCGGACACAAAAATTGGCGGCTATCACATTCCCAAGAATGCTACTATTTTCACTTTGATATGGAATGCCCACAACGATCCTAACTACTGGACGAGACCCGAGAGCTTCATTCCCGACCGCTTCATCACCAAAGACGGAAAATCGGTGTCTAGGCCTGCTCATTTCATCCCCTTTCTCCATGGGTGAGTATCTTGTATACAATAGAAGTGGGACTTCTGGGGAATACCTAAAAAAATGAAATTATTTGTTTTAAAAATTGTTTTTCTTAGGGCAATGTTACGAATTTATACTTCTTTATGTATATTGTAAATAAGTTTATTTCATTTAAATTTTAGCATTGCTTTGCTCTAAACAACCGTAATGCATGCCGATGAGAGCGTGCTGAAAAACAATTTTGCATAATTGCCACATGTCTGGCAAGTTTGGCGATATTGGTGATAAATTTGGCGACAAGACGTCATATCCTGTTCTCAAAAAGAAAGCTTAAGGGGGAATGGGTGCACTGGACCACGGGTCTCCAAACTTAAGTGCTTCAGTGTTAATCCAAAAGAAAAAATTATTTCTCTGTTTTTTTAAATGATAATTGTAGGGGAGAGAAGGGTAATGCGCTCACTTAAGGGAAAAATGACTGCAAAACGCATAAAACAACACTTAATTATGTTTTTTATTACTATTTATAACTGAACAAAAACAAAACAGAATGCATATCGTTAACATAAAACAACAACAATTGTGCTTAAAACAAGAAGATTTAAAACAAGAAAATATTACATGAACGCCATTACCCGAACATGTTGGGTAATGCCGCTCACTGAGACGGGTAATGCCGCTCATTATTCAAAGCTTTTATACAACATATTTCACAACTGGGTTAAAGTAATTTTACAATTTGTAATAGTCACAATGTAGTTTTCTGCTTTATCCTCTCCATAGCAATCTTTGTGGATCCACCTAGAACAATATTTGCACATAAACCATAGTTCGTTGTCCTTTCCGAATTCCCCGCAAACATTACATACGCCATTGATTTCATTACTAATAATACCTTCGCCAGGTAATCGTCCATTTCATCATCATCACATATCATGGTGTCTACTTTCCTCATCTGTACTAGTCGAATCTTCTTTCTTGACGATTTTTTATTTTTCTTGGTCTGGACTTTATTTCGGCTTTCGACTCCTGTTGTTTCGCCAATAAGGCCTTTTCCACCCTTATATTTTCTTTGGCTTCTTTGCTAGTAGGTTGTACGCATTTGCAGCTTTCGGAGTATTTAAAGAAGAGGCTGTCTTGGATTCCTTGAGACGGCGTCGTTTCTCTTTCTTTTCAAGCATAATTTTTCATGGGTGTTCCTGTTATGATGGCAGATTTTTTGTTTTTAGAGGACACTTCTTTTCTCAACTCTAAAAAGTTATTAAAACTATAAAACAGTTTTGATTGGTTATAATTCGACTCTTCCAACAGTGAATGGTAATGCCGCTCACATGGAGGAAATGCGCCCATCTGAGTGTCATTACCCGATCGCGCCATATTTGATTTCGAGCGGTCTAACTAGGCACACAATGTATTCAATGAAATAAACTTAGTTACATTAGTTAACAAGATTATTATGATTCATAACTATACAATGACTATACTGTTAATAGAAATTAAAGTTAACTTACCTCGAAATTACCTTCAGAATTTTTTTACATGAAAATACACGAAAATTTATTCACGGCGAAAGACTATGTGTTTTTGCTTTGGAACCACCTTTTCTCACACTGAGCATTGCATGTGCTTTCTCCTAAGGGACAGTACTTCCAATTAATTTAGGGGTTGCCCAGTTTGTCACAACTAAGCTGAGCGCGATTGCCCTCCGAGCGCTATTACCCGTCTCTCCCCTATATATCTTACAGGTCTTTATAATCCTACTTTTTGAAATTGCTTCTAATATTTTGTGTAAAATTATTTATTGAATATTAAAAAAAATATCGTACCAATTTCAAAAAGTGTTATTGTCGGGACCTGTAAGTCAGCTACATTTATCACATAAAAATTCCGTTTGTAAAAATATTCAATAGAAAATATTTTTTCTATTGGATTAACACTGAGGCACTTTAGTTTGGAGATCCGTGGTCCAGCGCGCCCATTCTCCCTTAAGTCACACGCATGAAAATCTATAATAGCGTTATTTTTGCAATACTTTTTGCAAAAATTAACTTTATTATACGTTTCACTCGTTAAGAAGATAAGAATATGTAATATTTTAAACATTTGACTAACCTCGAGGTTAATTATTCTTTATGAAAAATAGTAAATAACGTGGGGAGTAAACGACGTGGTAATTTGTTATCATTTAAACTAAAAAAAATATTTGGACCATGCGGAGAAGTTCAGTTATACTGATTTATGGAATAAGTCGAATCTCACTTACTGGAAAGGATGACTAGTTTATCCATACTGTAAGTTTTATTCAGAGAAGTGCAACTCGCTTTATTAAATTTGGGACATTCATTCCTAAATTGCTAGCCCACTTACAAACACGCTAAAAAAAAATTTTAAAAAACGGAATAGTTCTGTTACTTTCTACAAAAATCTGTTTTCTGTTTTCTAAAACTACAGAACTTTACTGTAAAATTGCATCTCAATCTCAATTCAAAGACACCCTTTCTCTGAAATCAGATAAAAACAGAATACAGAATGGTTCTGTTGATGATAGATTTGTTCTGTTTTGATCACGAAATACATTTGAAATATAACCGCTGCTCCCGTGCCGCGGTAGTATAGTATTCAACGTGCCTTAGGCGGGTTTGGATAGCTGTCATATGTTTGCCAATTTTTAACTTAGAGGAGATCGGGGCTAGTTTTTTCCATGGGGTAAGTTTTCCACTAGGCCTTATATTAGAAGTGAGCTATTAAGAGGCGCCAACTGGCTGCTTGATTTATGAAAGAATACGTCTTATACCACCCACAAAATCTTGGTGCAGTTGGGTTTTTAATAGTGTCATGAGAGTGGTTTTTGTGATTTTTACAACGTTGAGTAAATTTTCATGCCTATATTCAAACCTAAATCGAACGTACTTTCATTAAACATACGGTTTTATCATTGCGTATACTAAAAGGTGTCCTCTCTCTAAGTAACAATGAATTTGTTTTAAGAATAATTTAAAATTGTACTCGCCTAAAAATTTGACAACGGGGAAGGTTTTCCAAAATTTTAAGATGCACAATTTCCAGCCAAGCCATGTAAAAAATCGTGATCCAACTTTTATAAACTAAGCTTAATATTCCATAAAACATGTTTGCATTTGACCACTTATTGACAAATAGTAGATTTTCATTTTGAAAAAGTAGTAATGCCAGATTGTAGATATGCATGTGAGAAAGGCAATTACATCTTGTTTTCTTCAAAATAAATAAAAGTTAAACATGTATAATTAAGGGGTGATAGGACCTTTAAAGTGAAAATTGGGCAAAAAAAATCACAAATTGCGTTTTCTCAAATCTTTTTTGAAATCAAATCTTTTGAAATTTTTTACATAAATTGGTTAAATAGTAGTGTTATAGTGTAAAGTTTTCAAATAAATCATAAAATTTTTAATACATTTAAAAAATATTTTTAAAAAGTCACAATTTTGAATTTTAGTTTCTACTTCTGCACTGCGCGCTTGATAACTCCTTTTTCAATCGACAAGAAAAAATTCATGCTATTTGTTGAATAGAAATTAAAATATCATGCGCGCAAGTACTAAAAACATTGAATTGAGAAACGGGCATTCAAAGATAAAAATTTGTTTTTTCATTTACCTTTATTTCTATAGACCTCCACATGCTCCTGGTTCATACGTAATTCCTTCTTCATCGATTTGTTTTTCAAGTGCAAGAGTTTCCCTCATTTTTTTTTGCATTTCTGGCATCTTTTGTAGCTGCAGAAGCTCGCTTATCTGCTACGGCGATTCGTTTCTTGTCACTTTGGCAAACAGAATCTACAAAAGATTGATCTATGTGCAGGTCTAGTTCTTTCATTACATCTATAAGTCCAGTATCTCCATCATTAAAAGTTACTGTTGAAATATTTACGGCTATTTCAGCGATAGTTTTTGATGAACTGCTGTTTTTCGGGCAGATACTCCATACCAAGGCATTGAAGGATTCATTGGGGTTCTGTGTACGTCCTCCTAAGCTCCGCCTCATTAATTTGGGGTCCGAAAGATCCTTGAAAATTGGTTTAATTTCTGCCATCACTGTTTGTGGAATAGTGTTTTCGTGTTTATGCTTGTTGACGGTCTTTTCAGCAACTGCTTTATTGTAGGTGCACCATGACTTGTCCCCCAGATCACCTTTTGGACAAAAATAATGCTGCGGACTTTTATCAGTGGAACCGCAATGCAACCAAATTGCCCATATGCTCTTCCTCATTTCCTTGACACTCATTTTGTTGCTTCTTATGGCATTACCGTAATATTGTGTCAACCGTAGGATATTCTTCGGGGAAAGACGATTTTCACCACCAATGGTTTTCCCGTCAGCTAACTTCTTTCTTCCAAAACTTTTTTGGAGTTTGCGCAGTCTCGGGACCCCATTCTTTTTTTGAATGTGTCCAACACATTCAATTTTTTCTAATTTTACCTCTGGACCATATGGTTCAATAGCTGAAATGCTGGAAAATGTGCTGGAGTCACCATCGCCAATATAGGAAGTATATCTGATGCCTTTTTCCTGGATGGAGCGCTGGAAAATTCGTTTCATCCCGTCGACTTCCATTTTTCCTGCGGAACCACCATGGTTTTTCTTGCAAAACTTAGCATGCCCTGTTAGAAATTTTTTGTAGAGCTTTCCACTCTTCCTTCTTTTGTATAAACTGCAGCCTTTGCAGTAGGAGGACATTACGTCGGTATCAATGACCTTTCCAGTTTCCCCACCAATCACTGCACAAATCCCAACTTCAGAAGAGTGACCCCGTGTCTTCCATGAGCCATCGCCACTGATGGTTATGTCGGTGGATCCCGTTTCAGCAACTTCCTCCTCAGCAGCACGTTTAGTTGATAGCTTTGCCACAACATTTGTTGTTTCTAGAATTTGTTGATTTACTTTATCAAAGGCCTTCTGAGTTATGGGAGGTGGAAGACACATCACAGAGAGAAACTTTCTTAGGTGCGAAGCCCCTCTTTTAATCAATCTCATGGCAAACACAGACCTCCTATTTACATCAGGTATGTTTTTCTTCTTTCCTAGCATTCTACAGGATCTAATCTGATTGACATCTCCACAAGAAGAACATTTTAGTTCGTACACAGATGACAAACCATAACACGACTTTTCATCGATTGTTACATGCCCAAAACATTTTCCACAGCAAAGCAGTGATTCTATATCCTTAAGAAAAATAGTTACATCAATCAACTTGTAAGAAGGTGCAGAGATGTCTTCAGAAGAGAAATCATACATTTTTTCAAATCCAGTATTTAGTTTTCTTCTGGATGCACTCATCGGCTTCTTTTCTTCTTTTGTGGTCAAAGGCACGTTTTCTTCACGTTTTCTTTACTAATCTATTTCCATAGAATTTTCTTTTAGCAGACGTTTCCCGGAACGACTATTCTTTTATCATCCATAAGCACAAAATTCGAATCGAAACTTCAAAAAAATCGAAAAAATATTTCAAAAACAATCAGGAGACATTTAAAAAGCGTGCAATAAGTAGTCGGAAATAAACAAGGTACAAAAATCGAGTTAAGAAAAAGCTTGCTTCTCCCAAAGGCGACAAAAATAAAACATACTAAAGGCTCTAAAAATAGCAAATACGTAGTTTGGTTTCTTTTTTAGCAGACGACTTTGGGAAGCGCGCATGACTACCGTTCAAATATCGAAAGATAGTTTGACGTTTTTATCAATATTTCAAAAACTAGATGGAATTTTGTCTTGTATGATACCTTAAATTGAGCAGAAATGTTTGGGCTTTATTTTAAGTGCATTTTTTAAAAAAAACATTTTTTTTTTATTTTAAAGGTCCTAACACCCCTTAGGAAGAATAAAAACTTAGATAACTAGCTCCGGTCTCCCCCACAGATATTTTCTGTTGGGCTTGGCAGTATTATGGAAAATTCTGCTAATATATTTTTGTCATACCCCTATGGATATTTTCTGATTACTTTGCTGCCAGAAATTTTTCGTAATGCTACAGTTTTTTTTTACATTGCATACATATAGTCGTTGTCCATTGCATATAACCGAAGTTACTAATTATTTTTTAGGCAAAAGAGTTTGTCCTGGAGAACCTATGGCTATGATGGAACTGTTTCTCTACTTCACTTCAATCATACAAAAATTTCAATTAGTGTTTCCAGCAGGATACAAGCCTACATATGAGGCTGCAATGGGAGGAACCTATAGACTGGAACCATACAAAATCAGATTTTTGGCAAGAAGTTAAGTTTGGTAAATTAGTTCAATCATAGGGGGCAAATCAAATAACCGAAGTGCAAATATCGTATGTGCAAATATCGCAGATGAAAATTAACAAAAAACTAATATATTCTTCGTTTAGCAGCGAATGAGACTGAATAACCGTGGATCTCAAAACCAAAGTGTTTCTGTGTTCAATGGTGTTTCAATGGGGAAAAAAAGTGATTTCCTAAGCCACATTTCTTCGACTGCATTAAATATTTTTACAAACAGGTTTTTTGGTATGATAAAAGTAACTGACTTACAGGTCCCTATAATCTCACTTTTTGAAACTGGTTTCAATATTTATTTTTTTAAAATTTTTATAAATGATTTTACAACAAAATATTCGAACGTATTTCGAAAAGTGGAATTATATAGAGACTTTCAAGTCAGGCACATTTATCATATAAAAAACTTTGTAAAAACGTTCAACACAGCCGGAGAAATGTGGCTTAGAAAATTTCTATTTTTTCATTGCATAAACATAAAGGAACTTCGGTTTTGAGGCAACTGGTCATTCGGTCCCATTCATCCTTAAGTAGAACATATTCGGCTTTCTATTTCACTTCTTTTAATACAATTATTCTTCAAAGGAAGGTATCAGTATCGTTTGTAACCAAACATATTGTGTTAAGTTTAATAAATGTGTTTTCTTAATCCATGACCGTTGATTTTAGATACAAGATATCCATTTTGGGAAGTAAATTGTAAAGGCTTGATATAAGTTTTAGATTTGAATAGCTACTGTGTGCATAATAGACATCAAAAAAAGATTTGGTTTTTAAAATTATTTTATATTGCATGTAAAAGTAATTTTTTTCTAAAAAAGTGGACTATTTTAATGTTGCTTATTATAAAAAATTATAAATCAAAAACTAAAAGAGTCACAAACGTGGTTTGAGGTTCACACCCTTCAGAATCGATTGGTCATTAATTTGCATGGTAGTTTTATAGGTCGAAGTTAATTAGTTTTTGAGTGTTTAAAAAACATGCGAATTAATGCATAAAATGCTAATTAATTAACATTTAAATTTTTTAAAAATATTTTTACACGTACACTCATACACTTATGAATTATATCAAACATAAAAAAAAATGATTTTTAAGTGAAATATTTAAAAAAAAAGTTTAAGTTTATACGTACGACTTAACGCAGAACACTTATAAAAATATACGGTATAATACCTACCGTCACGAGATCCCCGGTGACTCTTCCGTGCAGAAGCCGAGAATCTCTCTCGCCTTCCGTAATATTATTATGCCATCGAAAAAGCGGACTTTAGAAGATTGTTTTTCATCTCAAGACTCCAAACGCAGTACTACCTCTCTTCAGATCTCCCCTCAAGACCCTATTACTGACAATGACTGGGTAACCAAGTTATACATCGACGATAGGTCTCCTCCCCCGAAGAAGAGTTTGTGCATTAAAGAATGGAACTTGGGTTTTGGATTCATCATCTCAGTTATTTTGGAGATTAGTGATTTCATTAACTTAACCCTTTTGGAAACAATATTACCCGCAGATATTCTCAAACCTTCATCTGAGCAAAAACTAGCTACCTCTACTATCACTGAATATTTAGATGTCCTACATGACGAAGTGCGTATAAATACTAATAAACTATTTCAATGCGAAGGCTGCAAAATTGAAGATCCTTCGGATTTTAATCATGATTGCATAACCATGACTTATGAATACTTACGTTCCCGTGTGGGAGAAGACGATCTCCTAATATTGAATGTAAAAAGAATAATCGAAGGCCTGCGTGCCAAACATATTTTGCAACATTTTAATGCTGCATTTTTCAGTACACTCACATATGATAATATCAAAGATAAATTGTTGCCTTGAATAAATACTTGTATTATTGGAATTATTTGTGTGTGTGTGTGTGTTTATTTAAAAATAAGTAACAAGAAATTTATAAGAGAATGCTTTGCTTATTTACATGTTCCCCCCTTGAAAATTTCATTTATAACTTTCTTCTTTTCAGATGCCTTAGTATTTGCAATAAACTTTATAGAAATATTTAAATCTTTCAGAAATTTATTACCATTAGATACAGTGCTTTTAGGTTTGTATAAATGAGTGAAGAAATCAATGATATTAGAGTTGGGTTTTTTCTTCTTAATTTACTATAAGCTGACCTTTAGAGTTCTACGATAAAATAACCGGTTTGTTCTTGATAAGGCCTAACACATTTTCAGCTTTTCCATGCAAGTTCTTAGATATAGAGGGCCGAATAAGGCCTTAATTATTAACTTGTATAGGTTTCTTTTGTCAGAGAACGCGGATAATTGGAGTCGACAAAAAATCACTTTTAATATTTTTTCGCTCCAAAACCTTATTTCATTTTCCCATCGATAGATAGCACCATGAGCGTACTTTTAATTCACATTAAAAATCATTTATTTTCTCACCGATAGATGGCACCAGGAGCGTACTTTTAATTCACATTAAAATCCATTATTTTCTCACCGATAGATGGCGCCATGAGCGCACTTTTAATTCACATTAAAATCCTTTATTTTTTTCACATTTATCCTTTATTAAAATCCCTTATACGAGCACTTATTTGACATCCGTTTCCATCCCTTAAGAAATTAAATTACAGATATATTTTACGTCATTGGAATCTATCCTATTGCTCATGACGTCATATAAATCTATCCTACTACTCTTAACATCACTTAAATCTATCCTATTACACATGACGTCACGTAAACCTACCCTATTACTCATAAGCAACAAAACAACTCAATTCCACTCTATCACGCGTACTTCCGGTTACGTCACTTCCCCACATCCCCTTACGGTGATATCACAGCCACTCTTGGTGGTGGGATATCCCACCATCCCATCACTGACCCAGAACCCCCATTTCTTATCTACTTACGTCTAAGCATATCTGCACTTTTTAAATTAAAATAATGGTCCATTTGTTCATTTTTAAAGTTAATATAACGAAGTACCATTTATTTTAGACTAAAATCAAGTAAACTTGTGCAGAGTTTTTTTGTTTTTTTTGCCTTAAAAAATAATAAATCCTATTTCGGATTGCTAACTAATTTGGAGTAACCACACAGCAAATCAAAATGTCTTAAATTCAGGCAAAAAAAAAGTTTCTTAAACGAATGGCACTATATCCAGACCCTAAATAGCGTCTGAAAGTTTAAGACACTTGGGGATGTCTTAAACAGCTACGTTTCAGACGCTTATTTTATCTAAAAATTGGTTTACTTTCATACACTTTTGACGTCTTAAGGAATCGGAACGGTAGTCATTTTTCACAACCGAAGTCTTACCTCTATGTTAGTCCAATAGAAAAAAAATATTTTTCGAAGCCAAATTTCTTCGACCGCCCGAGTAATTTGACATAGAAAACAATTTTTTCCATTGGATTAACACAGAGACTTCGGTTTGGAGACTTGGCTACCGCTCCCATTTCCACCTAACCTAAAATATCTAAATATTTCAAGACTTTAAAAATTGGTTGAAACGTTACTCCGCAAACACGTCAACACAAAGTAGAAATTTTCTTCCACCGTGTTTACAGAGATATAAAGTTCACTCAATTTTTTATAGTGAGCGACTTCAATGTTTATTAAATAAATATTTAATTATGACAAATTTATTTCATATTATTTTAATGTGGTAGACAAAATTATAATAATTTGTTATATATTATAATTATAAATATATTTTTTATAAATTTATCAAACATTCTATAAATTGAAACATAATCAAAACATTAATTTAACATAATAGCTTTCAGAAATATTGTGGAGAAGTAAGACTTGAAAGGTTAGGAAGTCGTAGCCCAGGTGTAAAGTACGGTTCTGCCAACCAGTACTTTGTGCGATCGATCCCGGGCATAGCCTAACTTTATAATTTCGTTATTTCTTAGTTTGAATTGTATCTCGTTACTTCTAGCTTTGTTTCTTAATTTATGTAAATTATTTGATTTCTAAAACCTTCTAGACTAGAAACTTCTACAGCTGTATATAAAGCATTGCAACTAGCCAGTTGGGTTATTAAAGTCTCGAGTTCAGATCTAGCTACGTTGTCGTTACTTATAACAAATAAAACGCGTTAACGTATTTCTCCCTTGTCTACTTGACAGTTTGGTGGAGGCGTTGGGTACGTAAGCCTTTACAACGGCAGAGCTACGCCGAAGCTTTCGGCTACAAGGACTATCCCCCGAATTTGTCCCGCTCCCAAACCCAACAAAAGATTTCGAAATGATGATCATCGGAAGACAAGATGATCGTCGGAAGATCAAAAAAAAAAAAAAAAAAAAAAAAAAAAAAAAAAAAAAAAAAAAAAAAAAAAAAAAAAAAAAAAAAAAAAAAAAAAAAAAAAAAAAAAAAAAAAAAAAAAAAAAAATGGGCTTTACAACGGCAGAGCTACGCCGAAGCTTTCGGCTACAAGGACTATCCCCCGAATTTGTCCCGCTCCCAAACCCAACAAAAGATTTCGAAAAAGATGATCATCGGAGACGAAGATGGATCGTCGGAGAAGATCATCTACAAGTTGGAATCCCGAGCCCCTGTCAGACGTGATGATGAACCTCAGGTTTTCGGTCTCCCTAAGTAAACAAGTGCCAAATTGGGTCGTAAGGTGGTTAGGTTCTTAGTCTACAAAGACACCCATTTAGGAAAATCATTTATATTTATTAAAATCACCAAGTTAAACATTACAATACATTTTATGAATAAAAGCGGAGGGCCCAAGTTGGTTGTAAAATAGTGGTTGAAATAGGAAAGTGGAGAGTGATACCTGAGTTGGGTGTGGAGTCAGGCAGGATGGGACGTCAGATTGATTGCCGGGGGCTCCAATGGGGGGGGGGGGGGGGGGGGGGGGGGGGGGGGGGGGGGGGGGGGGGGGGGGGGGGGGGGGGTTTTTTTTTTTTTTTTTTTTTTTTTTTTTTTTTTTTTTTTTTTTTTTTTTTTTTTTTTTTTTCGAGTCACCAAGTTGTGAATCCCGACCCCTGTCAGACGTGTGGTGAAAACCTCCAGGGTTTTCGGGTCTCCCTAATGTAAACAAGAGAAATTCCGAAATTTGGAGAGAACCTGCATAAAAGAGGGTTGGGGCTTGTCAGACGTGTTGGTGAACCGTAAGTTTTTTTAAAAACCTTTTGAGTAGGCTTTTTGGAGTGGATGAGTGGAAAAGTTCCGTAATTATATGTGTTACTATTTGATATTTACATCACACACACAGAATTAGCCTTTTATTGTAAATATTTTCAAAATTTTATTGTGTATGTCAAAGTGTTTTCAGTATTTTTCCCAAATAGGTCAATAGAAATCTATTTATAAGAAAATTAATTCAAAATTTCACAGTAATTGAAGCAATTATGTTCAATAATTTTAAAATTTCTTCACTAACAATTAGTTTTACATATTATGTAAAACTGTTAATTTTCAAAAATTGACCAATTATTTCAAAAGTATACATAGAGAATTATATTCAAATTTACAAAATAACACATAAAAACATATACACACATAACATACATAAAAATATATTACTATTAGTAACAGAGGGAACATAGTCATTGTGCACTTTTTTTAGAATCGCCCATTAATTGAAAGTCCCTTTTTTCAGTTACAAACCAATTTATTTTGTTGATTCCATTTACGCAGTAATAATATTGTAATTATACAATAGTTCTTGATGCAAGAAGTGCGTAAATTAAAACTTTATCGGAGTTTAAGAATTTTATTTTACGCATGAGTCGTTTGGATACATGAGCCGTTTGGATTTTTTATAATCCCGTGCAAAGATTATTTTAAACATTGGATACAAGATTTATTACTATTTTGCATACATCTTGTGATTTAGTTTACACTGTTTCATCCACTTTCTCATGAGGGCAGAAACTAACCGTGACCCCACTTGGAATGGAATGCAATACGGCCAGGCGTGGGTCGGGGAGGAGGGGGGGGGGCGAGGGTAAAAAATACACAAGGTCAAGAGGGATAGTTGACCTTCGGCCGTTTCCAGTGGGGTATGATCGAGTAAGTTTGGTTTTGTATTTTTTGCATCGATTGCAAGCTCGTTGTAAATTTCTTGTTTGTGTAGATAATGCCCATATATTTGAAAATATATAAGGGGCCTTTAATTTTTTTTGGGGGGAGGGGGAAGTCTTTCTGAAATTAATTAAGGTTCTATGCTAGTATTTACGAAAACATCTATTCTAATCTGAGTTTATTTAAACTATTTTAATAAAATGTGCACATAAAAAAACGGTGTCTATTAACTAAAAAGGCTACTGTCTTGAAATAACCCCAACCAACAATTAGATTATGCCGATAAACAACACCGATTATATGAGATTGAAAAACGTTAAATCTGTCGTCGTCCAAAGTCCTGACGTCATGAACGATGTCGCTAATTTTTTGCTTTGGGTGAAAACTGCAGTGTCAGCCTCGTTACTTGACCGATGTTTATTAATACGTTACTCGTCACCACATCTTTCGTGCAGCTGAAGGACGACTATACAGTCCCTGGATAAATTATTAGACGCACTGTGACCCATAAGGATACATGACCCAATGCCCTTTCTCAGCATTGGAAAAATTTTATAAGTTGAAAGTGGCATCACTTCTTTCCTTTCAGTCAGCCGACCACATGGTGAAAAAATCCAACTGAATCATTGCGTATATGTTCAGCTATACGAAGAATAGAAACACCCGAAATCTTGCAGTGCGTCTAATAATTTATCCAGGGACTGTAATTCATCCTAAAACCAAACTGAATTTCTTTACTTAGACACATACATTCTAATAAAATTATAACCTAAATAAGAATATATATTTGAGGAGAAAGAAATCTTGAAAACTTCTGAAAGTCACCAAGTCGATTTTTTGCACATCATTTAGCGGCATAGGCTAACACAATTTTCATTGAGATCATATTTAAAAGTTTAATATTCAACAACTACTAATTTACCGGTAGTCTGAAAATATAACAAAACAAATAAGTAACAAATATGTAAAGTAGAATCGACAGCAATTGTGATCGGCGAATGATTGGCAAATCCTCAGATGAATTGATCTTTCGTTTCCAGGTACATCGGCTAAACTTCGAGGCGACATCGTTAGCCTATCTTTAATTATTGTAGATCCAAGAGGGCCTGTCTGCCATTGCGGTATATAAAAAATGTATTAAATACTTAACAGTGCAGGGCCTGGGGAGACCAGTCGGTTAGGCATTCGCCTAGCATGCGGAAGGTCCCAGGTTCGGGTCCGGGCATCGCCAAAATAACTGCCTACTTATAAACGGCCTGTGCAGCCAAATAATGTCCGACAAATAATAACCCGTGTGGTGGGAGTGCACGTTAAATATCCTTCAAAGTCCTAACGCTGCGTACGATGTCGCCCTTTACGGTTGCGTTGGGTGCCTACTCAGGTGTCGGCTCGTCACTTGACTGTGGTTCTAAAATATGACGCCCGTCGCCAATAGCCGTCGTGTAGCTCTAGTGCGACGGTAATTCAAACTAACCTAACTTAACAATGTTTTTCTTTCCTTTTTTTTAAATCTTACATTATGTGATTCCAACGTCTTTATTACTTTTGAACTGAAAACACATGTTTTTAAAACTATGACTATCCTCGATCAATAATATATTTTCAATTACATTCTGATACAAAAGTGTCTCTATATTTGTTCATTGCAAGCCGCCTGTCGGTTGTAAAGGTTTAGGAGCGATTGAAGCAAGTGCATTTGTATATAATGTATTTGAAGAGTTAATTGACGATCGGGGTGAGTATGAGACAAAGTGGTACAGTGATGTATTTTTCAATTGCATTTGAAGCGTCGCGATTGCCTCCGTCTGCAAAGTGTTTTGAGTGGTATTTAAGGGGATACGGTACCCAAAAATTGGTCAGAATATCGATTTTTCAGTTTTTACTTTTAATTATTCACAATATCTTTCTGAACATTTACTGAAAGTTTCATAATGATATCTTCTGTAGAAAAAGAGTTATTAAATATTTTCTGTAGTCATCCCTTTAATTTGAACCTGTATTTCGTTTGCTTTCAACCTGTTTTCTCTGTTCCGCGTTTTTTCAATTCTTGTGTTTAATAAATCCCTAAAGCTTTTTGCTAATTCAGTTAGAATTTTGAAATTTTTAGCCTGTGTTCTTTTATAAATGGTACACAAAATTGTGCATGGAATAAGGTCTACTGTGAATAGATTTATTTTTTTTAAATGTCAATAATTTGTAATTTTTTTTGAGAATTTCAGTATAAATGTATTTTACTTTTTTACTATAGCTCGTATTTTAAATTCCATGCACAATTCTCGAAAAAATAGTTTTAAAAACAAACTATAAAAGTTTGATGGAGTTATTCTTAAAATTGAAAGAGGAATAGCGTTTTTAAAAAGTTTAAAATTTTAACTTTTTAAAAAATGAAAAACTACTTGTAAATATATTTTTTTATCGCTGCGAAATGTTTAGTTAGAGTAAACATTATATAAAAACACTATAATTTCCGAGTTTATGTTATTATTGCTAAAAATAATATTTTGGGTACCGTATCCCCTTAAAAAGAATCACAGTATGATTTGCACTGCAAACTAATATAGTCGCATATGGCGAAAGGTCGCATGCGGAAGTTGTCCCGACAAGGCAGTCCCGACTGACATTTTGACACGTCATAGAGATATCGGGAGATGGGTTACAGAACCTTATAGTCCGACAAAATGTTTTTTTATACGATGTTTGGCCGATGATCCAACTATAATCTGATGCTTAAGAAAAAAAAATAATGCGAGGGGAATTATGTTTATTTAAAAAACGTAAACGTGCATGAAAACATGCCACTGATTATTATAAACAAGTAGGTTTGTAACAGAATTTGTCAATTAGCCCGTTCCACACCATATTTGTGTTCAACAGTAAAATAGGCGCCGAACTCCGTATTAATTCTATATTTAAACTATATTATATTAATTCTATAATTATAGAATTAATATAATATAGTTTAAATATAGAATTAATACGGTGTTTGGCGCCTTTTTTACTGTTGAACACAAATATGGTGTGGAATAATATATTATTTACTATAACATTTACACGCTAAAGGGTTATTACTCAGAAAACGTACAATTTGACAAGACAAATCTCGAAAAAAAATATTGATAAAAGTTTCTGAAACTTTGGGCTGGAGTTACACTTGCATACTACATTGAAACTATAACATCGGTCCAGATCATACAAAAAAAATTTATCATTAAAATTTAACTTTAAAAACTTGGCTTTCAACGGACATGAAGAATTATAGGTTTTCAAGTACATCGAACATACTTATGAATAACAAAGATATATATAATATGTACTTCTTATTTGTATGAAACTCAAAGAAAATACTACTCGAAAATTTTATTGTATAGAATATAGATGGTTCAATAGCGAATGAACGAATCATTTTTACCGGGGAATTTATATAATCATTATTTTTAATACGATCCTTTTTGTTTCATTGCTCATGGCTATTCTGGAGTGGAGACCGGTTGGAGATTACCGTGCCTTAAATGCCCAAACCATAAAAGATAAATATCCTATTCCGTGTATAGCTGATTTTACATCCCAATTGCATGGCACCAAAATTTTTAGTCACGTTGATCTTGCATATCACCAAATTCCAATTAATCCTGCTGACATTCACAAAACAGCTATATGTACACCATTTGGTCTATTTAAAAGTACGCGCATGCAATTCGGCCTATGTAATGCTTCAAGTACTTTTCAGCGGGTTTATTGACGAGGTAACACGAGATTTATCAGGTGTTTACGCTTTCATCGATGACATTCTTATTGCTTCTCAAACTCCCGACGAGCATGTCCAGCACCTTCGAGCTTTATTCTCTAAATTTCAAGATTATGGCCTTAGTATAAATGTAAGCAAATGCACTTTTGGTAAGTCTGACATTGAATTTTTGGGGTTCCGAGTTTCAGAAAGAGGTATAGAACCATTAACTGATCGAGTAAAGTGTATAATAGATTTCCCTCAGCCTCAAACATTAACTCAACTCCGTAGATATTTGGGAATTTTTAATTTTTACAGATGTTGTATACCAAAAGCTGCCCATATTCTTGCTCCCCTAGTTAAATTTTTGGAGGGTAATAAAAATAAAAAGAAATCCCGTTCTAATGCTCAGAAAAAATCTGAACAACTACAATGGAATGAGGATGCTAACAAATCTTTCCTAGAATCCAAGCAAGCTGTAGCTAGGGCAACTTTTTTAAGACACCCAATTTCAGGTGCCCAATTAAGCTTATGGGTAGATGCTTCTGATTTTGCTGTGGGGGGGAGTCTGATGCAAGATGCTCAAGGAAAATGGGAACTAATTTCTTTTTTCTCGATGAAACTTAACAATAGTCAACAAAAATGGTCTACTTACGATAGAGAGCTCTTTGCGATTTATTCGGCAATAAAAAAATTTAAATATATGCTTGAAGGGCGCTCTTTCCAGATTTACACAGACCAAATACGGCTAATTTATGCCTTTAAACAAAATACGGACAAATGTTCTCCTAGACAGCTGCGCCATTTAGATTTAATTTCCCAATACAGCACGGACATCAGGCATGTGCAAGGTTTAAAAAATGTTGTTGCTGATTCTCTCTCTCGAATCGAGGTTAATTCTATAACAAAATCCGAATCCGAAAAACTAAAATCTGATCCAGAGGTACAACAATACATGAAGAACAGCGGATCTTCCCTTCAGTTATCGCTGACGCCTTGTCACACATCGAACAATGATCATTGGTGTGACCTTTTGACAGGCGTACCCCGTCCGTTTGTTCCTGAACAGTTCCGAAGACAAATCTTTGAGCACCTCCACAACATTTCACATCCTGATGTTGCCGCTACAACAAAACTCATTTGCAAACGATATGCCTGGCCCCATATGAAGAAGACGATAAAGTTGTGGGTCCAGACATGTGAACAGTGTCAGCGCTCGATGATCCAGCGCCATACCAAGGCGCCATTGGGGACATTTGCGCTACCTGATGCCCGTTTCTCCCAATTCCACCTTGATCTGGTGGGCCCTCTTCCACCATCCAACGATTCATCTATATCCTCATCTATATCCTCACGATGATCGACCGCTTCACCAGGTGGCCTGAAGCCGTCCCTATACCAGATATGAAAACAACTACGTTGTGCACAGCTATCTTCGAGACTTTGGATATCCAGGTTCGGGTGCCCAACAACCATTACACCTGACAGAGGAGCGCAAATGCGTTCTGCTCTATATCAAGAGTTCTGCAACATGCTAGGCACCAACCGCATACAAACTACCGCTTACCATCCAATTTCGAACGGCATCGTCGAACGATTTCATCGTCATCTCAAAGCATCCATCAAGGCCCACGAGAATTCTGCGTGGTCAGAAGAGTTGCCTGTGGTGCTCCTGGGCATTCGCACAGCAGTGAAGGAGGACGTCAACGCGTCTTGTGCCGAACTTCTATATGGCACGCCACTGAGGTTGCCAAGTGACATGATCGAGAACAACATAACTCAAGCCAGTTGCACAGAACCTTTTGTGACTAACCTAGTGAACAACATGAGAAATACTAACCCGTTTGCAAGTTCACCACATTGTGCCACCATTTTTTATGTGCATCCTTCCCTGATTTCAAGCTCTCACGTGTTCGTACGCATAGATCGTGTTCAAAAACCACTATCACAGCCATATGCTAGTCCTTACAAAGTGCTCAGTCGCAAACCAGAGGTTTTCAACATCGACCTAAACGAAAAACCATATACCATATCCATAGATTGTCTGAAACCAGCCCATTTAATGCCAATCAAAGACGAAGCACCTAGTGTACGTAGTGATTTGCATCAAAATTCACCAGAGAAGTCTGCCGTTTCACGTAAACAACGAACACCGCACACAATAACGCGGTCGGGCGAACACGTCCATTTTCCAGAAAAGCTGGTTACATGTGTCTATATTTAGTGCATTTACCTTTCTATTTTTTGCAATTTCTTGTTATCTGTATGTGTTCTATTTGGTTCCTATTAATGCCCCCCAGTTTTAATTATATTTTTTCCCTGTATTATTTCTATATGTCCAATTACAGTTAATTGCTTAAGGTTAATTTTACATATTATTTCAGTACATTGCATATGTGTAGTTCTTATATATTTTTTAAATATTGGTGAAAAATATAGGTGTATAAATATAAATTTTTTTAAATCGTTCCAATGTCACTGGGGGGATACTCTGTGGCATATCATATAGATGGCACCACGAACCAGATATTGTATCATGTATTATATTAATATATCCTTTTTTATGTAACGAGTTGGAAGCTGACGCTCAAAGGGAGCGGTCTCAACTTAATAAAGGAGTTATCCCGTATGTGAACTGAAGGCTCTCTACATGAATAACATCTACGCAACCTGATCAAACAACACATATATTATATTATATTATATTATATTATATTATATTATATCATATTATATTATATTATATTATATTATATTATATTATATTATATTATATTATATTATATTATATTATATTATATTATATTATATTATATTATATTATATTATATTATATTATATTATTTATATTATATTATATTATATTATATTATATTATATTATATTATATTATAAACATATCTTGACCTTTCTACGATAGAAAGCTCTTTGCGATTTATTCGGCAATAAAAAAATTTAAATATATGCTTGAAGGGCGCTCTTTCCAGATTTACACAGACCAAATACGGCTAATTTATGCCTTTAAACAAAATACGGACAAATGTTCTCCTAGACAGCTGCGCCATTTATATTTAATTTCCCAATACAGCACGGACATCAGACATGTGCAAGGTTTAAAAAATGTTGTTCCTGATTCTCTCTCTCGAATCGAGGTTAATTCTATAACAAAATCCGAATTTCTTAATTTTGAGGAATTTGCTGAAAAACAAAAATCTGATCCAGAGGTACAACAATACATGAAGAAGAGCGGATCTTCCCTTCAGTTATCGCTGACGCCTTGTCACACATCGAACAATGATCATTGGTGTGACCTTTCGACAGGCCTACCCCGTCCGTTTGTTCCTGAACAGTTCCGAAGACAAATCTTTGAGCACCTCCACAACATTTCACATCCTGATGTTGCCGCTACAACAAAACTCATTTGCAAACAATATGCCTGGCCCCATATGAAGAAGACGATAAAGTTGTGGGTCCAGACATGTGAACAGTGTCAGCGCTCGATGACCAGCGCCATACCAAGGCGCTATTGGGGACATTTGCGCTACCTGATGCCCGTTTCTCCCAATTCCACCTTGATCTGGTGTGCCCTCTTCCACCATCCAACGATTCATCTATATCCTCATCTATATCCTCACGATGATCGACCGCTTCACCAGGTGGCCTGAAGCCGTCCCTATACCAGATATGAAAACAACTACGTTGTGCACAGCTATCTTCGAGACTTTGGATATCCAGGTTCGGGTGCCCAACAACCATTACAACTGACAGAGGAGCTCAAATGCGTTCTGCTCTATATCAAGAGTTCTGCAACATGCTAGGCACCAACCGCCATCCAATTTCGAACGGCATCGTTGAACGATTTCATCGTCATCTCAAAGCATCCATCAAGGCCCACGAGAATTCTGCGTGGTCAGAAGTGTTGCCTGTGGTGCTCCTGATCATTCGCACAGCAGTGAAAGAAGACGTCAACGCGTCTTGTGCCGAACTTCTATATGGCACGCCACTGAGGTTCCCCAGTGACATGATCGAGAACAACATAACTCAAGCCAGTTGCACAGAACCTTTTGTGACTTACCTAGTGAACAACATGAGAAATACTAACCCGTTTGCAAGTTCACCACATTCTGCCACCATTTTTTATGTACATTCTTCCCTGATTTCATGCTCTCACGTGTTCGTACGCATAGATCGTGTTCAAAAACCACTATCACAGCCATATACTGGTCCTTACAAAGTGATCAGTCGCAAACCAGAGGTTTTCAACATCGACCTAAACGAAAAACCATATACCATATCCATAGATTGTCTGAAACCAGCCCACTTAATGCCAATCAAAGACGAAGCACCTAGTGTACGTAGTGATTTGCATCAAAATTCACCAGAGAAGTCTGCCGTTTCACGTAAACAACGAACACCGCACACAATAACGCGGTCGGGCGAACACGTCCATTTTCCAGAAAAGCTGGTTACATGTGTCTATATTTAGTGCATTTACCTTTCTATTTTTTGCAATTTCTTGTTATCTGTATGTGTTCTATTTGGTTCCTATTAATGCCCCCCAGTTTTAATTATATTTTTTCCCTGTATTATTTCTATATGTCCAATTACAGTTAATTGCTTAAGGTTAATTTTACATATTATTACAGTACATTGCATATGTGTAGTTCTTATACATTTTTAAATATTGGTGAAAAATATAGATGTATACATATAATTTTTTTTAAATCGTTCCAATGTCACTGGGGGGATACTCTGTGGCATATCATATAGATGGCACCACGAACCAGATATTGTATCATGTATTATATTAATATATCCTTTTTTATGTAACGAGTTGGAAGCTGACGCTCAAAGGGAGCGGTCTCAACTTAATAAAGGAGTTATCCCGTATGTGAACTGAAGGCTCTCTACATGAATAACATCTACGCAACCTGATCAAACAACACATATTTACTCATATATTATATTATATTATATTATATTATATTATATTATATTATATTATATTATATTATATTATATTATATTATATTATATTATATTATATTATATTATATTATATTATATTATATTATATTATATTATATTATATTATATTATATTATATTATACACATATCTTGACCTTTCTACGATAGAAAGCTCTTTGCGATTTATTCGGCAATAAAAAAAAATTTAATATATGCTTGAAGGGCGCTCTTTCCAGATTTACACAGACCAAATACCGCTAAGTTGTACCTTTAAACAAAATAAGGACAAATGTTCTCCTAGACAGCTGCGCCATTTAGATTTAATTTCCCAATACAGCACGGACATCAGGCATGTGCAAGGTTTAAAAAATTTTGTTCCTGATTCTCTCCCTCGAATCGAGGTTAATTCTATAACAAAATCCGAATTACTTAATTTTGAGGAATTTGCTGAAAAACAAAAATCTGATCCAGAGGTACAACAATACATGAAGAACAGCGGATCTTCCCTTTATAGTTATCGCTGACGCCTTCTCACACATCGAACAATAATCTTTGGTGTGACCTTTCGACAAGCCTACCCCGTCCGTTTGTTCCTGAACAGTTCCGAAGACAAATCTTTGAGCACCTCCACAACATTTCACATCCTGGTGTTGCCGCTACAACAAAACTCATTTGCAAACGATATGCCTGGCCCCATATGAAGAAGACGATAAAGTTGTGGGTCCAGACATGTGAACAGTGTCAGCGCTCGATGATCCAGCGCCATACCAAGGCGCCATTGGGGACATTTGCGCTACCTAATGCCCGTTTCTCCCAATTCCACCTTGATCTGGTGGGCCCTCTTCCACCATCCAACGGGCACATCTATATCCTCACGATGATCGACCGCTTCACCAGATGGCCTGAAGCCGTCCCTATACCAGATATGAAAACAACTACGTTGTGCACAGCTATCTTCGAGACTTTGGATATCCAGGTTCGGGTGCCCAACAACCATTACAACTGACAGAGGAGCGCAAATGCGTTCTGCTTTATATCAAGAGTTCTGCAACATGCTAGGCACCAACCGTATACAAACCACAGCTAACCATCCAATTTCAAACGGCATCGTCGAACGATTTCATCGTCATCTCAAAGCATCCATCAAGGCCCACGAGAATTCTGCGTGGTCAGAAGTGTTGCCTGTGGTGCTCCTGATCATTCGCACAGCAGTGAAAGAGGACGTCAACGCGTCTTGTGCCGAACTTCTATATGGCACGCCACTGAGATTCCCAAGTGACATGATCGAGAACAACATAACTCAAGCCAGTTGCACAGAACCTTTTGTGACTAACCTAGTGAACAACATGAGAAATACTAACCCGTTTGCAAGTTCACCACATTGTGCCACCATTTTTTATGTGCACCCTTCCCTGATTTGATGCTCTCACGTGTTCGTACGCATAGATCGTGTTTAAAAACCACTATCACAGCCATATACTGGTCCTTACAAAGTGATCAGTCGCAAACCAGAGGTTTTCAACATCGACCTAAACGAAAAACCATATACCATATCCATAGATTGTCTGAAACCAGCCCACTTAATGCCAATCAAAGACGAAGCACCTAGTGTACGTAGTGATTTGCATCAAAATTCACCAGAGAAGTCTGCCGTTTCACGTAAACAGCGAACACCGCACACAATAACGCGGTCGGGCAAACACGTCCATTTTCCAGAAAAGCTGGTTACATGTGTCTATATTTAGTGCATTTACCTTTCTATTTTTTTCAATTTCTTGTTATCTGTATGTGTTCTATTTGGTTCCTATTAATGCCCCCCAGTTTTAATTATATTTTTTCCCTGTATTATTTCTATATGTCTAATTACAGTTAATTGCTTAAGGTTAATTTTACATATTATTACAGTGCATTGCATATGTGTAGTTCTTATATATTTTTAAATATTGGTGAAAAATATAGGTGTATACATATAATTTTTTTTAAATCGTTCCAATGTCACTGGGGGGATACTCTGTGGCATATCATATAGATGGCATCACGAACCAGATATTGTATCATGTATTATATTAATATATCCTTTTTTATGTCACGAGTTGGAAGCCGACGTTTAAAGGGAGCGGTCTCAACTTAATAAAGGAGTTATCCCGTATGTGAACTGAAGGCTCTCTACATGAATAACATCTACGCAACCTGATCAAACAACACATATTTACTTCACACTCATCTTGACCTTCACTAAATCTTAAATTTATTGAACAGCAAAATGACTTAAGAGCTAAAAACAAACTGATTTTTTTATTTTATTATACAATATTTCTGCCAATGCAACTAAAATGACATAGACACTGTGTTTTACTGCCCCCTATTGAATTCAATACCAGTTTTTGTTTATGTCCACGGACGTGACTTCAAGTATTGGGTACAAGCATTAAACACTCAGTAAATTTTGAACAACTTAAAAAATAAAGATAATAATTGCATAAATATTTTTCTTAAATGTTCCTTTCTTCAATTCTCAAATTTAAAAAGTGAATTCATATCTTATTAGTTAGATATAAACTGCCAAACTCATGAAATCGAGGGTTGGGACATACCACGGACGTGACATGTCACACTCTGTGGACTAAAAAATAACAGAATAAAAAAGAAAATCTTGTATATTTTTTTCTGTTCTATACTGTATAAACTGTATTCTCATTTTTCCTAAGTTACTTTGTTTTTAAAAGCCTATATTACTTATGAAAACTGGCGGGGACAAGAATGGTTCGTTTTTTCGCGATTTTGACCCTAAATTTGGCTAGTTTCATTTATTTTCTTTCGGAAGTTCAATAATTATTTCTTATTTTTTGCTAAATTAATTTATATTTAAAGAATAAATATATAATATTCCTCGCTTTTAAATAGAAGCAAAACATTTCATATCAACATACAATCAAACAATCTCTTTGCGAAATATATTTGACGTCATTTCAAATTGATTTATGTCGCAAAAATAAATTTCTTTTAATTTATTATTTAAAAGAAATAAAGTTTCTCGAGCGATTAAAGTAAATGACAATGGAGATTTAATTCTAATAAAATGGCGTCTTATGCTTTTTAAATGAGCATGAAATGTTGCAGTTTTTAAATAATTGAAGTACTTCGAATTCGAACTTATTTCTGAGATTTTCAATGTCTTCCAATTTCGATGGGCTGAATTTTTTTGACGGATCACACTTGCCTGTAGCATTTGTAGTTTGGACTATGAAAGTGGGTGACAAACAGACAAACGGACACACAGACGGACTGAACGATTATAATACCTTCCACTTTTAACGTTATAAACGTAGTGTGGAAGCTAAACCTGAAAAGTGTAATTTGCTGAGTTTATGAAATGAATTTTTTTAATATTATACTAAAAAATGAATGTAGATTTAGAATGAAACGTGCAAATAGCTTTTTTACGCATCCCGGTGCTTGAAAGCGTTTCCTTACATAATATTTTTGATTTTAATAAGTGGTATTTTTTTATGGGGACAATTAAAAGATTTATTTTTTAGACGGAATCATTACAGCCCCTCACCAAAGGCTAGATAATCATATTTTGTTTCGACTGAATATCGCCCTGAACATAGAATTGAGACCGAGGTTGAGCCACTATTTATCGAATTCTTTAGCTTTAAAACAGTTCGAATACAGCACATTTAGGATTCGTTTGCTTTAATCCATCTGCGTAACATCCAGTATTTAGAGGAGAGCGGGTTTCATCGGAGTATATCTCAGTTGAGTTGCTCAGTTGAATCGCTCAGTTGAATCCTTCAGTTGATCGCGTGATGCAGGTGTTCAAGTTCTTGATGGTCATCTGGGTTCTGCTTCTGATGGTGCTAGGAATACCCGGGACAGGGAACTACCCAGGATTGCCGGAAAAGAAATAAGCGGAGTAAGTTCCCAGGTAATAATTTTGTTTTTTTTCACTAGTTTCTTTTTGTTTTCAATTTATGAAATGTAAGGTAATAATGTGTTCTCATCCAACCATCTGAGTCTCTTCCTCTTTTTCTTTCTCCTTGACACCTCCCCTTGAGAATCTTCTTTCGTACAGCTGGGGGGAAAACCGATCCACCCCTTGTAACTCGGCTGATATTGATCAAGAGATTTTGTGAAAGGTGTCATTTTTCAGGAAATCACGTAAGGAATCGATTACTGGCAACAAAAATTGTATAAGAGGTCGTCTACATATTAAAATGAGTATCAACTTTACAAAATCCAATGACAACACCCATTTTTTAATGCAAAAATGTTTACCACCTTCAAAATACCCCAGATCAAAAACAAATTAATTAATTTGCAGTATTTGTTGAGATATAACCATTCAAATTTGAACGTCCATAATGTTAAAAAAGTTTCACAAACTTTTATACATATCTAAACAAATAAAACGATTTAAACAAATATATATATTTTTTTCATTTACTACTGCTTAAATTTCCAAACACAATAAACACAAGTTTTTTCATTATTTATTCATTTTTTATATATTTTTATTTTAATTTAAATTATAAAAAAATAAAACCTGATTAGCAACCCCAAGGTTTTTTTTTACATAAATCGATGAAGTAGATCATGTCCCGAAAAAAAATCCCGAATTTTGTAATTCAACAACAATTATTTGCCGAATTATTGTACAAAAACAAAAAAAAAACAAGTTTTAGGGACCGTTTAAAAAATTACTTGGCAAATTTGATCACAACTTGCATTATCGTTTAGTGGTTGAAAAGCGTTTATTGATAAACGTTTATTCAAATTATTGACGTCTGTCAAATATCTAAAATCTTTAAAAATAGCAAGCAAATAATCAAGCAAATATAAAAATCTTTTCTTGTTTCAAGTGCATACAATGTATTGTGTAGACATAATAAAATTTAAATTACATAGGTTACTATGGTTTTGAATGTATGATGTTGTTTTCAATACAAATTCAAAAAGTGTTTTTAAAATTAAAATTAAATACCGTCAGTGCGGGTAACTTTGGTCCAAAATCATAGTTTTTTTTACAAAAGAAGAAAAAATTAACTAGTACTTAAGTATTAAGTATTGTATTAGTATTTAAGTATTACGTATGTACTTTTAGGAATAATTTCCAAGCATTTTTTTAAATTTTATAAATTTAAAAAAATTG
The DNA here is from genome assembly GCA_019343175.1 of Oedothorax gibbosus. Classification (NCBI taxonomy): domain Eukaryota; kingdom Metazoa; phylum Arthropoda; class Arachnida; order Araneae; family Linyphiidae; genus Oedothorax; species Oedothorax gibbosus. The sequence goes on from CM033273.1 coordinate 12,796,823, forward strand.
GTGTTAGTTTAAAAAATTAGGACACGGTTAGGATCCGGGCGTGTGACTTTGGTCCAAGCAAAAAATACTTAAAAAATATACTTTTTAACATCCTTAAAGGATGTGTTACCGAAATAAATAGTAATATTAAAATGTTTAAACATAAAAATAACAAAGTTATAAGATACATAGTTATTAAAAAATGATATATAACTTAACACTTACATTGCAGTGCATTTTAGAAGGACATTACACTATGAATACCAGTATTGATTGTCGCTTAAAAGAAAAGTAAACTTAAATTTTAATAAGGGAAAATAACTTGCATTTTATCTTTATCTTTTTAATGTTTAAAATCATTTAATTTGTTTTCAAAATCATCTAAAATATGGGTAATCATAAAAGTAAGACTTCTTCAAAAATAGTTAAACAGAATACACTTTTACATACATTTTTTAAAGAGTGCAAAGTTCCATAAAGAAATTCTTACATCTTGGACCAAGGTTACCCGCTTTCATCGGCAAAAGTTTTCCAGTGACCAATACTTAAATATAGCATAAAAAGTATTCAACTTAGATTAAAACAAATGGTGTAATATTCATCCCTACATAAATAAAAGTATAGTGTAGATTGTTTTATTTAGCTATTTTCAATATTTTTTTAGGTGTTCCAGACAAAAGTTGAAAGAAATAGATTTTTGTCATTAAATGCTCGTAAGAATAAAAACGTCAGTTGTAGTTTTGATAAAAGCTGAATGAGAATTTTTTTTACATGAAATTAAAGGCAATGCTTCTACCTTTCCAAAAATGTAAAATTTCAGATGGAATCATTTTACGAACATAAATTAAGAAACAAATCTTTTTCCGGCGCGTGTTCCAAAGTTACCCTCCATGGCCAAAGATACCCGCTTTGACGGCACCCTTAAATATTATTGGAATTTAGTTTTTAGTATATTTCATTGTTGTCGCAATGATTATTTAAAATGATAAGTGCCCGCTGCCTTTGTTAAAAAACATTGCCAAATCATTCTGCGTATTTTTTTTTTTTTGCTTTAGTTATATATCGTGTTAAGGTCGTAAACCTGTTTTGTCTTCTAAAAAATATGAAACATTTAATATATTTTTCATAACTTAATTGGGGAATCCTTATAAAGGAGAGTATAAAAACTTAAAAAGTTCTAAAACAACTAATATAGGATTTACTCGACATACAAATTTAGGTTGAAGTTTAAAACATCAAATTTGCTGAAATTTTTCCATTTTACACTTATTTGGGCTGGGAGAGGGATAATTTTCGTAAACAAATTTCAGATTGAACTTCAGAAGAATAATTCTGTCTAAAAAGTTAGATTTATTTTGAATTTTATAGCTTTAAATTTAAACTTTATTTTAAAATTTTCGTTTAGAGATCCAAATCACTATTCCTGAAGCATGGAATAAACAGTCCATGGCATAAAACTGTATAAAATATACTATATTAAATAATTTTTAGTTGCTTCTTCGAGTTTATCTCCTACTTCTCTATCCAATACTTCTTCATTTAAAAATAACCATAAAACGGATGATATTGAAAGACGAGAAATCGAAACTCAAAATACTATTTGCACATGTTTACAATCTAAAAGCAATAATAAATTCTAAGCAGTGGAACCTGGTTAAGTAAGTTGTTACCTCGTAGTTTCAAACATAAAATTCCGAACATAATTCCTTTAATGATGGTATCGTCGACCAATGCATTTTCTTTGGCAATTCGACTTCATATTTTCCCCTTACTATGCTGTATGTGGATTTTAAAATGTTTTTTTAAAAAATCATTGGTCAGAGTAAAAATTACTAGGTGTATTGAAATGTTTTATAAAAATTTTAGTCCTTAAGTTATTTACATGTTTTGGTAGTCGAACGCTGGGTTATTCAATTGCCCTATTTAAATATTTGAAAAAACATTTTTAACTGTTCGCAAATTTTCATTCAACCATTTTTTTTTTCATTTTTGTTTTATTCAACCAAACCAAAATGTTGACACGTTCATTTCTGTTTGCAGATCTCCGGATGCCATCTTCAGATAATGCAGAGGAGAAACGGACCAGAGGATACGAAGGTGGTGGAGAAAAAAAAAGAATTACTCTTAGAACCACAAAAATAAACAACTTAAACTAAATTGACAACTTGAAAATAAACGCATTTTCTAATTGCAGTTTTCGTTGTCGTATTGTCTTCTCCACGTAGATTGTTTAAATTTAACCCTTTCACTCCCGATGATTCCATTTGGAATCATCAGCTTGCGATTTTTTTTCTCACTGAGTTGAATCCGCACTTATTTCAAATAATATCAATCATATTCTCCATACATTTTTCTACAAAGTTATATTTGCTTTTTGTATCGTTAGATACAAAAGTTGTTTGGAATAATCATGTTTTTTAAAGAATTAAATAATGTTTGTTTTAGTTAAATGAAAAAACATAGTAAAATAAAATTAATTCGGAAACAATTTTATTAAATAAATTGGGTCCTAAATTCTTCATGCTTGCATTTTTAAATGTTTAAAAGTTGAGTTTTAACTATTTTTAACAAATATATATTTTTTTAATTCTTGTCATAGTTTATTCAAAAGTTATGATTCCATTTTTTCCCTTAAATTTTAATTAAAAAATTAAAAAAAATTTCACCATATCATTCTGCATGTATAATGCGTATGTTTCACAAATTTTAGATTTTTACAATAAAAAAATTGGGACTGAAAGGGTTACATTTAAAAAAAAAATCCGAAAGAACTCCTTGTTTATGTTTTGCACACTGTTAAAAATTTGGTGCTAGGTTTCACCATGATATTGGTTGGTTTCACCATGATATTGGTTCCTAGTAGCTGCAACGGCTGAATGGTGAAATGTTTCACCTTTTTTTTCTGTGTTTGGTTGAACCATTTTGCTGGATTTGGAAACAAAAACCTGAGAAATGGTTCAACCGAATACCAAAAATATGGTGGAACGTTTCACCATTCAGCCGTTGCAGCTACTAGGAACCAATATCATGGTGAAACCAAGCACAAAATTTTTAACAGTGTAGATGACTCAGTTCCTAGATAGCACAGAACAGATTAGAAAAGTTGTAAAACTGGTCCAATACTTTGCATATATTTTCGTTTAAAAAATTAGTTGCTAAAATGTGTTGTTAGGTAAAATCGTTGCATTTCGGCCGTATTAATAACGTTTTTGTAGCACATTTGGGGATTTAATCGGTTACCACGGAGTGGAACGAATGACTAATCTAGGTGGAAACACACAGTTCTGAAATTAATTCGAATAGCTTTCATTTAATACCCTTTCATATTCTTGTAGTGCAGATAAGAACACGGACAAAGAAAAGGGATACAAAATTAAGTATCTTAGCCTTCCAAACATAAAAAAAATAATAATAATTTGACGGTTAAAAATAAAATAAAACAGGCTACCATAGGACAGATGGACAGACAGACGGGAAAGCTTACAGACAGACGTACACAAAGAATGAAAGATAGGAATCTGAAGTCATACCTCTCAAATTTTTTTTATAAAATCGCACCAACAGAATTCAAATTACAACAGTTTCTTTTAAAGGCTAGATTGACGGAAAAGCGTACGGACAGACTGGCAAAGAGTATAAAACATTGTTAGACGACCAACAATACGACCAAAGCGACCGAAATCTCCCCCTCGAACGCTCGAGCTCGCGTCACCAACGCTCAGATCAACGTCTGGAACTGAGACATCGCCAAAAGAGTTAACTTTTTGGAATTACTAAAATTGCTTGACTTACAAAAATTAGCTTTAATTAAACTTTTAAATTACTAAAATTTGCTTTAAATAAACTTTTGAATTACAAAAATTTGCTTTAACTAAACTTTTGAATTACTAAAATTTTAAGGAAACATCACAAACTATATTTATCTATATGAACTTTACTCTAATAACTGTTCAGGGATTTTATTACTTATATCCCAATAATAGAATTTATCAGATAAGAATAAATTAGCAATTATTGTTACAAAGAGACAAGGCCGCAAAATTGACTTCATTTTTGTTTTGTTGACTTTCAATCCTTTTTAATAGAGATTTCTGAGTTCGTTTGACTCCGAATGTGACTGGTTCAAGGTTTTTTATCTGTTTCTCCGAATACTTCATAAGGAAATACTATCAGGAAAATATGCAATTTTACACTGGTAGCACAAAACCTCAACTAGTCGTCCGGGTTTGGCTTGGACATAATACGTCAGTAATTACGTTCAGGAGAAAATAATTTTGCCTTTTTCTAAATTGACATACGTAAAAGCATTGTAATTGTTGTTTGTAAAAGTCATGTATTATGACATGATACTAAATTACTCTCCTTTAATTTGAATACAATACTTTTTTTCTAAATGGGGCTGCTTTTTAGCGTATATCAAGCCTTTTGCATACTCGGCATAATAACCTGAATTGAAAACCATTTTTTTGTGGCACAATCTAGATTCTAGACGGATATTGCTACCGATTTTGACGCTCAGATTATAATGACTGGGCACTCTGTGGATGTTAAAGTATGCCGAGATTTAATTTTGGATGGAAACCAAGGCAGCCAAATGGAGCAGTCAAGTGGTGTTTTACAAACCACATAATCATATGTGGCGTGTAATTATGTGTACAAAGGCCCACATAATTAATTTTAGGAAATAATAATTTTTGGCTCTTTGTGTAAATTTGTAAATGGATAATCGTACAAAATATGGCATTTGTGTTTCGTAAAATTTATGTATTTTGTCATGCTGCTAAATTATACTCTCCGTTAATTTGAAACAAACACACCATCAAACCGAAAAATTCGCAGCGTCACAATCTAAAATATATCTAAATTTATATTTTAATAGAGAGATAGTTTTCTTATCCTTCTATTGAAATGGAAAAAAGGAAGATACTTTACGTTCCTTTTGTACATTTGACACAAACAAGGTAGTCGTGTTACGACGGAATGCTTTTTTCTCAAGGTTTCTTTGTAAACAATAGAAACAGCTGTGGTATGACGTCAAAGTCGGTCATTTTCTAATAATAAAAAACTAAAATTTTTCTATTAGACCCCGCTTTTCCAACAAATGTGGACTTTTTTCAGTTCATAAATTTCGTATAAATAAATAAAAATTTTCCTCCAAGAAGACATAAGAAAGAAGTAATTGGATTATTTATATATTTTTTTCTTAATTTTACTATACTGGTAAAAGAAAAGACCTACACTTTTTAAATTTTAAATGAGTAAATTATAATAATGCATGAGCACAATTCTTTGACCTATGTGTAGCATTTGTATTTTGGGATATGAAAATGGGTGATGGAAGGACAGGCGGACTGAACAATTATAATACCTTTCACTTTTTACGTTATAAACGTAGTGTGAAAACTAATAAATTAATCGGGATCATTTTAGGTCCGTACATATACAAACACGTTGGGTACGTACACATACAGCCATTTATATGAAATTTAAAATTTGAGCGAAAACCTATACATACTGTACAAAAAGTAATACCAGTTGTTTTCCCTATAATAACGTCAGTATTTAAAAACACACGGAAACATAAATTAAAAATACTGTCCTCTTTTTTAAAAGGAAGTAATCTTGGAATATTGAAAAACATATTTTTTGTTCACAAACTGGTTATTTTTATTCATTTTTCCGTAAATTCAATTATTGCATATTAATTCGATTTTGCTATTTTTTGCAGTTCGAAAGATAATCATGTAAAGTGTCTCACGTTAAAAATGAAAGCAAAAATTATCTTACCACAATTTAATTTGCATAGATTTTTTATATTTTCAAATAACAGTTTACAAATTATTCAACAAACAATGTAATAGCATTTAAAACAATCCATTGTCTTCAGAACATTTCTCAAAGGAAGATTTTCTAACCTGAAAAGAAAGACATAAAAAACATAAGGTGAATAATTTGTTTTGTGAGACTGCGACCATTTGGCGAGTTTTTAAACAACAACTTGATCATATGAGGCCGATAATCTAGTGGGTATACAAAGAAGTTTCGAAAGGAACAAAAATGAATTTCTATTTCGGTGAAAAAGGTTGCTACTTTTGACATCTTATTGCAGCTATTTTTAATTTTAAAAAAGGCTAAACATTCTCTTTATAGTTATTTTATCGTGGATCCGATCCATGCATGCGGCGCAGAAGGCTAATTAGAATTTTAAAGAATATTTTTATCGAAAAATAATTCCAAAACATTAAAATAGCCTAAACAATAATTTACTCTATTCAAAGTATAGGTTTTAAGAATAAAATTGCTATCTAAACAATCTTACCTGTGAAATATCACAGATCCCTTTTTAATTTCTGTTTAGATTTTATACTGCACAAAAATTAAGCATCTAACAGAGATAAAACGAATGGAAGCAAATATTTCTTATTGAACACAGCAACAAAAAGCTAAAAATTATCGTCTGCAAACACATTAAAGGCCACGCAGTGGTTTTGGCAACTCACGTGACTTTTAAATAGAAGTGAGTCACCATTTCGGTTTGCCAGCCTACTCTTATCTGATTTTCAGTTCTGGCGACAATTGGCATAGTTCTAACGAAACGGTAGCCTCCTCTTGGCGATTTTTCATGTTGTGAACATTTTTGGAAGCTGCTTTACTATTGAATGAGCAGTCCATTCTATTTATGTCGCTGGTCCTGCCACCTAGTTGGTTGGTTGGTTGGTAGACATATATATTCAGGTTTGTGTGCTTGGTCAACCACCTAGTTTGTGCAGGTATAGTTTGAACGTTTCTGCCTTCTGGATATTTATTTCTTGTTTCCATGAGGAGCTTTAGCACAGCCATTTGCGCCTCGTATTTAGAATCCAGGTAAAGTCACGACGCAAGTATATTTTCGTAAAGTACTCAAATTGTAACTGATACAATCCTACACAAAAGCCTGCTTGTCCAAAGATTTTTTTTCAAAATGTGTTAGTTTGTTATATAAAAGCAATGATACAGTTTTTGTAAAATAAATTATTTACGTAAAACTGCACGAAACAAATAAACTTTAAATGTAATTAGATGTGTGTTTGTATATTAATTTATTAGAGCTTATTACACATGAAAGTAAATATGATGTAACATTTTATTGCGGCAAGTTGTTTCATAAGAACTTGTATTTGTAAATATTCAATTCAAAATTCCATATATAAAGTTGTATACACGTACGGAAAAGCAAAAAGCTCTAACTGCCTAAACTAGCCTACTTCCCTATTACTGAAATACTTTGGGAAATTCTTATAGGTGTGTAACTGCAATTGTCACCTTTAACCGCTTCCACAAAATATTTTTACACCTAAAAAAATATCCAAACATAGCATTCAGTTGTAATTTAATCTTTGAAAAACCAAACTTGGCTTTTTTATTTATTTTCTTCTCAGACTATTTGCTGAGATTTGCATCTGAAACCGCCGCCAACTTAAATGATTCGATCCTGTATTATTGAATAACTAAAAATCTGTAAAATCTCAATATTTTTAAAATGTTTAGTTACAATAAAAAATGAAAACTCCAAATTTCATTGATAAGTGAAGAAATATAAATTAAAACTAACCATCTTTTATGCAAAAAAAAATTGGAATGCATTGGGTTAACAAATAATGACCAATAACCAAAGAATCCCATTGAGCTACATTTTAGGACGTTCTTCCAAACTAATTCGTGTTGAAAAAATAAATTTTCCTCTAAATAGGGGGAACTAGGGACATTTGACCCATAAGGATACATGACCCTATGCCTTTTTCTCAGCATTGAAAAATGTTTATGAGTTGGAAGTGGCATCACTTTTTTCTTTTCAGTCAGCTGACCACATGGTAAAAAAAAACCAGATGAATCATTGAATACGTGTTGAGCTATACGAAGAAATACGTTTTCATGCACTGAAAGTAAATTTTTGGCTCCGTAAGATTTTTCGGTCTATTTTTTTTTTTTTTTTGGTTTAAAGGAAGGATTTTTTTTTATATATAGTTACTTGTTTTGTTCGTGCTATTAGCTACAATTACGTGTATAATAGTGCTAATGTCATTCACTCCGTTGATTCCTGCCACGACACGACGCGTATCACGGCCGCACACTCGCTGCTAATGCAACTCACGTTACACGTAGTAACAACGCACAGCGATGCCTCGACGCGTACACTCGCTGCTAATGCACCGCACGCTAATCGCACACGTAGCAACCGCGCACAGCGACACAACAGTGCGAATGTCTTTGCAAATGACTTTGTTTTGGGGTTAATAAAAAAAAGTGCAACTAGGGATACTTGACCCAAACCAATTAGGGATACGTGACCCAAGTAATCATCTGACTGTTTTCCTATTGGGGTCCGACAAATGAAATGAAATAGATAACATAGAATATGAAAATAGATAAAATATTAAAGTAACAGTGTGCCTACAAAATGAGTATCTGGGCTTTATTTAGACATTCTGTATAGAATAAGTGTACATAAGAGGGGTTGTCAGTTCCATTGAGCTAATGCATTAGTTTTGGAATCACAACTTCCGCAGATGTATTGCTTTGTCATGTTAGCCCTTTTTCCCCAGTTACGGGAATCAACATAACATCGAAATGAAACAAATTTGAAACGAAAATGTTATCTAGTTATTTAATTATATATTTTTGAAATTTCATAATGCCAAAAATATACAGCAGATGGCGACACTATTTTAAAATTTTAACAATTATGTAATAATTAAATAACCGGATGTTATTTTCTTTTCAATTTTGTTTTAAATTGATATTATGATGATTCCCATACCTGGTAAAAAGTTGATAATATGACAAAGTAATTTTTTTGCAAAAGATGTGATTTCAAAACTAATGTATTAGCTCTATGGGACTGACAGTCCCTCTTCGCTCAATACTGAAACTGCTTTAAAATTTGAAGGAAAATAGATAAAATAGTAAAGTATGATATATTATTGAAAAGAATTAAATTCTCTACCATTCTAGGGTCAATATTTAGTGTTTCGGTGCATTATTGAAGAGTTATCCGGTCAAAAAAGAGGAAAAATGTAGGGAAAAAAATGTTTTATCTAAAATTACAGACTTTCAAGAGCGGATATCTCGAAAACTATACAAGATATTAAAACACTTGAGGGGTGAAACTTGTAGCAAATTTAATCAGCTTTCATTTTGTATATTACAATTATATCGGTAGGACGCATAGGTTTCGAGATATAAACAAAAAACCGAAAAATGGGACATTCAACCCCCCCTCCCCCCTTCGGCTCAGGGGCTAGGGGCGGGGACTTTTGATATGTTCACCTCTTAACTAGTCCAAACAAAGTTACAAAGTCAAAAATTGTGTTCCAAAACTTTCCCTCTATATCCTTTTTTCATCCTTCGTTGCCTGGACTACTTGTTGTAATTAAACATTTAAACGATAAAATGAACTATTTTCATTAATCTTCCTTCTCGGATTTAATAATTAGACTATCGTTTGCTAAATTTGTTTGAAGTTCGAAGAACAATGAAGTAATCTTTTCTAATAAATATCTTTGTGTCGCCACAATTTCCCATTTAGATTTCTTTCGAAAATCCAGTTATTTATCGTTTGTTAAATTAATTTACAGTTCGAAAAATATATAATTAGTGCAATTGATGCTTTAAAAATAAAAGCGAAACTTTGCATATTTTTTATGCCAAGTTAGAATTCTCTATGCATCTTTCTTCATACATATATAATGAACCATAAAGAGAACTCTATTGTGATATTACAGCAATTCAGACTGAACTATATACTGAACTATAACAAACTAAACTATATATATGAACAAACTGAACTATGTATATATATATATATCGCACAAATTAATATTCTTTCAAAAGTTTTTATTTTTATTTTAAATAAAGTTTCTCATACGTTAAACGAAATGGCAACAGTGAAAATATTGAATAAAATGGAATTTGCATGTTATTTCAAAGTAGATTAAATTTTTAGTTATTTAAATTTTAAATAAACTTCTAATTTAAATTTTTAATGAAATTTTGAATGTAGCCTAATCTGATTTTTTGCTTCAAAATGACGTATCCCACTTGTCTGTGGGACTTGTGGTTCTTTCTGTGAAAGTGGGTATGACAGACAGACGGACGGACTGAACGATTATAATACCTTCCACTTTTTACGTTATAAACGTAATGTGGAAGCTAAAAGGAGTTTTTAAGATCCGTCTCGTAGAACAGATTTTAGAAGCCGATTCGGTCTGACAGTCGGGCATCTTCAGCATATCAATATATACTTTTATTTTTTTTAATACTTTTGAATTAGAAAAAGTGTAGTAGGCTAAAAGTTGGAAAGATAATGGTCGACATAATAACTTAATTATATCATAAAAAAATTACATAAGATGACTTACTTTTAGAAACAGCTGGAATCAAAATATACATAATTTTATTTCAATTTTTTTTTATGAAAATGATTGTACAGTATATAAAAACTTTGCCCAAAGTGTGAATTAAATACTACTAGAAAAAGTTAACTATACTAAGAATAATTATTCAGAAACTATACAATAGCAGTCAAAATGATCGTTCACCAGAGAAATTTTGGTATTTTTTTATTATTTTCCTCTGAAGTTTGCATGCAATCTATTTCTATACATGCGTTAGCATACCGTAAAGTATTGTTATAAATTCCAAACATATAAGTGGGCAAAAGAGCAATAACTCTTTGGTAGTTTTTACGAATTTTCCCATGAATTAAAAAAATTAAACAGCTGTGACACCTTCGTTCTAAGCTAAAAAAAAAGATATATATTAAACTAAAACACTTTTGACATTCTTCAAGCACACAACATTTTACAAATCACGATGGCCAAAAATATGACTTTCAACTAGCGCTTGACTTCTAATAGGAAGAGCTATTTAATTTCTTTTACATATTATTTGTAAATATATACAATTATTTGAGAAAAAGGAATATACTCAATATCCAATAGTTGGTTTTAATTAAAAGTAACAATATTTAACAGGTGTAACTTTTGACTACTACTGTATAATAGTAATAAATAAACAAACATTACCTGTTACTAATCTCTTCAATTCAGCTGTAAATGTTAAAGTAGTTAAAATTAGGTATATAAATGGAAAATAAAAATTATAAATAAATTTTTAGTTAATGAGTAGTTATATATTTTTTTATCAATAGGAGATCAAAACAATCCTTCAGGATCACTAGAATAGGAGTGTTTCAAAAACTCCAAAATATTTATTCATTTAAGAGTTAGTTTTGTTTGATACAAACATTAATATCATACTTACTTTCATCAAAAGCTAAAAATATTTTTAAAAATACGTTTATTATAATGCAAATATTAATTATTTAGCCATTTTAAAGCAACAAATTCACATTTGGCTTTTTATTACATTTATTATAATGCAAATATTACTTATTTAGCTATTTTAAAACAATAAATTCACATTTGGCTTTTTATTACATTTATTATAATGCAAATATTACTTATTTAGCTATTTTAAAACAATGAATTCACTTTTGGCTTTTTATTTTGTAGAAACGTTATCTATCGGTGTATCGGTAGACTATTTATACTTTATTCAGTATTGTACAATATCTGTTTATCATTGTTATATTACAAAATATAACAATATATACAAAAGTATTAACTATTAAGGGGGAATGAGCCAGAATGAAAGAGGTTCTTTGTGCCCAAAATCCTTTTGCAATGACCAAAGAGCGTTTGTGATTAGTGTTAATCCAATGGAAAAAATTATTTTCTAAGTCACATTTCTACGGCTGTATTGAATATTTTTACAAGCGTTTTTTTTTTAATATTAAAAATGTAGCTTACTTATAAGCCTCTTATAAGTCCCTATTTTTTTTTTTAAAAATGGGATTTTGGAGACCTACTGTAAGTCAGCTACATTTATCATATTAAAAAAAAAAAAAAATATTCAATTTAGCCGGATTAATGTGGCTTAGAAAATATTTTTTCCATTGGATTAACACAGAGGCACTTTGGTTTGGAGACTCGCGGGCATTTGAATTCATTCGCCCGGCGAGATTCAAGTTGAAAGTCTTCAACATGAATCTCGCCAAATTCAAGAATATTCTTTGCAATGCAAAGCAGAGGAACTGAAAAACTTATTTCATCTACTAATTCTAAATTAATCAATAATATTACAATATTTTATGTTAAAATATTAAGTAATATTATTTATATTACATTAAATGATTAAGTAATATTATTTATATTATTAAATATATTATATTAAATGGTTATTTTATATAAATAAATTAATAAAATAAATATATTTTATTTTTGAAAAATATAAATAACATTATTTTACTAATAACACAAAATGCTGAGGTTTTTCCGAATTAAAAAATAATCAAAATAACGAACTTTTTATAACTTCTCCTAATACCGCTGAAAAGAAAAATATTTGAAGGACTATTAAGGCTATTATAATCTTCATGTATTTATATAATTGATATTTTTGAAGCTAAACTTCATTAGTTTGATTAATGTTTTTTTTTCCTTCAAAAATGATCTTTATAAAGATTACATAATATTTTTATTGAAAATTCCATCTATATAAATGTAAATATTTTTTAAACAACAACTGTTCACTTACCTGAGTTGAAACCTAAGTTGGATTACAAAAAATAGAATAAGGAATATATTATTATTTATTTTTTAATAAATAATTTTCAGTTTTTATTCTGTCCCTGCATATAAATTAGTCAATTTTTTTTTTATATTACAATCAAGCTCAGCCTACACTATGTTTTAAAAATTAAACATTCATTGTAATCATCATAATTACATATTATTTATATCATCAAAGGAAAACTAAAATGTTTAATACTTATTTATTAACATTCTAATAGGGTAACGGTACAGTTGATTGGACCTCAATGATTGGCCCTTCATTCATTATTGAAAATTATTCAATAATAAGATGTTAAAGCCCACATAGGTGTGACAAAGGTTTTTAAAATTCCAGCATTAACGTTTGTCATGTTTGCAACAATATTTGGCTTTAACATCTTATTATTTTCAATAATAATGAGGGGGCCAACACTATGAGGTGCCCAATCACTGTACTCGTTACTAACATCAGTATGTTTTAAAAGTTAGTTTAAAAAAGAAAAACTAAGTAAAATTATTATTAGGATTTTTTAAAAAATTAAGAAATATATTTATTTAATACGAATTCCTTGCGATCTTTTAATAAAGAAGTCGGTGGAATTTGTATACCTAAATTTTCTTAAAAATGAATTTTTCTGCATATTTAATGAATAAATGACTACATTGTTTTTCATAAAATAAACGAAATTAATAATAGTTGAAATATTTCCAGCATTTAAAAAATAATTGCTCCTTAGAAAATAACCCATTTTTACGGATTGTGTCTTGGTATCTATACAATCGTTAAAAAATATTTTAGGTTAAAAAATATGTACTAAAAAATATGTACTTGCCTTTTATGAGATTTGCTACTATATCTACAAAACGAATTAGAAATTAGAAATAATACAATTATATTTTGTTACTGCAGCAGTTGGTTGACTGAAGAGGAACTGCAATTTTAATTGAAGAGTCCAGGGTGAAGAACCCCTTGATTAACTAAGAATCTTCCCGTATTCAGGTCTTCTTAGGGGACATTGGCGACAAAAAAAAAACGGTTTCTCCCTTAGTTCTTCTCTCGCGGTACAAACGTGGGACTCGTGCCTCGCGTGAATCAGGTTTGTCGCGAAAGAAGAACTAAGTGAGAAACCGGTTTCCTTGCTCCAGTTAGATGATTCGCTATCATCGCCAAAGAGGCCTGAAATGGACAGATATCCTGTCGATGAAGGATTTTTCTCTTGTACAGCTGGGAAAAAACGCTCCATCCCTTGATACTCGGCTGCTATTCATCAAGGATTTTCATGAAAGGTGTCATTTTTCAGAAAAAAAAAGCGCAAGGAATCGATTACTGGCAACTAAAACTGTATAAGGGGTCGTCGTCATATTGTTAAATAATGTAAAAAACAATGTTAAAAAAGTTTCATAAGCTTTTATTCATACCTCCAAAAGTAAAATGATTCAAGCAAATATTTTTTTTTCATTCACTACTTCTTAATATCTTCCAAACACAATTCAATCAAGTTCTTTCATTATTTTTTTATTATCATAAAAATCATAAATATCATTTTTTTTTCATTATCATATATACATTGGTACTTACCATTGGGAGCAGCTAACAAGAAATAAACACAAATCAAATATAGCTATTTTTATTGCGAACAAGAAATAAACTCACGTTAACAGCTACAGTTAAAATATTTTATTAATTTTAGGATATAATAAAATCTAAGGATGTGTAACACTACAAGACTTTCAATAACCACTCAATAAATCAATACCTATAAAGGCAATTATATGTCCTATCAGGTAATTTTAATATCTATAAAACCTAAAAAGTTCTATAACAGCTACCCCTTGCGCATGTGCGATTTGCTAAAAAACCTTATAGTGTCATTCGACAGGTATTGGGAGATCGAGCTTTCCAAAATTGAAGTTAGTATCTCTTTTAGTTGGAGCTGTAGAGTGGTTTCAGACAGACAGAATGACAGACGGACCAATGTTAAAAAACCAAATTTCAAGAAACAGTACCCTCCAAAACCTGTAGAAAACACATCTCCATTTCCGTTTTTCGATCACAATACTTCCATTACCTTATATTTCAATTAGGTAATTGAATGTAAAATACTACTAACTTATAAATATTAACGTCAAACACCAATTTAAGTAAATTTAACACAAATTCGAATAAAGTGTAAATTTACAAAGCATAGATCTAGAACTTTATAATAAAAACAGAGTTCTTAAATTTTAATCGTATACGGCTTTTCTTTCTTTTTATTTTCAGTCTATAGTTAGTATAAAATTGATTAGCTATTGTGGTCTGTGGAACAAACAATGATCATTAATGTACCTGGGGGAGGGTGGGGCAGGTCCCCCTCCCCCCCCCCCGGAAGCGAGGCCAAAATCGTACGACGTCGCTCGAAGGCCAATTTTGTACCTGATTATTAATAGTGAGTTGCTATTCTGTTGCAAAATCTCTAAAAGTAACTATTTGCAAACGTTTTGAAACGTTTAACCCTTTCAGTCCCAATGACAATTTGGCATACTCATTTTAGAATTTTTTTTTCTGATCGTCTATAACCATTTATGATATCAAAAGCACATCATTCGATTCTTCAAACTTTTTTCTATTAGAAAATATTTTTATTAATCCCAATAGATGTCAGCCCTATTATTTTTTTTTTTTTAAATTATGATCAGAAACATAATGATGCCAAATGGCATCACTGGGACTGAAAGGGTTAAAAATTGGTTGCAAATTAGTATTAATAACGAGACACATTTGAAACGTCATTAAGTTTCTTGATTCTGTTTCCGCAATAAAAGATATTTCATTTCGGAAATTTTTTGAAAAGAACTGGGTTCCTCGGGTACACTGGGACAGACGTGCTATTTAACAAGAAGTTCATAAAGAACTAAATAGCCTACTTTCCTGTTACTTAAATACTTACTAAAGTTCTAATCGAGAAAAAACTAGGTTCTTACAGTAAATATCATCAACAGCCGTTTCTACACTAGATTTATACAGATTAGAAAAAAAAATCGAAACACAGCATCCAGCTAATAATTTAAACTTCTAAAAGCCAAAATCAACTATTTTCCTTAATATTATTTCGCAAATTAATTAAATATTATTTATCGTCTGCTCGCGATTTATTTGTAGTTCGAAGAATAATTAAATATTTATTAATAACAAAAGTAATGAAACTCCAAACTGCATTAAAAAAATAAGAAATGTAAATTAAAACTAAGCATAATTGTATGCAAAAGTATGCCTTGCCGCTTTCTTGTTAGATAATTAATGAACAATCAAAGAATCAAATTGTGCTACATTTTATGACGTCATTCCAAACTGATCCATGAAAATATTATTTTGCTTCAAATATATTTAAATAAATAAAGTTTCTCATGTCATTGTTGATTTGGCAACAGTGATTTAAATGACTCAAAATTGAATTTCAATGCTAATTCAATGGAAAATTCGCCGACAGATAGTAGATTTATGTCCGTCCGGACGTACAGACAGACGGACAAAAAGTATGAAAGTTGGGTATCCGAGGTCATAGCTTTCTAACAAAAAAAGAATTTTTAAGATCCGATGATTAGAACCGATTTTGGAAGGGGGGTACAAACAGACAGACAAACGGACAGACAGGCGGACAGACATACGAACAGACAGACATACGAACAGACAGACAGATGGACAGGACAGACAGATGGACAGACAGACAGATGGACATCAACCGCATTTCAATACCTACAGTGATTTAAATGACTCAAAATTGAATTTCAATGCTAATTCAATGGGAAATTCGCCGACAGATAGTAGATTTATGTCCGTCCGGACGTACAGACAGACGGACAAAAAGTATGAAAGTTGGGTATCTGAAGTCATAGCTTTCTAACAAAAAAGAATTTTTAAGATCCGATGATTAGAACCGATTTTGGAAGCGGGGTACAGACAAACAGACAAACGGACAGACAGACGGACAGACATACGAACAGACAGACAGATGGACAGACAGACAGATGGTCATCAACCGCATTTCAATACCTACAGTGATTTAAATGACTCAAAATTGAATTTCAATGCTAATTCAATGAAAAATTCGCCGACAGATAGTAGATTTATGTCCGTCCGGACGTACAGACAGACGGACAAAAAGTATGAAAGTTGGGTATCTGAAGTCATAGCTTTCTAACAAAAAAGAATTTTTAAGATCCGATGATTAGAACCGATTTTGGAAGCGGGGTACAGACAGACAGACAAAGGGACAGACAGGCGGACAGACAGACGAACAGACAGACATACGAACAGACAGACAGATGGACAGACAGACAGTTGGACATCAACCGCATTTCAATACCTACAGTGATTTAAATGACTCAAAATTGAATTTCAATGCTAATTCAATGGGAAATTCGCCGACAGATAGTAGATTTATGTCCGTCCGGACGTACAGACAGACGGACGAAAAGTATGAAAGTTGGGTATCTGAGGTTATAGCTTTCTTACAAAAAAAGAATTTTTAAGATCCGATGATTAGAACCGATTTTGGAAGGGGGGTACGGACGGACAGACGGACATCGGCCGCATGTCAATACCTACTTTTTCATTTTTTTTAATTCTTTCGAATTAAAAAAAGAAAAGTAGGCTAAAAATGTAGAAACAGAAATCTCTAAACTCAGAAAATCTAAAAACGACTAAAGCGTACAATGTGGCTAAAAGGTCAAATTTGTGTCTGATTGTAAAATGTGTGTTGCGATTTTTGTTTCAAAATGGTAAAGTGTTACCATTTGACAACCATTTTGAAACGTTTCAAAAAGAGTTGCAAATTAGTATTCGTAAATCCAGAAGGATAAGCGTACGTTTCGCTAGAAGGTCAATAGAAATTAATATATGATTTTTAAAAGTGCGTTGCTATTTTGCTGCAAAATTGTGAAGAATAACCATTTTGCAAACTTTATAAAACGTTTCAAAATTAGTTGCAAATTAGTATTCTTAACGAGACACATTTGCGAATTCATTACTTTTTTTATTATTATTAAATTTCTGCAACAAAAAACATACGTTTCTACAACGTTTTGAAAACGAAGGAATGGTATATTTGGGTTCTGTAGATTTTTTTTAAGGATTTACTTACCGAATACAAGGCTTCCAAGATTTACTAAAACAAAATATTTTGTCAGTTAAAAATATTACTTAAATACATAAAAAAAATGTAGACTTGTTCAACTAATAGTTATTCATTCAAAATACTTATTTAATAAAATCATATTTTTTTTGTCAAGTACTTGTTTAACTGATAGTTGTTCATTCAAAATAATAATTTTGATACCCCGAAGAATCTTAAACCGTTTTTTAAGAAACTTCTAAGAAATATATGAGACAATATTCCAACTATTAAAAAACCTACAATATTCCCATTATTAAACTGCCTTCAATATTATAAAATCATACACCTTTGTCAACTTAAGTAATCATACCCCTTTGTCAACCTAACCGGATTTTATTCTTGACACGTCCGTACAAAAAAGCGCTTGCTCAGCTCGGTTCTCACGAGAATGACTAACCACGTGATCAGTCTCCACTAAAGCAATCCCAGTTTCTTAACTGCGTAACTGATTAGCTAGCCTTCGACTCGAGAGGCCGCGTAATGAGACAATATTCCCACTATTAAAAAACCTACAATATTCCCCTTATTAAAATGCCTTCAATATTATAAAATCATACACCTTTGTCAACTTAAGTAATCATACCCCTTTGTCAACCTAACCGGATTTTATTCTTGACACGTCCGTACAAAAAAGCGCTTGCTCAGCTCGGTTCTCACGAGAATGACCAACCACGTGATCAGTCTCCACTAAAGCAATCCCAGTTTCTTAACTGCGTAACTGATTAGCTAGCCTTTGACTCGAGAGGCCGCGTTTTTGTCCTGCGGAATTTGGCAACTGCGCAAATTCTTCAAAATCTACCTTGAATCTGAAATAAAAATGAACTTATCCTGATTTTGAGTGATTTTTGGGCTGTCACATTTATGACATATATGTAACTATACGTAAATATGAATAGTACATATCAGGGCTGGAAAAGCCGCCCGTCCTCCCGTCCTCAACGGTCAAATATTCCCCGAGGACAACCAATTTCTCGAATCCGACGTCCACGAGGACGGCCATTTCCCAGTTAACGTTCGTTTATTTTTTAAATTTTGTTTTGTTATTTTAACAAGAGTCTAGCCCCTGCGCCACTCGCTCCACCCAGTCTGTGACGTCACTGTTGACGTCTCCCTGCTGTCTCCAATCAAGGCCCTCAAATCCTGGCGCGCCGTTCCTCGCTCACTCGAAAGTTTTTGTTTCGTTTACCTTCCCAACTAAAGATCGAAAACGAATGCGGCCCGACACTGCTTGTATTACCGTTCCCGGAATATATACGGCAAAATATGCCGAGACTATAGATTACTATAGATTATAATTAACTAATTGACGGCTACTTAGTTCAATACATAAATATGACTGACTCATGCTCATAATTTGCATTGATGTTTTTGCTAAATGTGAATGAATTATCGTCGCACTAGAGCTACACGATGGCTATTGGCGACGGGCGTAGTATTTTAGAACCACAGTCAAGTGACGAGCCGACACCTGAGTAGGCACCCAACGCAACCGTTTAGGGCGAAATCGTACGCAGCGTTAGGACTTTGAAGGATATTTAACGTGTGCTTCCTCCACACGGGGTATTATTTATCGGACATTTTGGCTGCACGGGCCGTTTATAGGTCGGCAGTTACTTGGGCGATGCCCGGACACGAACCTGGGACCTTCCGCATGCTAGGAGAATGCTTAACCGACTGGCTCTCCAGCCCCTATTTCAGTTATGAAATTTATTGAATTACACTTGAATCCTAAATTAGTGTGAATGAACAATTTTATAAGTATTAAAAATATTCAAGTTATACATGGTCTGTCAAACGTTTCTTGCTTATATCCCTTTTGATAATCTAATTGCACTTTTACAAAATTAGTATGTACATTTTTTACTACTCTTTTAAGGAAGGATAAAAACAGGATTAGTACTTCGTATTAAATCAAAATATTTTGAAAATACTAGATTTCAGTTTCAGATAAATTGTTAAATTAATTTTCAAACCGAAGAAACTTACCTGCTGGTAAATCTGCAGCAACAACATACATTTTAAAATAAGATAAATTTTTCAACATTGTTCTCGGAAAAAAATTCTATAATAACAATTTTGAAAAAATAATCCTGTTATATTGCAGAAAATGTGTGGTAGCAAAGTTGTCAGGTAGGTTCGTATAGTCCGTTTATGAGTCCAGACGGTCATAATGTACATTTTGGCAGATTATCGCCAAATGCATTCTACATTTAAAATGATTTAAAACAGTGACTGTAACACTAAATTGGCAAGCCAGGTGTCTTCAAAACGATTAATATTTTAAGTCTTATCTTTTGAATTTAAATTCTAACACGGCCAACTTCAAAAACAAGGCCAGAGAAGCTCTCCTAAACATGAACATAGACGGAAATTTTGAAGTCACTGTTCCCAGTGCCGAAGATCGAGAAACTAGTTCGGACGCATTCGGAACCCTAAAAATGTGGTCAGCCGTGAACAAGTGGTTCCAAACAGGTTTCGAGACAGGTTGTCTTCATCTTCGGAATAAGGTCACTCGGAACTATGACGTCAAAATTTCCGTCCCCAAGCGTGTTTGGGAAAGCTTCTTCGGTCTCAGTAGTTGAGTAGGCCGTGATTCTAATCGTTATTTTTAAACTCTTACTTAATTGCATAGAGGTAGTCTTAATTGCTATAAATTAATAGTATAGTTCATCGCTATTTTTAAATGTTACATAATATGTGACTGATTCAATCACACTTAAAAAATATGTTCTTGAAAAAATGTTTTTGGGTGGATTTTTAATTAAAAAAGTAATCTTGGTTTTTTAAAATATAGTTATCGAAACTTTTGCAAGTACTAAACAATCATATATTATTTATTTAACAAGATATGCACTTACTGACAATCCTTTCCATTATTTGAGCTAAAATAAAATATTACAATATAAATATAGAAATCCTATGTTTTATATAATTTATAAATATAAATTTCGGTAAACTTTCAATCATCAATAATCATATTTTTATCAAAAATTATAATCAGTTTCACTTAAATATAATTATAATTACACATATTATCGTATTTTGAAGCTGCATTCTTTCATACCAATGAAATCAGATCATTCGAAATAATTTTTACTAACAACATTTATTTATTGAAATTAGTTTTACTTTAATTTTTCAACTATTACTCTCTTAATATAACTCGTACCACACTTGATTTCCCCTTGGATTTGGATATAATTACGCTTGTATTTTTAATACAAATACATTAATTATTTTTTATCTACTTTATCAAATTTAAATTAAGTACAAATAACACTAAATGTCAAGTTTAAAAAAAAATCAAATCTAAACGAAAAAGCAAATTTTTTACCCTAATAAGATTTTTTTAGTATATTTTATCTTAGTACAGAAAAGTATAGATTTAAATACAAATTTAGGGATTTTTTTTATTAATTTCAGTTTTAAATATATATTTTCGAAATAATGTACAGCGATGTTGATTTATTATTCAAAGAAATACTATTTACACCAGCAAACTTAAAGTAAGTTTTAATTATTAAGTTATTTTAAAACAAATGCTAGAAAAGTAATGAGTACAAAACATTAAAAAAGTATCATTAATAAGTAATTTTTCAGATATGAGCAAACTATGAAAATTAAATTATAATAGATATATGTTATAAAGAGTTTTTACCTTTTGTTTCCTCTGAAACAAACGATATTTTTTAAACTAAATAAATACAAAAATTTATAATATTTAAAAAACCATACGTTGAATATTTAATAAATTGATAATTGCTATACCATTTATTATTTCAACTAAGTTCATTAATTTTAACAATTTTTGATGTACCATGCAAGCGATTGTCAAAAACAGTGCAACATTTGCCGAGGCAGCATTGTGTAATTTGGGCATTGAATATCATGGGGGCATCCCATTGTCACGCAATGGTAGCATAAAAAAACAATGATAAAAATATTGAAGCATAGTTTGGTGCCATTTAGTTATCTTTTGTAAACACTTTGTAAAAAAACTTGTTTTTAAATAAAATTCCCTTTAAAATAATTTTCATATGTTTTGGTATTTTCATTTTAAGTTTAATCCTAGAAATATATGTTTCTTTATTTGCACTGCAGAAATGAGAACATATCCCTTGTTTTGCAGATAATTTTCAAATTTTTTCTTTTCGCTAAATATCTTAAAAAATGAATAAAACGATACCAAAAGTTTTTTTTTTGCTGCAAAAAGTTAAATTCAACTTGAAATGTTTCACCTTTTTTTCGGTGTTTGGTTGAACCATTTTTCTGGATTTGGAAACAAAAACCTGAGAAATGGTTCAACCTGAGAAATGGTTCAACCGAATACCAAAAATATGGTGGAACGTTTCACCATTCAGCCGTTGCAGCTACTAGGAACCATATTTTTGGTGAAACAAAGTGCATAATTTTTAACAGTGTGGAGTCATAAGAACGTACATGAACTAAAACACTGCTAATTTCAAACGTTCCGCCATCAATCTTTCGGTAACGGATAGCATACACATTTTTAAAATGGTTCATTCAGCTTTCAGGCTGTATTTTTGTAATAAGCATGTTAAAATGTGTACAATACATAAATAGTTAGAAACAAAAAAAAAAGGTTTACATACTTTCGATTTCACTGCCAGCAACTGTAAAAACATTTAGAAATTTAGTAAATTTCCGTAAAAAGAAAAAATATGTATGTTTAAAATTGTAAGTTTTCTACGTATTTTTAACAAAGAAATGTATTTTATCTATAGTTAGAATACATGTAGTAGAATAACATCTACTACAAATGAGAGTATAATTCTTCTTTAGTTAATCTAGAAATGAAGGAATGTTGGACGTCCAAAGAGTGGTTTATTGTAAAGAAAGCATATTTTAGAGTTTGTAAAGAACGGGGCCGGGACCGAAGCTTAGCCCGCCAAAACGATCACACAACTTTACACCTCGAAGTCTAATTAAAAAGTGTCTATTTTTAATGGTCATGAGAAAAGTATATCAGAAGTCAAAACAAAGTCTGCTGCGTCTGCGATTTCCGTGGGAAAGAATGTATTGACGCCTATTAAAACGTGGGAACTGTTCAATGGATCGGCAAGACATTA
The DNA here is from genome assembly GCA_019343175.1 of Oedothorax gibbosus. Classification (NCBI taxonomy): domain Eukaryota; kingdom Metazoa; phylum Arthropoda; class Arachnida; order Araneae; family Linyphiidae; genus Oedothorax; species Oedothorax gibbosus. The sequence continues at coordinate 12,819,701 of CM033273.1, forward strand.
ACTGAGAGTTATTAAGAAAGAACTGAATATTAGAATATTATAGAGATTTGTGCGGTTAATATTATAACTTTATAGAGATTTATACGATATATCACATACGATATATCACATACATATTTAGAAAATATTGCTCAAGAAGAACATTTTCAGTTGTTTACTTACCTCCGAAAATTGCTTCTATATTTTTCTCTAAAACAATTTTGTAGAATTAATATAAAACAATATTTAAAATTTTAAAGCTTCATGACGCGATATCGCATAAGTAAAAATTTCATTTTTTTCAAATTAAAAAGTTTGGTATGGGGTAGTTAATTTTTTAAAAGTTATCTAAAAAGAATTAAAAGTAAAGTTAACAAACATTCAAATTCGTAGTTTTCTAATGGTAATAAGTGGAAACTGGTTTTGTAACTATTATGATTAAATGAAATAATATTCATCATAATCTGAATTCTATACTCTAAATATCTTCATTCATAGCAATAAATGACTATAAAATGAATGGATGGATTTTTCATCCTAAAAATCATGCAACCATTGTCACTTGCTAGTTGATATTTTGACCTAAAATAACATTATTTTAAAATTATGACTCAATTATCTTAACTTGGATTAAATGCAAAAAAATAATAGAAGTGTTACCTAAGACCCATAGATATCATAATTAAAGTATTAGATTGGCTTATCACGTGACCTCCAATGCTAACGACGGGACGCGCATGGAGGCTTTTTTTGGAGGGCTTAATGGCCAGTGTTGCTGCCACTTTAAGGAGAAAAATACTACGAAAAAAATACTTTTTAATTCTAAAATTACAAAAAAAATACTAGAAAAGGATTTAAAGTCACTATAAATATTTCAAAATGCAGCTAGTATTTTACGATATTTTTTTGTAATTTTAGAATTATTCTAAAATACTAATATGCTCTTTAAACTTTATAACTAAACTTTTAACTTAATTTTAGAATTTATTTTAGAATTATTCTAAAATTACAAAAAAATATCGTAAAAATACTAGCTGCATTTTGGTATATTTAGTGACTTTAAATCCTTTTCTGGTATTTTTTCGTAGTATTTTTCTCCTTAAAGTGGCAGCAACACTGGCCATTAAGCCCTCCAAAAAAGCCTCCATGCGCGCCCCGTCGTTAGCATTGGAGGTCACGTGATCAGTCAATCTAATACTTTAATTATGATATCTATGCTAAGACCAGACTAAATGGTAAATAATTATTTAAATACAATGCTGTTGTTAAAGTCGTGAAGGCAACATCTCAAGTGGTCTTATTTTCATTTTTTGTGTGGAATTACTTTTGTTTCGGTAGTCTCGAAAGTGAGAAATTTTCTAAGAATATTTTCTTATTCAATTTTTAAAATGCCCACTTCTTGCTGTGCTGTTGGTTGTTCAAATTATTTGTTAAAGAAAGCTTGCATAGAAAAAAAGTTTATTTTCATCGATGACGGTCATTATGAGAGTGAAACCGAAACAACCAATGAAATCGCAAGACGTGAAAAAGTAAAATCAAGAGCGTTACATCATCTGAAACACTGCCATTTGAGCTTTATTATATTATGCCGTTGGATGAACGGGTATTAATTTGCTAGTTAATATATAATCCGTTTGGTTCGCTACAAAAATAACAAATAAAATAATGAAGTAATCAAATTAGAAATCACAGGTTAATCCTGCAACTAGTTAATAAAAAAAATGTATATAATTACCTCCAAGTCCTAAAATAAAAATTTTAAATGATGGAAATTAATATACTAAAACAAATCCATCAAGTCTTTTTCAGTACTTAATTAGGGTAACGAGTACAGTGATTGGCCCCCCTCACAGTGATTGGCCCTTCGTTCATTATTGAAAATAATAAGATGTTAAAGCCCAAATAGGTGACAATGTTTTAAATTCCGGCCATTAACGTTGTCATGTTGGCAACAACATTTGGCTTTAATTATTTGGCTGTATTATTCAAAATGAATGAAGGGCAATCACTGTAGGGGGCCAATCACTGACTCGTTACCCTACAATGCTTTTTAATTAAATTTACATTTTTAGATTAGTTATAGTGAAAAGAATGAATATGGAGAAGACATTTGTTTTATCGCATTTTAATATATTCACATAAGTATGGTATGAAGAGATATTTGCCAGATAGTTCATATTTTTTGCTACTTACCCTTAATAGCATTTTTTAGTTTTTCTAAAAATATATATTAATTAATATAATAAATGGGGGAAAATATGAAACTTTGTTTTTTCTGCATGCAATTTTGGCTGTTTTCTTTTTAAGCTAACAATTAGTACAGAGAATTAAACAAGCAATTAAAAACAACATCTTTATTGTAAGCTAATTATTTCCTTTTTATTTCAAAAGTTTGAATTTACTTTTTTAGTTATGAATGCATTTGTTTTTATTTTAATAATAATATTTATTATGGCACACGGCCTAACAGATTTACACCCAATTATAAGACATTATATTATAAGACATTATTTTAATAATTTAACAGATGAAATAAATTTTTTTATTTGGAATTAAAATGCATGAAAATAGTATTTGTAAATATATTAAAAACCTTCTTTGCAATAATATTTGGCACAACTTACTTTCAGAGATAGCTAAATGGAAGAAATACTTGGATTCACACACACAAATTTCAAATGCTTTTATATGTATTGGGTTAACTACTTGTTTATGGAATGAGTATTTTCATTTAACCATTCAGAAAATGTCTTCAACTTTGCGTATGATACGTGAGATGATACATGAAGTATGAAGGACATCATTGACACGATAACTGAAACATTATTGACACGATAACTGAAACATCATTGACACGATAACTGAAACATCATTGACACGATAACTGAAACATCATTGACACGATAACTGAAACATCATTGACACGATAACTGAAACATCATTGACACGATAACTGAAACATCATTGACACGATAACTGAAACATCATTGACACGATAACTGAAACATCATTGACACGATAACTGAAAAATCATTGACACGATAACTGAAAGACTTAAGAACAAAGTAGGTTACAGGGACGTTCAACGTTAGAAAATTCCCGTGAAAATGATTAAATAACGATTTAATTCATCATTATTGAACAATATTATTTTGAAATTACCAATTTAAAATTTGTCAGTGTAAACTGGGAGACAAACCGTTCTTTTTCCGTTTTCACAGATTACAGTATGTATACCATAATACTGTCCAAGCCACAACTCTTGTGGCCAATTAGAATAAATTAAAATCGAGATAGCAATTTGATTGCTTTCTTTTACTCATTAACGACTATTGACGAGAAAATGTGTCAAGCAAAAATGACCTTTCTCCTTAAGTTTTTTCTAAATAAACAAAAACGAAGACAAATGGACAAGAGTCCAGACCAATTCATGTAGGAAAAATTTAAGTTACACAAAAAAAAATCATTTAAAAATGTCAAAGTTAACGGTTTTATTCGGAAATAAAGGTCTTAAGGGTCTTGTATGGTAACAGATCTCTATGCAATTCCAATGGGGAAACTTTTGACCCTGTTTTTTAAATAAAGTATACTACATGTAATCACGAAAACTTACCAAAAAATACAGAAGAAAGTTACTTTGCCATTAAAATAAATAATAAGTACAATTTTAAAGGTATTAATTAGTTATAATTCAAAAAAAAAATTTTTTAGATATTTACATGCCGTTAGTCCTGCTATCTGTAGTTTGTGAATAATTACTAAAATTTTGTTTGAATTATAACTAATTAATATCTTTAATATTGTACTTATTAATTATTTTAATGGCAAAATAACTTTCTTCTGTATTTTTTGGTAAGTTTTCGTGAGTAAATGTAGTATACTTTATTTAAAAACAGGGACCAAAGTTTTCCCATTGGAATTGTATAGAGATCTGTTACCATACAAGACCCTTAATGGTATCTACAAAGTCTTCGTTAATGGGTTATTACATCTACTCTTGATGTTGTGCGACCTTTTCTAGTCGAAAATGTCTGGGTTCGAATCTCAGCCATCAGGTAAACTCCCGGATTTGTGCTAGAAATGATAAATTAAAAATCTACTCAATCACGGGGGTCCCGGAGTACGCTAGGACAGGCAGGCTCACTGGTTCAATTAATCTGTAAGTCGAAACTCTGGGAGGCGTTAGTACACGAAATCGCTCGATAATTTTACTATTTTATTTGAACCACACTATTCTCTACGTTTAGAATACCGTGTAGATTGGAATTTACGGTTATTTAGCCATTTATGCATAGAGCTGTACCACATGACGTGAAAGGCTTCAGGGAAGCGTTGCATGTCGGGTAACATCAAAAGTATGGTACATATCTACTAAATGGTTTCAGTTACCATTTGATACAACAAAGAAAATGATAAACATTCGTAAAAAAATAGGTAAACATTTCTTAAACGCTGAAATTGCAGTTAAGCCGACTGCTGACTGTTACCGGTTATTTAACTGATATTTTTTCAAAGAAATTTCTAACGTTGTATTTGTGTATGTAGTGAAAGGTGCACTTGCACGGTTTAGAAATTGCACTGGAAATTGGCATTGGAAATTATTAACAAAATTCCTTCAAATGACATCAAAATCTATACCGATGGCAGCAAAATGGATGAAGGCAGTGGAGTTTAGATTGAAACACCAGAAGAGAAACTCTCTATTAAACGACGCAACCCAGATTTCTGCTCTGTTTTTCGAAGCGAATTATTAGCAATTGACATAGGATTGGAAAATATAATTGATGAAATCAACTGTGGTGACTTATGGATACTGTCTGACAGCCGCAGTTCAATTCAACATCTCAAAAACTGGGCCCACATAGGCGACAGAACCAGCCTATCTATCCTAAGAACAATTAAGATCATATCCCAGCAGCTAAGATCATATCCCAGCAGCACAAAGTGCACTTTCAATGGGTCCCATCTCATGTAGATATCCACGGAAACTAAGTGGCCGACACTCTTGCTAGGGAGGGACTAGGACACCCAGTCCCTTCTACCCAAGAACTCACATATCAGGAGTTATACTCAATGAAAGTAGCTCAGAATAAAGAGAATTGACTAATGCCCCAGTCTCACGACTGGTATAAAGCCAAAAAACCAGGACTCTCCCTTTCTCTTCCTTGTGACCGGCAAACCAACATCCGTCTGTCCCGACTAGCCACTGGACACTTAAAAAGCCTTACATATTCTGGGGTGGCAAAAGTTTTCTCTTTGCCCTAAATGACCAAAAGAACAGGCATCACCTCAGCACATCTTGGACTGCCTTGAACTGGACTGGGAAGACATTTACAACTGTCCACTTCTGGTGTCAGACTTCATTCTTGCCAACGGATTCACTGATATTGTCTGACTTCGTCAGACAAACGGGAGATTAGAAACAACAACAGAAATTGCACTAAACTAGAAATGCAGTCAATCGATACTATCAGAATGCAAAACTTTAAATATTTTTTTTATTTTGGAAAACTAACCATTCATTTGGAGATATTTCTATTGAATTTAATTTATAAGTTATAAAAAATTGCACTTTTACTTACTATTGAGTGCACTTTCAATTTGTGCTGAAATAAGACAAAGGTACAATTTTTAAGATTGATAATTTAATTTGTAAGCATAATCTTATATTACCAAAATAAGGGAGATGGCGTTAAAATGGCAGTGCTAGCATTTCAAAATAAGGTTTTATTCTTTTATTATTTTGTCTCTTTAACTAATGCTTTACTTTTCATTGCACGATCAGTGCAATGAATAAGTTTCATATTAGAAATATGCATAAATCTCCAAATTATACAAAAATACTTTAATGAAAACACCACAGGATTAAAACACAGTTATAATATTTTAACTTTTTTTTTAAATGTTACACATGTTCAAATTACAAAATGATTATTTATACAATCACAAATATTTTACAGCCATTCATTAGCAAAATTGGTTGAAAGCCATATAATAATAGTAAGTTATGAAAGAAGAGCTTACTTTCCTGTTGTTGGAATACTCATTTAAATTTCTATACTAGTAAGGATTGTCAGACATCGATTAAAAAAAGTATAAATAAAGTATAACATTTTTTACCTATCTAAACAAAGAATATTTTTGTACCTCAAAACAAGAAAAAATAAAATTTTAATACTACAAAACTTTCACTAAGATTTATAAACAAATCCCTTACCAACATTTATCTCTATACAAAACAATTACAAAAACACATATTAGTAAGTGTGGTTCATAAAACTTTTATTTAAAAATAAGAAAAATAACCAACAATGATAATAGGCTCAATTTTAAAGAGATATTCATCTTACTTTTAATAAGAGTTCCGATAGCTGCGGCTAAAATAAACAATGCGTTAACTTTTATTGAAATATCAGTTCATAAATTTGAAACAATTAAATAGAAAGTGGATTAATTGTATTTTGTAAAAACAAAACATGACACTAATTTCGAGACTTTGAATTGTTTACTAATAAAATGAAACAGATCTACAAATTTAAAAAAATCACAGTTAGTTTTGAAGATTTAATTAGGAGTAAATGACGCGGGTTAAAACTTCATTTAATGTAGAAGAAGTAGTGTAAATGTGGAAATGTTGGTTTTAGGCTGTAAGAAAACAATGAATATCAACTTTCACCTAGAATTTTCATAAAGCTGTCCTTATAATTTTAGAATATTATAAGTTATTATTTAGATTTTATCAATAAATAATAACCTTATAATGTATATAATCATCATGTATATTTAATGACAGCATTTTACTTGCGATTTACTATGTGTTTTTATGTGTGTTTGTAAATTAGTAGTATTTACTTTTTCATGTTCGCCAGTATGGTCCTGGTGAGATAATCCTCCCATCACTTCTTAGCATCTGTAACGTGTTTTTAGACTAGTCCAAACTATCACTCATAAAACGAAAACGGGTAAGGAAGATTTTGGTTTGGGAAAGATATACTATGTTTGGCGATTCATTGCTTTTGCAATTGCATATTTCTTGAAGGTTTAGAAATAATTTCTCAAGTGAAAGGCAGTTCGAACTTGCAAGGGTTCACTATTATTGCATTTTAACTTATAGCGTACCCCTTAGTGATACTGAATATGATAAATAATACGTACTACAGATGCAAATATATTGACGATCAAGTCAAGATAGAAAAGAAATGCACGTGCAATTGATGACGACCATCAGCAATTAACTATAATCCTCCTTTCACTATTAACCTATATGTAGTTTTAGTGTGACATATATCATTTCCAACTAAACTAATCCAACAATCCCCCAGGCTCGCCAAACACCATGGGATTGGCAACCCTGCCCCTTTTAGGTTATCTACCTTTTTACAAAGTAGACTCTTCCACAATCAAAATATTTGGGATGCTAAGAAGTGGCAGTTGGACTATACTTGATGCTCTGTCTACATTATTTTTATTTTGTTTGTTCATTTTCCTTCAAGTTCTTGTCTGTTCTATGTTTGCGTGCAATAAATCCAAAAATTTCCAAAAACTAGTTACTTAACTAATAAAATTAGAAATTGGTAAAGTAACTACTTTTTTTCGATTTTTAACAAAAGAAGGGTAATGTAAAAACACCCTAAACACTAACAATAACTCAATGTATAAACATGTTATGTACTATCAGTTATCTTGATGCTATAAGCCGTTTTATTTTTAACTTATTAAATAAGCATGATGGATAAACATAAGGTTTTGTCGTCTATTTTCTTCTCTTTTACAAGTTCTTTTTCAATGTCTAGCCTTTAGAAAATGAAAATTGTTCTTGTAAATATATACTTGTGTGTTGCGTAGCACTGTCTCTAGAGTATACCACCATCCTTGAAGATAATAGTGGCATGACATAGTTAAATTAAAATATATATCTGTTCTGAAAAATCGCAAAACATAGTTCATTAAATCAAGATGTTTTACGCCAAATGTTTACATAAAAATATTTTAAAAGAACAATAAATAAACAATAAATATTAATCAATATTATAAAAATATTTAATAACTCTTTTCTCAATGCAGTAGAACTTTAAAAAAAAAGGCATTTTACTTACCATTTCCTCCTCCTATTCCTTTAAAACAAAAGAATTTTTATGTAAAATACAATTATATGGTTTAGTTGAAAAACTCACATTCTCCAAAGCATCTAAGATATAGGGTCCGACCTTTTCATTGGCGACCTAGTCTAATTAAATTTACCATTATCAAAAGTTGCCAATGAACTCGCCTATAGATTAGTTATAGCGTGGGTTTTGCAACTACACCCTTCAATTTAAGTATATATTTAATATTACAAAGTATAAGTTAAATGAAGGCCATGGTACTTAACAATTTATGTAGGACAATTTAAGTTACACGAAAAATGAATTTTAAAAACTTAAAGTTTTAACATTACTTTTATTACAAATTTTTATGTAACACCACAAATATCAAATTTAAAAAAAACATATGGGCATGAGCTTAGGGGGTCTCAAAAAATGAAAACATTTCCTAAAATTATTTTTAGCTCTAGATTTAGAGTTTTTAAAATCAGAACATTTACTGTAAAATTAGAAAAATCTTTAAAGAAAAAAAATAATTATACGGAGATGCTTTTTAAAGCTAAGAGTACATACACTGGGTTTTTTTTGTCAGTATATTTCATCCTGTTTTAAATGGGAAGCCATTCATGGACTCAAAATAGTTTCGAAATGTATGTTATGAATAGTAGTAGCTCAACATTGAGCTTGATAAAATAAATCAAAATAGAAAGTCTTAAATAAATTGTGGTCATCCCACTCTCACGGTGTGAAAAATATTTGCAGATAATTCGAAATCAAATCAATGCAAAAAAAAATGTCCAAAGATAGTTAAAATACATAACAGCCTGAAAATAACTACAGCTACGTAGATTGAATAGCTGGTAATTAATAAAAAACCATTAAAAAAGGTTATAACTATTTACTTATTTAAGACCTAGAAGACAATTCCTATCTAAAAAGATGACGTTAACAACTAATTTAATGGTTTATCTATTGGATCTAATGGAATGGTCCCAATAATGTTTTAGTGAATTCACGATTTCTTTCAAAAAAATTTCTTGGGGAGAAGGCTAAAGTTAAGTTTACCTTAAAGTTCAACTATACTTAAGAATATTAATTAAAAGTACTAAGTTGACGGTTTACCTTTAAAAGCTAAAGCTACTGATTCTGTAAAATAATATTTATAAAAATTAAATTTATTAATAATTAACTATGATTTTATGGATAATCAACAATATTTTGAAATAAAGATATCTGAAAGAAGGTTGTTATTAATTTATACTTTTTTTCATCAATTTTTCCTATAAAGTGCAGGTAAAAAAAATTCTAACATTTTCTATCGCATAAAAATTACAATTATCTTATTTTTCATCAAATCGAAATTTATTAAAGAAATGTATTATAATTAGTTTATCGTGCAAATAAGTATGATGAATACAATTATTGAAAACTGGTGTAAAAAAAGAAAAAGTCAATATTTGTTTTGTTCTAAAAAAATTTTACTTAATGATACTAATACCATGTCAATTAAAACTATTATTTTAAAATGAAAATAATTTGTTAACATTATATACCTGTTTATAGTTATTTCGAATTTAAATAAAAGTAAACATTTTAACTTACTATCAGGAAAGTCTACGTAAAAAAACTAATAGTTAATCAAATATACAAAAGCCATATCAGTGTGACAGTTTACAATGCGTATACAATCTACAATGCGCATACAATCATGCATAAAGAAAAAAAAATAGAAACAATTATAAATATTTTAATAAATTGAAAAAAATTTACTGGCTTTATGTGGGAGTGTTTCTAAATTTGGAAATTAGGTTACTGATATATTCTAAGAGCATTGCTGGTACAAATTGGGCATGTGCCCAATATTAACCAGTAACGTCACTGGGTTTTTTTTATGTTAAAGGTGACGGAGTTTTGAAAAAAATCCCACACTAGGTAATATAATATAGGATACTTTTAAAAGCAAGTAACAGCAAGACATTATAGTATTAATGGCTAGAAAAGCCCAATATTTAAAACATATTTTGTTCGTTGAATGACCGCGCATTTTCTATCATGATATTCTTATAATATAAATGAGTAACATTGGCATTACATTTTAAGATATAATGATGAAAATTAATATAAATAATCTTATAAATTGAAAAAAATATAAAAAATTTAAAATCAAAAAACCTAAATCACAGAATATAAAATTATTCAAACAATTAAATATGTTCCATGAAAACTAGATAAAAATTAAACCAATAAATTACCGTCCATTTAAGGATCTAGTTTTCGCTTTAATTACTACTTTGATTTGATTACCAAATCTGATCTAGTTTTTCATTTGATTAATAAACTTTTAGATTAAAAAAATCATAAAAATATTAGTAAAATAGCAAACAAATATACTTACCTTTAACCATGTCTCCTAAATCCTCTGTAAATAAAGTATTAATTAATACAATAAAACAATAATTGCATAATTTTACGATTTTTTTTGTTTTTGTAAAAACATACATATGGAAAAAATGATACTACATGAAAATATGTATTATAAAACAGGAAAAATATATATATTCTATACATTTGTATTTTTGAGTAGAAAAATATATAATTACAAAGAATACATACTATTTTCCATTTCTGTAAATCAAAATTTTCATAGAAAATTAGTACTTTTTTTAATATTGAACTCTCAACATTTACAGTGAATGATAGCTGTAGAAAATACATTTTTTTTATCCCATTTAGAAAACAAATCGCCAAAACAGCATTTAGTTGCAATTTAAACTTTTAAAAGCCTAAGTTGGCTATATACATATATTTTTTTTTGCAAATTCAATTAATATTCTTTATCGCTTGCTTAATGTATTTGAAGTTCGAAGAATAAATGTGTAAAATTGCTTGCTCTAAAAATGGAAGCAAAACCTATCATAATACCATTTTAATTTACAAACTTCTAAAGGGTGGGATGTCTGTGTTATTTTTAGGCTAATTAATAAAAAACCCAGTATTTTTCGTTGAATAATAGTTTATCTACTCATCTGAAAATATAAACAGTGACTTAAAATAGTTAATTCACTTACGGTCTATAAATTGTTTCAATTGATCTGAAATATTAAAAAAATTATTATGATTTCAAAAAATCTAAACAATAAAACACAAACATTTTATGTGTTTGACCAACAAAGTCTCCACAACCACTTAATGGAGAGCTTGGCAATTTTCACAAAAAATCGTTTTAAACATCACATGAAGATTGAGACCAGTTAGAATTATTTGCTTTATTTTTTTCGAAGGTTTACTTTCTTTTTATTTTATTATATAGACTAAACAAAGGAACATTTATGTTACATACGGAAACGTTCAACCTAACCTTTACGTTTGGGTCCATGGAAACTCAAAGCAGTAATTTTGTTTAGTAATTTAATTTAATAGTTTCAGGATGTCTATTTCTAGCTTCCTTTAGTAATTTCGTTTTTCGATTGTTGATATAAATTTTGAATATATGTTTAGGGTTTCGCGCTAATATCTTTTACAAATTTGATGACGAGGTGTGAAGTTAAACTTACAGAAAAAAACAATCATATTTTTTCTTTCCAACTGATATCTTTTAGATAAAGGCAACTTCTGTTATTAATTAGGGTATCGTGCCACGACATATTTCTCTAAATATTTTGTAGTATTTTGACTAATCTTCAAACTGTACAACTAACAGTTCAAGCTGCGTAATGGCTCTTTGTTTTTAATGTATATCTGAAAATAGAGCCATGATAAATATAGTTCGGCTCTCCCTTCTTAGCATTAAAAATATTTTGATTGTGGAAGATTCAACTTTAAAAGCAGGTACAGAACCTACAGGAGGCAGGGTTGCCAATTCCATGGCGTTAGGTGAACACATTGGATTATTGGGTTAGTTTGGTTGGAAATAATGTGTCACACTAAAACTACACATGGGTTATTTGTGAAAGGAGCACATGCATTTCTTTTCTATCTTGACTTGATAGTCCATAGATTTGCATCATCTATAGTATGTATTATGTTACACATTCAGTATCATCTCGGGGATCGCTATACGTCAAAATATAACTATGCAATAATAGTGAACCCAATGTAAGTTCGATCTGCACTTCACTTGAGAAACTGTTTCTACACCTTAAAGAACTGCGCACTGTACCGGGTGCGGGTTCGATTCCCTCCTTCGCCTGGGTGTACGTTCTCTCTTTGTGTCAGTAAAAAAAATCTGCCTGTGTCTATCTTACTTAACGAATTTTTATAAGAGGGTATCTGATCAAGCACACAACCCGGAAAATACATGTACCAACCTCTCTACCTACCTACCTAAATCCTGCATGTTGATGTTTAAGTGCAAAAGTGGCTTATGTTTAAGTAGGATCTATTGGGTTTTGAATGTTTGCTCCTCAAAAAGGGACTAAATATTAGCTCTATCAACTATTTGTAAAAGAATTTAAATCAACTTGGTACTTGTATAAATTAAACCGTTGTATAAATGTTGTTGATAAATAATGTTAAGGGCTGTTTGCATAAATTAAAATATATTAGTATAAAAAAAATTATTTACATAAAATACTGTCGTAAAATATAAATGTTTCAAAACTCACCAGGTGGAAAATCTGTAATGAAATTTAATTTGTCAAGAACTATATTTACAAACAAATATTATACATATTATGAATTACTTACCAGCCCCCACTTGCACTAGTGAGATGCGTCAAAAAATTCAGCGAATTGAAACTAAAAATCATTAAAAATCTCAGATACAAATTCGAATTTAAAATCTCAATTATATTATAGGTAAGGTAATCGTTTCCGGCTGCCTATTTCTAGCCTCCTTCAGGAGCTTTAACACAGCCAATAACGCCTCGTATTTTAGAACCCTGGTTAAGTGACGAGGTCGACACCTGAGCGGGCACCCAACGGAACTTCGAGCGACATCGTACGCTAACGCCGTCGGACTTTGGACTCCACAGATTTAACGAGCACGTCTGTCCCTGTGTACTCGGGCCCATCTGTGATGAGGATTTTCTACTATTTCCAGCACATATCCGATTTATAGGATGACTAGCAGTAAGTGGGATTCGAACCCCCGCACTCCTGAGAAGGTCGAACCTCTAGGCTGATGCCTTAACCACTCGGCCACGGACGGGCCCCAATTGTTATAAAAGAAACTTCAAAATTTACAACCCATTTAATCTACATAAAAAAAATTTCCCTTTCAAATCATCATTGACACGCAGTAATGATATGTGGAAGCGGTTTCCAAGTAAAAGTTTCTGTTACAAACCTACTTGTTTAATTTAACAGAACTACCATTGGTCTAAATCATTAGGTACACATAAATTTTAATTGTCATTAGATTTTTTTAGGGTATCATATAATCGTATATGTTTCCCAATTTTCTTTTCAGTTAATTACAAAGTGTTACTTACTGTTTATAAGTTCTTCGAAATTTCCTATAAAAATTATATGGAACATTAAAAAAATTCAAATTATAATATGCAATATATTAATTGCAGTTTATATAAACTTACTTTGATTATTTTATATTAACCATTAACAAAACCCTTAAAAGTACATAAATACTATAAACTTTTAAGTAATGCAATAAATTACAATTTTAAGAATCACAGTAGAACTTCAAATATCCCAAACAATTGTAATCACATTTGGATAATTGGAGCGTTTCGAAAAAAGGCTGTATGTAAGTAGGACCGTCAGGTCTAATCGGCTAATGCATTAGTTTTGAAATCACAAATAAATATCTAATTTTTGAGGATTCTTCAATCATCAAAGAGAATTTCGTCACTTTTGACAATCCTTTCCTGAAGGGTTCACGAGACTTTTGACGATTCGCACACTCTCAAATTCCCTACGAAATTAGTTCTTCACTGTTAGCTCCTAGGTTAGTTCTCCAAGTAGTCAAATTCAAATTTAATTAGGATTAGTAAGCAACTAAAGATAAGTCTATAAGTTTTGTATGTATGTATGTGTGTCTTATAGATTCATAAACTAGACATTTGTTTGACTCGTAACTTGGCACAAATGCGTAGTTCATACTTAGATTATGATTTTTGAACTTTCAGGTTTTAAAATATTCTATTTTTAGAGAACAATCAAATTTTCTGAAAAAACTACACCACTTTGGCTCAAATCCGATCTTTTTTTACTTTCCTGGATGCCATCGGCTGAAAAAATTAAATAAAATTTTTAACGAAAACATTTAAAATTGAAAATGTTTATTTTATTCCTTTTGCCATTACCTTCAGAAACTAAATTCATTATTTGAAAAATAATTGACATGTTTCAAGTGAGGTAATTCCGCCAGTCTCCATCAAGTAAGACAGACACAACAGACAACACACACACACATTAGTGGATCCATCTAATTTTTAGAGACAGAGGCCAACTAGAGGATCCTCAGAATTGGCTTGTCACCCCCAGAGGTATTGATTGGTATGGGAACTTAGAGGACTTTCGACCCACAGATTTAACGAGCACGTACTCCGCATATACTCGGTAGGTTTCAGTGGTACCGGGACTCGATCGCAGGACCTTCCGATCCCGAGACCGAGACGCTGACCACTAGGCTCACTACGGCCCCATGATGATTTTTTCATTGATTTTTCTGTTGACTGCATGTATGGCATATTTAAGCAATATATGTATAAATAAGCTACTACTGAACTATGATGGTTAATAAAGGTCATCGCACTAGAGCTGCATATTAGTTATTGTGTATTTATTTTTTCGCCAAATACGTTAAACTCGCCAAATTATTAACTAAAACTCGCCAAATGGGCAATTTCTTTTATTAATAATTAATAAGCTGGTCGGTTGTTCGAAGGTCATTGTGTTAGAGCTGTATAATAGGTGTGTTTGTAGCTATATCTGTTTTCTCGCCAAATTATTTCCCAAAACGCGCCAAATGAGCTAAAAGGTTTTATGTATTTATGAGGGAATTGTGATGACATTTATGAGTGCATTTTATAGCGTATTTTTCATTTTGGAATTTTAAAGCAATGAAACGGGATATTATACTTTATAACGAGCGGGAACAATAACATAAGTTTATGATCCTATAACAGGTTAGATGGTACACATATTTGGAACGATTTGATATTTTTTTAATCCGTGCGAAGAACGGGTATAAATTTGCTAGTATTTAAATAAAATAATCACATACAAAATACAATTCTTGCGAATATTTTTTTCATAAAAATGCATAAAAGTATGATTTGACGAAGTTCACATGAGTTGACGAATCTTATTTTGACGAAGTTTACTTCTTCAAAATGTAAGAATCATTTCGCTATTTATGTGACAAAATTCATTTCGTCAAATAGCTGACGGAACAATTTTGTTAATTTGACACGATATTTAATCGTAGAATTTTTTACAACATCATTTCGTAAAAAATGACGAAAAATTCGTCATTTTTGGTGTTGGGCAAGTACGAATCTAAAACTATCGTGATACGAATCGAGAATAATTTAACGTTATATTCAGTATACGTTTTCCTTAGAAAAGTGAACAAAATTTAAATTTATATTTCTTAGAATCCTTAGGTACGTTATGAGTTCATTAGTTTCATTATGAGTGAATTATGAGGTTTTTTTCTTGCAAAGATATTTTATAAATTTTACAAGTTTTGTTTATTGGAAAATAAATTATAAAGTTTGAAGAAAATTTACTAAACTACACTATCCCACACACTTTATTGGGCCTTATAATGCTCATGTTTAACAAATGCGATAGGAATACAAATTTAAGAAACACCTACCGGCCCCGCTACCGCTTTTTCCTATTTAAAAAAAAATCAGTGATTAAGGGTCTTAATTGTATGGTAACAGATCTTTATACAATTCCAATGGGAAACTTTGGCCCCTGTTTTTAAATAAAGTATACGACATCTCTCGAAAACTTACAAAAAATTGCAGAAGAAAAATGTTTTGCCATTAAAATAATTAATAAGTATTATTTTAAAGATATTAATTAGTTATAATTAAAACAAAATTTTAGTAATTATTTACAAACTATTCAAAACTACAGATGGCAGCACTAACGGCATGTAAATATCTAAACAAAAAAATTTGTAATTATAAATAATTAATATCTTTAAAATTATACTTATTAATTATTTTAATGGTAAAGAATTTTCTTCTGTGTTTTTTGCAAAGTTTTCTTGAGTACATGTCGTATACTTCATTTAAAAACAGATGCCAATGTTTCCCCTTTGGAATTGCATAGAGATCTGTTACCATACAAGACCCTTAGGTATTTTGTTAATTGGAGGGTTCAGACTACAAGTAAACCAAGTCCACTTTTTGTTATTTTTGAGTTAGCAGCGCAAATGCATGCACTAACTGTGTAGAATTTCAGTGCAATAATAAAAAAAACATATTCGGAAAATATGGCCTAGCGGCTTTAACTTTAAATCTATGTAGCACAAAGAAGCATTTTATGTTAGTTCACATGTATTCAGAGCCCTGCAATTGTTGAACAATTTTTTAAAAAAAACTCTTAACTAATAATTAAACTAAGGATGAAAAACACCACAGGACTTTCAATTATCACTTAATAAATCAATACCCTCTAAAGGTAATTATATACCCTAAAAATAATTTCAATGCCTTTCAATCCTAATAAGTTGTAAAGAAAGTTAAAGGAACTAGAATATCCTAAATCTGCTTTATTGAGCCTTATAATGCTAATATTTAATAAATTCGATTGTAATAAAAAATGTAAAGAATACTTACCACTTTTGCCTCCTTCTATTTTGAAGAAATATCAATAATTTAGTACTTTATGAACTGTGTCATATATTTAAAAAAAACTTAACTAATAGTTAAACTAAGGGTGTGAAACACCACCCGATTTTTAATTACCAATCAATAAATCAATCTTTAAATGTAATTTTACCCCAATAAACGTAATTTCCTTGCCTTCAAACCTATAAAGTTCAAAGGCTTTACGCATGCGCGACTTACGTATGCGCGATTTTCCCTGAAACCTTATAATGACGCCCGATAGGTACATACTAGGAACTCGCATACCAAATTTGAAGTTTATAGCTCTTTTAGTTCAAGTTATAGAAGGGTTTTAGACACACAGGATGACCGACAGGCGACCAATGTTCAAAAACCACTTTTTCATAATTAGCACCCTTCTCAATTTTATGACGTTAGAACTATGGGATATCAGAAACTTATATATTACATACTTTTTACCCGTATGTCTGTTTGCTTTCCTTTAAAAAAATCGATTATATTTTCGATTATAAAGGTCCAATTGTAAAAATTATTTTATTGTTAGAAAGATATGACATCAGAAAACTATCATCTAGACTTCTGCACTGGGCAGGTAAATTGCAATAACTACAGGGGGAAACAAATAAAAGTGGCTCTAACTTGGAGATAAGAATACGACAGAAATGTTGCCAAGTCAAAAACCAATACAAAAACAGGTTTGCTAACATGAAGCCATTGATCGCTTCAATATTAAGCCCAAACAAACGCTTGGCGACTTATTTACCGGCAACTACTACTACGATATGGTTTGAAAAGCTAGTTGAAATTAAATATAAACAAGGTTTGTAGAGCTCTGATCAGAAAAAGTTCCCACTACTGATTATTTCGGTTGTTATTTATCGTAAAGAATCGGACCTTTCTGTTTTTGTTAATACAAAACCAAAACATTCTAAACTGATTTCAAGACCCAGAATCTGGTGTTCAGACCCGTTTCGGAATGTTTTTGAACTTGTTGACAGCAGATCTTGGCTGACGCCATTTCGTAACTGATCATTGCCTGGTACTCTTTTTGGCACTTTTACACATTTAAATTCTTCAACAAACAACTGGTCACATTTTTTCCACAAATTCGTTTTAATAAAATTTTCTACAATGAACACTCCCTGATGTACTGTAAGTTTCATCTTCACCTGTGAATTGATCAACTTACACTCACATAGTCGCAACATCACACTGACGCACTACGATCTGAATTGGCCAATAGTCCATGAGTAGCTCTAATGTGATGCTAATCCAATCCAACCAATGCAAAAACAGGTTTGTCAAGAGAAACCATTGCACGCTTGAATAATATTTTATTTCCACTTGAAAGCTTTCAGGCGGCTACAAGAGTTTTTCTCGCCAAGCATTTCAACGTATTCCTATTTATAGACCGGGGCCACTTTTCTTTGCCTCACTCGTACAGCAATGATTTGGATCATATTCTCTCTTATCCACAATTAGCCGATTTTACATATGAAAAGTAGTTTCTGTGCAAAAAGTTACATTATGTCGGTAAAACAATGAATCTCTTGTTAAGTGTACATATATTTTGTCAGTTTTGGTGCATTTTTACTTTCATGCTTTTTTTATATATATCAAGTGACTTTCTAATCAAGAAAAAAAAAAAAAATTAAAAATTATCTTTCAAGAAATTTTATCATCTTGACGCTAAATTCTAGTTTTTATAGTCACAAAAAAAAACATGGATTGTAGGATTAATAAATTATTTTATACTTTAGTATATCAATAACTATTTTATACATTTTATTTTCTTTATTTACTTTTACTTAATATTGAAAATAACGTCGTAAAATGTGCAGTTTATTGCATGGTATTATGAGGTTTATAGTTTTGACAATAAAGACAGTAGTATATTTCGATACTACTTTTGAGAAATCAATTACTTTTTATTGTTTCATTTGATGCATAATGTTATATATTGATATGCAATAAAAATATTCGATTACCAGAATAAGAGGAAAGTTACGCAAAAAAGTACTTTATGATCTTACTAGAAAAATATTACTTGCTATGCCGTTCCGATGATGCATATTAATGTGTTTTCAAATATTTAGTCATTTAAGGGTCTTGTATGGCAGCAGATCTCTATACATTTCCAATGGGGAAACTTTGGCCCCTATTTCTAAATAAAGTATAAGATATTTACTCCCGAAAACTTACCAAAATATACGTAGGAACGTTATTTTGCCATTAAAATAATTAATAAGTATAATTTTAAAGATATTAATTAGTTATAATTCAAACAAAATTTTAGTAATTTTCACAAACTACAGATGGCAGCACTAACGGCAAGTAAATATCTAAACAAAATTTTTGTTTCACATACAAACAAACTCATTTTTTATTTTTCATTAGATGTTACGTGCCAATAATGAAAAACAAGCTTTATTTAATTAGTTTAACCCAAGTACTTATTAAGTTCAATGTTTATATTTCCTTACATAACATTTAAAATTGTATATTTTTATATTCAATTTTGTTATAATTATTAAGAAAATGTCATTACGTCGTTTTACTTGTAATGGCGTAATATGAAATATAAAATAATGAAAGTATTGCGATTGGGGTCGAAAGTCCGAAATGGAGATTTTTTTCCCTTCCCCGTTTTGAGAGGTGCTGATTCTAAAAAATGTGACTTTTGAGCATAGTTCAGTTTGCCTTTCTGAAACCCTACTGATCGAACTACACTCGGGGACAACCTAACTTGGGTAACAACAAATAGTAAAAAGGCAGAGGGAAAAGCGTGGTGCTATGATACAAGGCAATAAATCACATCGCAACCTCGCCGATTCAAACGAAACAAGAAAAAAGTTTCAATCAGACGTCTAGTTTGGCGCCGACATAGCTTCATTTAGCCTATTGTAAATTAATGGTATTATAAAAAAAATTCTTGATGCGCAATAAGGCGCTTTTTTTTTAAAAGCAAGGTGCCAAATACAAAGAAATATAATTGTTAATAATAAAAAATATTTAAATTGTTCAAATTCTTAATTCTAAAAAGGTTTAATCTTTTCCTGTTTTCTTCACTCCCAGTATTGATTTAATATTTTTTGATAAATTAATTTATAAATTATGGTGAGGGGTTGGGTAAATTTATTAAAATACACAATTTTGATTTGTAAGCTTTTAGAATACTAGAAAAATAGTTAAAATTTTTATGAGAAATTTATATAAAAAATATTTTTCAAAATACTTAAAAACTATATGTATTGTTGTTTTTTTATAGCTATAGACTTCAAATTTGGTACACGTGTCCCTAGTAATTCTGACGTCATAATAATAAGACTTTAGAAAATGCGCATGAGCAAAAGGTAGCTGCCCTAGACTTTTTACTGATTGGTAACTAAAGTAGGGTTGTATGTTGATCTCTTGGTTGTATATCTCTTTTGTATTATTCTTTAAATCAATCATTAACTTTTTTCCTGCCCCGTTTTGAGAGGTGCTGATTCTAAAAAATGTGACTTTGAGCATAGTTCAGTTTGCCTTCTGAAACCTACTGATCGAACTAGCTATAGACTTCAAATTTGGTACACGTGTCCCTAGTAATTCTGACGTCATAATAATAAGACTTTAGAAAATGCGCATGAGCAAAAGATAGCTGCCCTAGACTTTTTTTACTGATTGGTAACTAAAAGTAGGGTTGTATGTTGATCTCTTGGTTGTATATCACTTTTGTATTATTCTTTAAATCAATCATTAACTGTTTTCCCTGCCCCGTTTTGAGAGCTGCTGATTCTAAAAAATGTGACTTTTGAGCATAGTTCAGTTTGCCTTTCTGAAACCCTACTGATCGAACTAGCTATAGACTTCAAATTTGGTACACGTGTCCCTAGTAATTCTGACGTCATAATAATAAGACTTTAGAAAATGCGCATGAGCAAAAGATAGCTGCCCTAGACTTTTTTTACTGATTGGTAACTAAAAGTAGGGTTGTATGTTGATCTCTTGGTTGTATATCTCTTTTGTATTATTCTTTAAATCAATCATTAACTTTTTTCCCTGCCCCGTTTTGAGAGGTGCTGATTCTAAAAAATGTGACTTTTGAGCATAGTTCAGTTTGCCTTTCTGAAACCCTACTGATCGAACTAGCTATAGACTTCAAATTTGGTACACGTGTCCCTAGTAATTCTGACGTCATAATAATAAGACTTTAGAAAATGCGCATGAGCAAAAGGTAGCTGCCCTAGACTTTTTTTACTGATTGGTAACTAAAAGTAGGGTGGTATGTTGATCTCTTGGTTGTATATCTCTTTTGTATTATTCTTTAAATCAATCATTAACTTTTTTCCCTGCCCCGTTTTGAGAGGTGCTGATTCTAAAAAATGTGACTTTTGAGCATAGTTCAGTTTGCCTTTCTGAAACCCTACTGATCGAACTAGCTATAGACTTCAAATTTGGTACACGTGTCCCTAGTAATTCTGACGTCATAATAATAAGACTTTAGAAAATGCGCATGGGCAAAAGGTAGCTGTCCTAGACTTTTTTTACTGATTGGTAACTAAAAGTAGGGTGGTATGTTGATCTCTTGGTTGTATATCTCTTTTGTATTATTCTTTAAATCAATCATTAACTTTTAACAAGTAGCAGCTATCGAAGTCTATGGCCAATACTTTTATGCGTCTAGAAATTTCTTGATAGTTTTATTTTTTCTTTATATGTTAAGAGCATTTTATATTTATTTAAACGTGGTAAAAAATAAAATAATAAATCTTTATCTTGTGTGAAGGTAATATTATTTTGATATACTTAAAAAGTTTTGATAAGTAAACTACAGACAATTTTTTATTGTATGAATATGTTTAATGTCAGAACTTTTAAACCAATATTGCTCATAGTAGACTTAAACAAAATATTTTCTGGTTAAATATAGCTTTATAAATATTTTATGTTCACAAGTAAGAAAGTTTTTTTTTTCAAGCCTCGATAATTAAATATAAAATAGGGAAAACAGTTTGAAACAAAATTTTAAGGCATTAATGTTACAGTTCATTACACAGTTTTCAGGGTGATTTTTCTTCTATATATATATATAGGATTATACATACTAGGAGCTGCTTCACCTAAAATGGAAATTGATAATAAGTACAAATAATTACTTTATAATTCCGTTGATTAAACTTTGAGCAAACATTTTTTTTATTTATTTGAACTTTTTCTATACTTTTTATTTGGGATAGGGGAGATAGTGACAATTATATATTAAGGATCAAGGTCAATATATCTTATTCATATTACAAAACCGAACCTACTTTCAAAACGAATGATTTCATTTATCTTTAATAGTTATCTTAAACTAAGTCTAAATTATAATGTTCATAGCTATATTTTTATTGATATATTATTCATAATTACGGCAAATAATTATGCATGGTTAGAATGAAAATTCTGTTGAAGGCGCATCACGCATGTATTTTTCCCGAAATGTAGTCGTTCGCAGCATCTACTCTTTAATCTTTCGAATAAATAGCAATGCTAAATCTTAAAAAAATATATTTGCTGTACTTTAAAAAGAATGCTATACATTTATACCTATTTTAAATAACCATAAGTAAATGAACCATAAGAAAGTTTAGTTTACACCATAAGAAAGAAAGGAAGTAACCATAACCCTAAAATACAGCCATTTAAAAAGGAAAACATTGGCACCATTATACATAATCTTGTATCAAAAGACGTGTATAAAACAAATGGCCAATTAAGAAATATCAATGTTTAACAACAACAACAAAATTATAACGTCATAGCACAAAAAAAATTTACTATTGGAGTATGGAAATGAATCGTCTAAAAATTAAAAAAAAACCTTCTTAAGAAGGCTTAAGAGCTAATGCATTAGTTTTTGAACCATAACTTCAGCAGAAGTATTGCTTCTCCATGTTAGCCCTTTTTACCCAGGTATGGGAATCATCATAACATCGAAATTAAACAAATTTGAAACAAAATATTATCTAGTTATTTAATTATATATTTTTGAAGTTTTAAAATGCTAAAAATATACAGCAGATGGCGACACTATTTTAAAACTTTATCAATTAATAATTAAAACCAGATGTTATTTTCTTTTCAATTTTATTTTAAATTGATGTTATGATGATTCCCACACCTGGTGAAAATGGGATAACACGGCAAAGCAATTCTTTTGCAAAAGTTGTGATTTCAAAACTAATGCATAGCTCTATGGGACTGACAGACCCTTTTAATACTATAGCTACGCAGGAGTTTTGTTTCCGCGTAAATGTGATAGGAGTATCATTATCTCATCCTTACTTGCACGGCCGTTTTAGAAATAAAAGGGTTAAGACCTTTCGTTCAAAAATCAGTAGTCGGCAGCTCTAGTACGACATTATATTCCACCCAAACCGGACCCCGCAGTGTCCAGGTTAGGTTCCACTCGAGCGCGGGCAGGTAGACGCAGCTGCTGTCCACTCACGTAACTGTGGCAACACTCAGTTTTGCGGGGTCTGCGCCACCTGTTATCTCCGACCCGGTGTCTGACTAATAACTTTATGATAACTGTAATCATGTGTTGTTGCAAAGGATGGATGTAGTTTTTGATTCCTCCCCTGGGGGGCTCAAGCCTTGTTTCACGCCAAAGGGGGGGGGGGGTCAGGGGGGGATGTAGTATATGGTA
Source organism: Oedothorax gibbosus (assembly GCA_019343175.1). Classification (NCBI taxonomy): domain Eukaryota; kingdom Metazoa; phylum Arthropoda; class Arachnida; order Araneae; family Linyphiidae; genus Oedothorax; species Oedothorax gibbosus. The sequence continues at coordinate 12,843,208 of CM033273.1, forward strand.
GGGGGAGGGGACTAAAACCCTAAAATAACCATAACCCACCTAAAATAACCATAACCATAGCCCCACCATAAGAAAGAAAACCATAAGTAAAGGCAAAATTACTTTCATAAAAAAACGCCTTTAGGTTTAATTACTTACTGATTTCCAGGAAGAGAGATAGGCCACAAAGGCCGACAAAAGCCCAAACTATCTTGTTGCAAGGCATGTCGAATTGGATTCAATACAATCTGTCTCAACCCCTAAGGTTTCTTAGCTTATATACTGATGAATATTTTGTTGACTGGCAATCCAGGTGTAAGCTTTTATGCCCGAAAAAGCTTTAAAAGTTGTTATTTCAGTTCAAGAAGGAGCAACTAAATCGATAAATTGGAATAATAAAAAAAAAGAAAATTCCATTTAACTTCATATGCAACATTTTGATAAGGATTATATAAGGATGTTATTGTTGGCAATGAGGTTTTATTGTTGCTAAGTCAATGCTGTGGAAGACACCGTATAAAGTAATAGCATCTTGGGTATCTCCAAACTATACAGCTAGCGAAAAGTTATTTTTTCCACTAACTTCTCTTCTATATAATACATATTTATAGATGTTTTTCAAACTTGAAAAACTACTCCACTTCAAATATTTTAGCAAAATAATTTGGTCGAAACAGTATGACAGTATTTATGGTATGCTTGAAACGTTGCGGGAATTATTGAACACTAACAACAATGATTAGTACAGTAAGTAGTAAGAGTAAAATATTTTAATGAAGGGAAAAGATTCAAGGCCATACTTTTTTTGAAGCTTATAATAACTAAAAAAGTTTGAACCTATAAGTAAATGTTGTATTAAAAACAATTAAAAATAAATAATATTTCTGGGATAGGATATAAGAAAGTTTTTTGGACCCTAATTCAGATGGAGTAGACATTTTTAGGTCCAGAAATCGGGCGCAGGGAGGAGAGAATTGGTGGGATTATTATCTGCACGTTCGGTAATGAAGGTGGAGGGTGGGGTATCGACTTTTACGAAATTGACTTTTTTTATAAGGTTTATTGATAAATCGATATTGACATAAAAAATATATAGCATAGCAGAAGAGAAATGTACACTCTTAAAACAAAGGAGATGTTTTAAATCAGTCTGAGTTAATTTCCACTACCTTCCGTGCCGAAAATGCACTTCCCCTATAAGAGTGGATTTTACTCTTTTTGCGGAGTGGGTAAAAGTTTAGTTTAGTTTGAATTATCGTCGCACTAGACCAACACGAGAGCTATTGGCGACGGGCGTTGTATTTTAGAACCACAGTCAAGTGACGAGCCGACACCTGAGTAGGCACCCAACGCAACCGTTAAGGGCGACATCGTACGCAGCGTTAGGACTTTGAAGGATATTTAACGTGCACTCCCTCTACACGGGGTATTATTCGTCGGACATTTTGTCTGAACGGGCCGTTTATAGGTCGGCAGTTATTTTGGCGATGCCCGGGCCCGAACCTGGGACCTTTCGCTTGCAATGCCTAACCGACTGGGCTCCCCAGCCCTAGTGGGTAAAAGAAATAAAAGAAAACAATCTACGTCCTACACTCTTAAAACGAGCGGTTTTAACTCAGTCTGAGTTAATTTCCACTCCTTTCCGTTGCCGAAAATGCACTTCCCCTATAGGAGTGGATTTCACTCTTTTGTTTTAGGAGTGTAACGACTTAAAGATTCTCGTTCATGAATAGCTAAATTATAATCAAGGTCTAAAAATTTTCAAAAAAGTAGTTAGTACTCGTGGGAAACTGGACCATGCGTCACCTGAAAAATTCCAATTGTCTTCTGCCAACGGATTATTTAATTGTTAAAGATTTTTTTTTTTTTTTTTGTTATTTGCTGTTTTGTTATTTTTGCCAAAATTATACAGGATAGTTTATCAGTTTGGCTGTTCAAAATAAAAGCATGCATTTATAGTGTTTATTTCTATTTGTCTTTTATCATCAGGTGCTGTTCGTGAAAGCGGTTGTGAAAATGTCAAGGAAAACTAAATGGAGGAGACAATCAAATCATTCAAATCCTTCTTAAAATATGCACCATTACATGTACAATATATCAATAAAAAATATTATGTAATGTCAATTGTTTGTTATTAAATCACAAAACCTTTGGCCAGGTACTAGTATAACAATTAATTCATATAAGCTTTAGCTCAGGAAGTGTTGTAGAAATTTCATTACTGATTTTAAAAGAAATTCTATAAAGATCTTTTTGATAAATTTAGTTTAAGTTGTATGGATATTATAATAACTTGTTACAATTTACTATAATGGTTGTGAAGGGAAAATTTACTTTCGATCATAAAAACAAGAGTCGTTTAAAAGAAATTAAATGCTTATGAAATGCAATATGCAATCAATCATTGGGCTCCTTAAATTGTAATTGCACTGTTGTAAATTGCCTTACATTTTAATTTAGATACACAATTCTAGTGATTTTAATAAAGATTGATTTAAATTATTTTTGACTAAACCAATGGTCTAAGGCTATGTCCTGACTAGTGACTACGCCACAAAGGCAACAAAAGCAACAAAAACCGGACAATAACAACCGCAATTTGTACATGCATGCTTCAACGAAAACGTTGACGCACGGTTACTGCACCTCAACTGTGACGCACGGTGTTTTAGCTTATTAACGCATGCCTCAAATGTCTACGAGAATACTCTGATTCAGTGTGTCTTGCGCTATGGAAACTTGAGAGAGAAAAACCGAATTTATCGTTTGGAACTTTTCAAATAACCAAATCGGAAGCCAAAAAAGCAATTAAAATTCCACTCTCGCCAAGAAACCCTGAAAAAAGTTGCAAGTAAAGAGAACCAACAACTTTGGCAACTTTTGCATTTTAAAGCCATGTTAACTTGTTGTAGGGTAGCTATTGTCAATAAAAAAATAAAGAGAAAAAATAATAAAAAAGGTAATTGAAGTAGAAGTACATAAACTACTTTTCAATCAATTAAATTAAAATTAAATTTTCAAGACTGTAAATTTCTGCATTTAATTTGGGATTTGTGCAAAGTATTTTTGCTTGTGTTTTTATTAATCTTTTTTTTAAACTTATGCGTGACTTAAATGTTATTTTGTCAACAGCAGAGTTTTAAAATAATATTTAAAATTAGGCGGACAAATTTAGATTTTGAAATTTTGAAACATTTATTCATGATATTTTTTTTAATATATAGAGATTAGGTTTTATTTTATTAGCATTAATATTTTTATGACAATGGAGTAGGGGCATTTTAGTACATTTTTAGAAATTAATTTAATACACAATAATATAATAATGAACTATTATTGGTATAAATTATTAATAAAGTTATTTACTAGTAAAGATTATTTATTTTTATTTATTTATTAAAATATCATTTATATAATATTTTGAGTAATTGTCTTTTATTTTAAAAAAATGTAGCACTTTTTTATATGACCTTTATTTATTCTGTGCTCCCATTCCACGTTTCTAGCACAACACCAGCATCGGTTTAAATGTCCAGATCAAAGAGATCCAGACGCATGCGTTGGAAAACAAGTAAGTTTGTTACAGAATCTGTCACTTAAACCACTTCCACACAACATTTGTGCTCAACAGGAAACAAACAGCATCGGTTTAAATGTCCAGATCAAAGAGATCCAGACGCATGCGTTGGAAAACAAGTAAGTTTGTTACAGAATCTGTCACTTAAACCACTTCCACACAACATTTGTGCTCAACAGGAAACAAACTATTTATACACCTCAGAAAGAAATTCGGCAAACAGAGCCTTTAGCTAGTTGTAATTAAACATTCAAACGAAAAATTAATTATTTTCATTAATCTTCTTTCTCAGATTTAATAATTAGACTTTATCGTTTGCTTAATTTGTTTGAAGTTCAAAGAATAATAATGTAATCTTTTTTAATATTTATCTTTGTGTCGTCACATTTTACCATTTACGTTTCTTTCAAAAATTCAGTCATTTATCGTTTGTTAAATTAATTTACAGATTGAAAAATATATAATTAGTGCAATTGATGCTTTAAAAATAAAAGCAAAACTTTGCATATTTTTTATGCCAAGTTAGAATTCTCTATGCATCTTTCTTCATACATATATAATAAACCATCAAAAGAACTCTATTGTGATATTACAACAATCCAAACTGAATTATATCACATAAATAAATATTCCTTAAAAAGTGTTTATTTTTATTTTAAATAAAGTTTCTCGTACGTTTAACGAAATGGCAACATTGAAAATATGAATTAAAATGGAATTTGCATGTTATTTCAATGTAGATAAAAAAATAGTTATTTAAATTTTAAATAAACTTCAAATTTAGATTTTTTAATGAAATTTGGAATGTAGCCTAATCTGATTTTTTGCTTCAAAATGACGTGTCCCACTTGTCTGTGGGACTTGTGGTTATTTCTGTGAAAGTGGGTGACGGACGGACAGACGGACTGGACGATTATAAAACCTTCCACTTTTTACGTTATAAACGTAGTGTGGAAGCTAAAAAACTACGATTTGGCGAAAAAACCGACCGCTATTGCATCGCTTGGCGGTTGCAAAGTTTTGTTGCCTTTGTGGCGTTTGGCGCAGGGAGGAGAGAGGGGTAAGGAGAGGCCCTAGTACCTGCGCAGTAGCGCACAAAAGAAGCCAACGCCGCATTGCATCTTGGGATGCATAATGAGTTTCGGTTTTAAAGATCGGCAATGCAGACGAATGAGGTGAAAGCATGGAGTGTGAAAGATAGTCTTGGTTTAATAATTGGCGGATCCAGAAATTGGTTTTGGAGGAGCTAAGACCTATTTTCAACCATTTTAATTAATGGGAGCTAACTAATTATCCATTTAAATTAATTAAAATATAATAATTATACATTAAAATTAATTAAAATCTATTTATAACACATATATTCATTGAAGTGTGGGTTTTGCTCAAACACAACGGTAAAATAAAATGTTTTGTCTTAATTGCAAGGTACTATGCCTTATAATATTAACGAAATGAAGCATTCAAGGATATATTTCTAGATTTTCAAGGACTGTATATTCAAACATACAACACCTAATTTTCACGATAGTTTTTAAAAATTCATTTGGAAAACGAATAAGCTCTCTAACTTTCAGATGAACTTAAATATGTGTTATAAAATAACCATTTAGTTATTAAAAAATCTATCTAAAATCACTTGCTCTGCCTTCTTGTATTATACATAAACAATAAATCAAAAAGTAAAGTAGGAACTGAGTCACATTCAAAAAGTTTTTTTAATGAAACCGAAATTAACATTTGCCCAGAAGACATTTGAAGACTTCTGTTTATATTGACGACACAATTAAAGAAAACACAACCAAGTTACCTCTGGCTCTAAGCACAAGAGTAATGTGTAAGAATATAACACATAGGTAGAATGTAAACATAATTACTATAAAATTAACAAAAAAAACCCTTCAAAATTCTAAGGAATAAGAAAAAAACAATTCAGTAGTTCACAAGTGATATAAAAGACAGAATAAATAGCTCTTATTGATTCTTTATTTAGTTGTGATTTAAATAGTTTGCTAACTAAATGCTTTAAATAAACTTACATTTGCCAATATTTAAAAAAAAAAAACTTTATTTTCAGAGAAGAGGTCAATTACATTAAGAAATTCAAGGGTATAAGAGCTTTAAAATTATACATTAACAATAATTAATGAGCTAAAATGGGAACTTAAGTTACGAATTTTTAAGCCCAAAAATGATGACATAAATTATACACAATTATTAATACAACAAAATAATTTTAATACACAATTTTTTTTAAGTTCATTTATAGTCCTTTAAACATTATAGTCCTTTTATAGTCATTTATAGTACTTTGAAAACAGAAGGCACAACATTTGGCTTTAAATAAACACGTAACGCGGAACATCTATCAAAATCTGATTCTTCAAAATACTCTGAACAAAGCACACTGTGTTTTGAAGGATTCCAATTGTCCCTTTTGACAGCTTTTACCCATTCTTTTCTTAAAATTTCCTCTTTTGGAAACCTAAAATTTGGTAACAAGAAAAGTTTTAGAAAACAGAAAAAAACACTATATAGCTGTTCCTAATTTTTTAACAACAAATGAATTGCTAAATGTAAACAGGGGCCCAAGTCCATTGGCGAATCTTCTACTATGCTTCTTATTTTAACATTTTAGTGAAAGTAGTACCTTTTTACATTTAGCGATTCAAATGTAATTAAAATACGTAACTCAAAATGAAAAATGCCTAACTTAAATGAATTAAATAAACTAAACCATGCAATAAATTCTTGAAAGTGTTGCCAGCTATATTTCTGTATTGATGGTCAATGTTTTGCGTGTAGCCGCACTAATTATTCTGTAATCTTTGGTTCTGGATGACCCTTACCCAAAAACCGTGGTTGTGCGGGTGTTTTTTTTTGCTTGTCTCTCAAAATGCAATGAAAAACTTATTATATTATACATGTCAAAAATTAGTATCAGTTTTAGAAATATGTTATATAGGGCATGTCTTCCTTTAATCAACGATCACAAAACATATGGATTTATTATGACAGACTTCTAAATGCTTGCACGTGATGCAAAAGCTAAGTTTAATTATAATAAAAGTGTATTTACCTGTGACACGTAATACCAGCAATTTTCTTTGAAGAGTTATTGTATGTAGCATCCAAAGGCTACACATGACATTTTGGAAATAGATTTTACCTAGAAACCAAAACAATATATATATAAGAAATATATACAAAATAATATACCAAAACCCAAAATATACAACCTAAAACCAAACGTTATTGAAATCCAAGAGGTCAATGCCCAAAATATTATTTTATGATTTGATTAACATGGAATTACCCAAAAATTAAACCACAATGCACACTTGAATGTATAAAACTACAATCATGCTAATACTGCAACTACATAGCTACAAAAAGACGTAGCTTAATTTTTTAAAAATTAGTATCAGTTTTACAAACATATTATAATAGACTTCCTTTAATCAACAATCACAAAACAGAAGGATTTATTACGACAGACTTAATGCTTGCACGTGATGCAAAAGCTGTTTAATTTTAATAAAAGTGTATTTACCTGTGAAACGTAATACCAGCAATTTTCTTCGAAGATTTATTGTAACATCCAAATCTACACAGGACATTTTGGAAATAGATTTTACCTAAAAACCAAAGTAATATATATATATAAGAAATATATACAAAATAATATACCTAAACCAAAAATATACAACCTAAAACCAAACATTATTGAAATCACACACAACACAATGCACAATTGAACCACGATGCAAAATTGAATGTAAGAAACTGCAATCATAATAGGACATGCATATTATAATAGGAAGGACATGTCTTCCTCAACAATCACAAAACCAAAGGAAAAGATTATTACAGACTTCTAAATGCTTGCACATGTTGCAAAAGCAAAGTTTAATTTTAATAAACATATTTTTTCCTGTAAAATGTAATTCCAGAAATTTTCTTTGAAAAGTTATTTAAGCATCCAAAGTCTATACAGGATATTTAAGCAAAATATTTGTCTATAAAACATTGAAAATGAAACTTCATCTTACTTTTTCTCCATCTAACTAGTACACCAGACAACACCTGCACAGAGAGCAGACAGTTTTTCTATAAGAGATGCAACCCACAATGCACTGGGTTTTGTTATGCGCAGAACTCGGAAAATTCTGACGGCAATACTTCAATTCGTTAATATTATGGGGCCTCTCCATACCCCTCTCTCCTCCCTGGTTTGGCGTCGTAGTGAGGACATAGCCTGACTACGTCACAAATGCCACAAAGGCAACAAAACTTGGCAGAGTCAGCTCCCATGCTATTGCATCGCTTGGCGCCCTTGGCGGGCGCCAATTTTTGTTGCATTTGTTGCCTTTGTGGCGTTTGAAGTCGTAGTGAGGACATAGCCTAAGGAATCTTTATTTGCAGATGCCAGATTTGTCATGCACAAATCATTTTATTATTGACTTGTGATTTTGTTTAATATGAAATTAATTATGTAATCATAAACCTGTTCATTATTATACTTTTGTTTTTGAAGGCATTACAATTTAATTTTACAATTATAAAATTCAGTTTAATTCAAATTTGGAAATCAAAATTCTATTACACCAAGAATTAGCAAAGCACCTAAAGAAAAGAAATAAAATAATAATGATAAATATAAAGTACTTTGAAAGTAAACAAATGACATATAAAAGCCTTCATTCATAAATAATTTTATTTTGTGGCTTGTGTAAAAAAAGTTAAATTATTGAAGATAGTAAATTGTTTTTCCTTTTGTATTAATACCCTTATGAAGTGATAAGAAATTTATGTTCATGGTTCTTTGAGTCTAAGGCTAGTACTTTTTGCTAACTTCTTGCATGTATTAAAATGTTGCTTTTCGAATTTGAATTAAATAGTTCGTACCTTAGTAAAAAAGAAAATTTGTATTTTAAAATATTAGTACATACGGACAGTTAATAAATTATTTATTTTTGTATGACAATATCTAAAATCCTTCAGTAAAGTAAAACACTTAAAGCGTTGAAAATAGCAACACAAAAAGCATTCCAAAGACGATAATATTTTTTGCTGTGTAAAGTATATTTAAATCCCATATTGAAACGACAATGCTTTGGGGGACATTGTCGTTCTTTTGTCATTTCAAAAAGAAAGGAAACCGCCGAGTGAAAACAGGATAGGGTACGTCACATGAAAGTTCCAACTTTTTCATTTTTTTAATGAATTTCAACCACCAAATATACAACTATTTTAGGTATTAATTATTTTATAACTGTAAAAGGGATAATTATTTTAATTTTTCTTATTATAGTTTTGGTTTTTTTTTTTTACGAGAAATCATAAAAAGGCCATTTTGGACTTTTAGCCAGAAAAAAACAACTCAATTCCTGTTTGTGGGTGGGATGGGAAAAAATTTTGATATCGAAATTTTTCGGATCTGTAAAGCCGTCTGCATTTTAGAAACATTACCAAATTCACTGAAGATCAACAACAGTTTGTATACTGAGTGCGAAACTATTTCCATTTAATCCAATTTTATCAAAAACATTCAAAACCATGTTGGTTTGGTACTTTGCCGCCCGTTTATGTCCTGGCTTATTCCTGCGTATCTAAATAGCAAAAGTTGAGTGGATCCGACCTCCGCAATCCAGGGTTTCTGTTCCGGCGAAAAAGTGTGCTGTCCATCGAAGTGGACTGGTGCAAGATGGTAAAGTCGAACCGGGTGCGGGGCGTCGGAAACCTGGAGAACAGCAGTTTTAATCCTTGTGCAAACTCGAGCCTCTTCGTCAACCAACCCCCCAGGTATTTCCATCGAACGAGCCCCTCGCCGTGGACGACAGTTTCAGGTGCGACATCGGACGTCCGGCTCGAACACCGATGGAAGGGGTTCCCTGAAGATCACAGGGGGCGCACAAGCTGTTTTTTTGAGTTCCTAAACGCGAAAAGACAAAACGTTTGTGCCAACATCTCAAAGGCATCAGAAACTTTCTTCCTCAAGCCGGGCCAAGGTCCCGATTTCCAGTGGCTCGCCAAGTATCAAAAACCGTTTCCCAATCATAAAGGGGAGTCCACCTTCTTTTTAACGAAGTCAAAAAGCCTAAAATACTCTGTCCATTGATTCTCAATCAGTTAGTCGATGAACATAGATGATGCTTTCAACGATGGTGACTTGCGTTTTATTCGCAGTTGTCTCCATGGACAACACTGATGCTGATCCGTCTAAAAAATCAGCTCCATCCCCGCTTTGGAAAAATTGCCCAGGCAAAGCATTGCCACAGGAGCACCCACTTGCTGCAAGAGAAAGTGTCATCAGATTACAGATGACCATGAGAGAAGATGTTTGTGTATCTACAGACATGTACAGTTCTCACTGGCAGTTGGAATGTTAAGGAAAGTCGCCGATTGAGTCTTTGCAAAAATGGCTTGCCACAGACGAAAAGCCGCCCGATTTCTAGCCGAGGCTTCCAGGAACTTGATCTTAGCAAAGAGGCTTATGTTTTTACTGACACTCCAAAGGAGGAAGAATGGCTCAAGCTGTTAAAAAAGGCTTAAGTAGCTCGGTCAACTCAAGTTGGTCCAACCATCCGGCTAGTAGGCATCATGCTTTTGGTTTATCAAAGAAGAGTATATCAACACGTCAAAAAAGTTTGCTGCGTCTATGTGGGAAAATGGTATAATGGGCAAGCTGGGTAACAAAGGCGGGGTTGCGTAAGACGGATACCATCGCACTCCTATCTGCTTTGTCAATTGCCACCTTGCTGCGATGTTGAGGAATGTGAGAGAAGAAACCAGGACTACAGTGACTTTGTGCTTACTGCCTTCACCCAATTCAAGCCCCCAAAGTATATAAAAGACCATGATCACAATTTGGATAGGGGACATGATTTCAGGATCATGGACCTAGATGTGAGCAAGTCAAGACCTCATCGAGAAAAAGAGCATTCAGTGTTGATGGAGCATGATCAACTGATGATCAGAAGCGACTGAAGAAGGTTTTTGTCGGATTCGAAGGGGGAACCTGAATTCCCGCCTACTTACAAGTGAAGGAAAATAACGGGACTCCAGTGGAAAAAACCGGTCGCCTGCCTGGTGTGATGAGTTGCTCTGGAAGGGAGAAACATTGTCCAAACAGCCTACAGAAGCCATCCGAACTGATGCATAGGAAACCCCAAAAACCCCTCAGTGCAACCTTCAAATCCCAAGTCAAAATCGTCGATGAAGTCGAATACGAAAGATTTACGAGGAGGGGATGAAAAAGCCGACAAGCTTGAGAATGAATTTTGCCCCGGTGACCTTGGGCAAGCTGGGGGTCAACTTTGACAAAAAATGCACTCATTGAGTCCAAAAGTCCAAATCATAAAAATTGCCAACACGGCCAAGTCCCGTACAATTTGAGTTCAAAAAGAAGCGAACGACACTGTTACTAAAGACTGGCTGAGATCAAGCCATACATGTGTTTTGAAGCCAGGGAAAGTGGGGATGTCGAGCTTGAAGTCTTGTAGATAAGAAGATTGCTTACAAGTTAAAGTCGGGAAAGAAAGCTCTACGACATCTTAGTCCTCCACCTGAAGGCGGCCCAAAGATCTCTTCATAACAGTCAACGGAAGTACACCCTGGCTGTTTGGAGCATCCCTCGAAGCCTTGGTGAGAATTTCTGATCCAATAGCTGAAGTTCCTGTTGAAGACTTTTTTTGAATTGGAAAGCAATGTCGTCCTTAACCAGAAACTAAAGCCTCAGCACTTTGAGATACCAAAGAGATCTGGGTCCTGATCGACCACCTATATAAGTTTGGCCTGACCCAGAAAGAGCTCCCTTTCCCCCAGCCTGGCTTGAGACTAGAGATTTAGAGAATCAGAGACAAGCTGGACAATGGGATCTACGAACTCGGAACTGTTCCATCCACTCGTTGCCGAAACCTTCTTGCTGTTCCTGGAAGCCCTTGCTGAGCCAGTCATTCCTTACGAGTTCTACTTCAAATCATGGATTGCTCGGAACAATTTCATCAGCTGCAGAAACGTCGTCAATGAAATCCCCCGCGTCCACAGGAGCGTCTTCCCATACTTAATATCTTTCCTACGGGAGATTCTTAACCATGCTTCGTCCAAAGGCTTGATGGAAAATTGTTGGCAACCATATTTGTGGAATTCTTTTGCGGGAGCCAATTAACGGAACACAAGGGTCTTCGGCTGTCAAGAAAGCAACCAGCAAGCCACAGAGAGGAAAAAAGCCCCTTTTATATTTCATTTCTTAAGAATGATTGGAGGAGATGTAGAGATTTTTGAATTCAATCATCAATTTTGAAATTTTATCCTAATTAAGCAACATCAGCTGTGTGAATGTTATTGATCCATTTAGGTATAAGTTTTACATCTGGGACCAGATATTCTGAGAGATTTTGAGTGATGAAATACTATAAAAGAATAATCACTGTACACACAATAAAGAATTTACAGGGTTCGCACGCGGCCTGGAAATCCTGGAAAAGCCTGGAATTCATTTTTGTATTTCAAGGCCTTAAATAGCCTGGAGAATCAGAGACAGCCTGGAAATTCCTTGAATTTCCAGTTTTTATTAAGATTCAAAATTGTGAATCGAAACTAGCTTAGCGGTGGACGAAAACATCTTCGTTTTCTGCGCATGTCCGAACACCCCGCAAGTGTCAATCCCTCGGGATTCCCCCATGATCACTACTAACGGATCAAAAGAAAATGTTCTGGTTGGTCCGATTGGATTGAACCGGAACTACAAAAGTAAACGCAAACTCTCTTTCTATCAGGCAGAGGCAAAAAAAACTGTCAATCATTATGAGACAATGCAACCTCATCGGTGGTTGCCGTGAAAATTACTAGGCAGCAAATCAAGTAAATCAGGAAGCATTATTGGATTGCATACTTTGGTCAGGTACAGACTTGTCAGCAATCATCCTATATTTGAAAATAACTTAGTGTAATCTTAATTCATCTTCAAATTTTAATTAAATTGTTTATCTTATTCTTAATCATTAAAATTTATTATTTAAACTTGTTTTTTTTTATTGAAATTTAAGTTTAGTTTTCATTGATATGGACCGGGAGGTGGGGGGAGAGAATGAAGGAAACGTGCTATGCAGTTCAGAAGAACTCCAATTATCGAAGCAATTGGGACCTAACCAGCCACATTCGTATAATTGGAGTTAATCGGAGAAAAGTTATATTTTAATGAAATCAACCCAACCAAATCAAAATGTAAGATGTCATTGGAATTTTGAGTTCAACTTTTATTAGTATCTTGGTTTTACAGAAGTTTTAATGGGACACATAAACTTTTTCACTTTTTCTATTTGTTACTGTTTGTCTCTGTTGGATGTCATGCCTAGTAATATTTTTGGTCGGTACAAAAAATTACTAGCATGATATTCAATTAAGACGAACAGTAACAGGTATGCTAGGTAGAATTTTGTTATGACATTCCGATAATCAGCATCGCTTCGGGTTAATTGGAGTTCTAAATCTACTGTAGCTACTGATGACTGTTAGTAACATGGGGTTTTAAAAAGGTATTTGGCTTTAAGGGCTTGAAAGTGAGCTTTTTCATTCAAAACTTTTCAAGGAGTGTACGAACCATGTTATAAAGCGATTCTCTGATCAGGTGGTTCCTCTAAACTGATTCCGATTTTGAAAATCTGGAAAGTTAGGTATGCTAACCATTGATTCGGAAAATTCCCTTATCAGGAAAGTCTTAAGTCCTGTGATGTGTGTATTAAATGTTCTGTACTGCATTTGTTAAATCATTGAATTATTTGTTAAAGTATCAGGGAACTTTTTCAAGGATTTGTAACCACCCTGAAGAATATTTTTGTATAAAGGTGTTAGGTGAAAAGGGGCTTAATTTTTTACATTGGGTACTAGTTTGATCATTTCATATATTTAAGTTATTAGAACCAGTTAATTCTGTTTTATTATGGTATAATTTCAGAAATTAGTTTGATGTTTCTGGTTTGGGTTAAGGAAATAATTGCTAATGAAATCATTAACTCAATATATAGTTATGTAACTTACAGAAATTTTACATTCGAATTTTAATTCAACCAGTTGATCTTCAATAACTCTTAAGTAAGTTGATTTGAGTTATCGAAGTTTCATCTACGCTGTGTAACATGGTGGCCTGGAAAATCATTAAAAAGGCCTGGAAAGCCTTGAAAAGGCCTGGAATTTGGGTAGCCAAGAGTTGTATGAACCCTGAATTTAGCTAGTTAAAAAGTGTACTTAATATTATTAAAAAAAAACACTAGGAAGAAATTATTAAAAGGTGGATTGCACATTTAGTATTATACCTACAGACTACGCAACATAGTTTATACTGTGCACAGTTAAGAACATATAACTTAAATATTTACAGTTAGGTTAAAATAGGAACATTTCACCAGTTTAGAGTAATAACTTATTATATTCCTTTATTAGAGTAGAATATTTTATGGCTAGTCTGTGTATCTGATTTTCATGATTTTAATTGTGTTTAAGTTATTCAAAGTTTAATTGTATGCTTATTATTTTACTTAATTGGATTAAATGTGAGTTCTATTTGATCTTGCATACCTTTTGAATTGTGTTTATTATTTATAATCATTGATTGATAATAGCAATATATTTTGGAAACATAAATTGCTCTTTGATTCAGTGTACATAATTATATTCACTTATATAATTTTTATTTGCTTATGTACATATAATTTTTTTTAAGATAAAAGTTCTTATTTACAATTATTACCTAATTGATATTTTAGGTATTTAAAGAGCAACCTTTATATTATACGTAAAACAAGGCTTTGTATGTTATTCTAAAATAAATGTTAAGGATATTATAAATTTGTTTATATAAAACAATTACCTTTCAAAATTAATTGATCATTTCTATGTATTTGATAAAGCTAAAGATATCTTAAATATTCTTATTATTTATAAAAGTTTATTTCCATTCTAGCTTTGTAGATGTGAGGAATTTTCTAGTTTGCTAGCAGAGGTGATGTATGTTTAAAACTGTAGGATCACAACTTATTAAATAAGTTATAAATATTGTCAGGCTTTACACATTGTGTTTTGATGATCAAATAATTTTAACTGGTAATTGTTTAATATCATTATCTTTATTTTTAAAAATCCTAATTGTTGGACTTTGTTTTAAACCTTTAAGCCCAGATTGTATGCCCGTGTAATATCAGTTATTAAATTGTATAAAAGATTTAATTGCAAAAATCAGATGTATATGTACTTTAAATTCCCTAACGTTAAAACATTTTAAAAAGTTTTTATTTTTTATATAAGAAATTTGTTTTGTAAGGAAAATTACTGAAATTAAAAAGTTAAATTTTAAATACAGAAAAAAATTATAAGAATTGAATATATTTTATAGTTTAATTTCCCTTTCAGACTGAAAATTAATATTTTATTTTATTTTTGGTTAGCAAGGTTAAATTTCCAAGACTTGTAAGATAAAACAAAAAAACCTCTCTATCTTTTTAAGTTATGCAATGCATTCATATTAAAAAAATATTTATAAGAGTATCTGAGATAATATTAAGTAGCCTTAGTTTTAATTTTTATGTACCTACTTTTCTGATATGTGCCTCTTACTCTTTGTAACTGATTTTCTGAATAGTTCGGATTTTTTAAATAATATTCTTATCTATTTCCTTTGAAATAAAATCAGTTTTCTGTTTTTTTTTAATATTTTACCATTGTTTTTGTAGCAAATTTAGTTATTTTATTTACTATTATAAAGTTACAATGTTGTACATTTGTTTTATAGGTTGTGTTGAATACATACAAAATAAAATACAAAACAGAAAAATTTCATCAAAAAAAATATGAAAAAACATATTTTGAGTGTGTGAAATGAGTATAAAAGGTAATGTCTTTTTTTTTGTCTGTCTAAGGCAAAAAAATTTCATTCAAATATGCATGTTAAATATAAAATATATTTATTGATAACTTAATCATAGTTTATATTGTTTTTTTTTATAATTATTACCTTTATTCTCAATTGTAAGGTTATTTTAAAATTTTTTTTTCTTCATATATATGTTCATTTTCATCTGACTATGTTAAGGGGTGCAATACATGTAACTGCCTGAATTTTGATCGTTTTCAGAGACGTTTTTTAAAAGAGAAGGAATACATGAAACGTTTTAAAATTCAGTATGTTTATACATTAAAATAAAAAAATTAGATTTTTTGTTTTAGTTTTTCAAAATGGCCGCCGTAGTAACTCGTCTCCTGAGACCCTTGTGGATAAAAGTATCAATCGGCGTAATTCTAGCTCCTCAAAATTGAACAGAAATCAAAATTTTGATTTGAAAATGTTCATAAAACATACATTTTAGTTAAACCATTAATATAAAAAAAAAAAGTTGAAAAATTTTAAATCGGCAAGCCTCAGAATAAAAAAATTCAATTTTTTTTTACCCTTTTTTTCAAAGGTTTTTGAGTTAAAAAAAACGAAATTTAAAAAAAATTGGCATTTTGAGGTTAAACTAAAGAATGCGAGAATATAGAGAAGACATATACCAAATTTCATAAGGATCTATTTCGAAGTTTTTGAATTATCTTGCACGCCAATTTTTAAAAAAAATAGTTTTGAGATAAACATGCTTAAAGTTTTGACAAAGCCCTCAAGCGCCCGAGTTGAGGTGAAGCATTTTAAATGAGTTTTTAATCAATAAATAATGCGAATTTCATTCTAAAAAATTTTTCAGGCACATTTTTGAGATGTTAGTTTAATATTTATGAAAAAAATAAAATTTGAGTTTACATGTATCGTCCCCCTTAAAGAAAAAAGTTGAGCATGTTGTGTTTATCATTCTATCGTATTTTCATTATATTCCAGTTTTATTTAAACTTATTGTAATTGGAAAAGTAGAAAAAGAATATATTTTTCGGAGGAATTATCATAAGGGTTTTTCCATTTCATTGCAATAAGTCAGTTCTGCCGATTGTAGCTCAGTGGTTGTACTGATGGTTTAAAAAAATTAGAAAGAGAAAAAGAAAATGTGACAGGGAGGGCTTTTACAAATTGATAATAGACTCCGAAAAGCCGTATGACTATTGAATTACAGCATGATAATTGCAAACTTTCTTCACTTGTTTTCACGCATTAATTAAAACTGGAAAAAAAAAAACGCATAATGCTAACTTCAACATGTGTAATCTTTCAAGAAATGGGTGCAATCTAAATGAAACGCCATATTGACAGAAAATAATTCTAATATATATTATTTTATGATTGTTATCTGCATTTTCATTTCATAAAAACAAGTATATGCAATTGATCATGCTGTAATTCAAATAGTTAAAATGGTTTTTTGAAGTCTTTATTTTGTTTCTGCAATAAATTATTAACTAACTTATTTCTTTTTGAGGGCTTACATTACTACATAACATGTTATGTTATATTTTATATAAGCCTTCTTGTCCCTATTTTTCTCTTTCGATATATAGCTCCACAAATTTATAATAAAGTATTGTCTATGTGCCTTGTATCTAAAAATAGCTTGATTTGTGCATATCAATTGAACTCAATAATTGTATTTAAATGCATATAGTTGTCCATTTCCAAAAAGGTAATAACTGTTGGGTAATACTACCACAAGAAATAGTATGCTAAAAAACGGTTACCAATGGCGATACAGCCTAATTCTATAGTTTTCTCTGACAGCCTTCAGGTTCGAATGGATAATTACCAAGTCAACCGCTGCAATATGGCAACTGGGTTTGTCATGTTGACGCTTTGTGGTAAGATTGCCAATCAATTATCCCTTTTGGAACTAAGCGACTTGTATGTGTTTCAGTCAAAATTCAAAGTATGTTAGGTATCTACAACCCTATTTTGTCAACAATATGAATTGTAAATCTGTACTTAAGAGGACATATTAATCCTTTAAGATAGAGGCTTTTACATATACTAGTGTTTGATTAAAAAAAAATTTTAACTAGGGTTTAGTGAAAAAAAATCAGGGTTTATTTATAGACACTAGCAGCGTTACTGGAAAATTATTAATTCAATCAGTAATCTTGGCCGAAAAAAATAAGTCAAAATTGTTTACTTCAGACTGTAATATAAAAAAATTGTTCAATATTCTCGCTTCAAATTTATATTGGAACTAGAAAAAAACTACTACCAAATATTAAAATTACTGTCAGTCTTTTATGTTCACACAATGTCATTGAGATCTTACAAATGTCATAATTTTATCCTGTCAAAATTGTCATTTTGGTTATTTATCAATAAAGAAATCCATTTTAATGTTTATAAAAGTTTTTTTTACCATGATCAAATATTGGTCCAATCAGTTTTTATTTTATGACAATATTTTTATACCTTATAGACACGTTGTACAAGGGCCTGTGCTCATACATGTATTTTATTTTTTATCTTTAAAAAACATTTTGCTTTTTCTTAATTTTGTATTTCAGTTCTAGTAAAGATATATATCAAAAGTAAATTTAGTGTTTAAAATGAAAATAGTGTTAAAATGAATAGTTAGTGTTATCAATTTCAGATGCAAGAGCTTTTTTCGAACAAAATCAGCTAGTTATCATATCTCTTCTAAACATGAATATTGCTTGTTATGTTTTATCAACTTTACAATGTACTGTTGAAAAAATTTAATTGCCTACTTGTATATAATTTTACTTGGTCGTTGAAAGGCATAAGATAAACTCCTTATTTTCAAAGCCTGATAGAAGGTAGTTAAAAACAGCTTTGTATTCAATTTAGGGTTGAAATATCATTTTTTTTCACCATGTGTGTGAAATTTAATATTGGACATGCAACATTAAATGCAAACAAAAATAACGATATTTGTGTGAATGAACTACTATACTTGACTATCCAATTTGTTTTTAAACTAGTTAGAAATTAGATTTTTTATTCAATCTTCAATAAACACATTCTTATTTCCAGAACTTTGTTTGCTTAACTCTTTAGTTAGAATATATTAATTCTATTGCTATACTTTTTTATTAAAATTGATGTGTTACTGTAGTTTTATGTGTGTCTGTATCAATTTGATTACTTGATATGATTTTGATGCACTAATGTAATAGCAAGTAGCAACCATTTTTTTTAAATTTTTCGCCAAACACAGCCGAAATCTAAGTTTAATTAGAATAAATATGTTGCTCTTATTATGAACAAATGTATACTTTATGTAAGTAATTTTTCCAATATGCCTGGTACAAAAATAATGTATGTAGTTTTCTTCATTTTTATATTTTGATTATTGAGCACATTATTTTGTTGATCCTATAGTTTGTACATATCACATACAGCTGTAAAATACTTTTTTTGTGTATAAGCAGTTCTGCTACACCAAAGAATTGTTGTAGCAATTTTTAATTAATGCATAGCACTTTTGAATATTGTCCACCTTTATCGATGCACCGCTAATTCCGTTGATTAGCAATGCGTTGAAATTTTTTTACATTTTAAGTTATCTACATTTTTAGTTACTTTGTGAGTATCGCAACTAAATGCAATACAAAGCTCAATCGCAAGTTTTCATTTTGGTGTCGCGTTTGTGCGATGCGATACCGCTTATTTACACGCTGATCACATAGTTGCTCAATATAACATGTGTTTATTATTACTATTATTTTTAAATAATGAAGTATGAGTAGCAAAAATGTCAATTTCTAACTCGTAAATTGAACGCTTTAAGATTGTACTTATTTTGCTCCTAGGGATTGCGACACAAATTTTAATACTTTTCAGCATTGATACTGCCATTTGGAATCATGCCTAGAAAACTGTTTCGTTTTGAAATCTTCATTGTGTGTATATGTATTTAATAAGGCCGAATGGAATATTTAAACCTATAATTAATGATGTTTATGCTTCAAAATAGTAGATTAACTATTTTGGCCTTAAGGACGTTTGGCACGAAAAAATAAGCTTTCTACTTAACTTTATCTGAATAAACAAATATAAGACAAATTAGGACAATAGTACATATAATTATTTTTTAATTTAAAAATGTTTGGTTCGAAGAGGGTAAGTGTTAAAATAAGAAACAAATTAACTTTATTAATTAATTTATACTGCCTTCCTTTCTGCCTCTATAAAGGCACTGGATTGCTAATGGACCCGGTTTAATTTTCTTTAAACTTGACATTTGTTGATTTCTACACTTCAAATGCAAATTAAATATAATGCATATTACTGCTTTGTGTCAAAATTTATTGAGCACTTAAGTTTTTACAGATTTTGTTTTTTATGTAAAGTCTAAGATTTAAACTTAAGGCTAGAAAAAAAACAGAACTTATGTTAATATTTCTGTAAAAATCTGAAATCCATTTATGTCCATATGCCACTATGCTATCTTATTTCAATTTAAACTGGATTTCTCTATTTAAAACTAGTTTTGAAGAGTAAAATACGGATGTTGTAAAATCTAGTTTTCAAAGTATTTTCTAGTAAATATTATACTTTATGATGAGTTTTTTATCATCAAAATGTCAAAATCTGGTCTTATGATGAGTTTTTTATCATCAAAATATGTAATTCAACTGTAAGTATTGGAAATGTAAGTAAATATTTTGGAAACAAAAAATATTGTACTCTGTAATTGAACTTCTATTATTTCAAAAATTATGTTTAGTTTTACTGTTATAGTTTGAATATTTATTTTGAGAATAAAATTAGAACAAAACATTATTTGCTTGATTTATTGGTGAATCAATGTTGTGTGATGTTATTTGAAATTCCAGTATTCAACTATGCCATCCTATAACTAAATTGTGCACAAGGATCATAACTAAGTATTCTTTGTGTACTGTACGATGGTATACTGTATACTTTAATTCCTTTTATAATCTGTAAATACAACTAATACTTTTATAATCAGGATAAAAAACTACCCTTGAATTTGCAGTGAATGAAAGCTATTCAAAGCATATACTAGTGTCTGAAAGGATAAAAGCAACAGGAAGCTATTGATATTTTAAAAAAAATGTGGATGAAATCTGATGAATTTTTATTTAAATAAAAAAACTATTTTTATTATATGCAAAATTCTATTTTGAATAAATTAATTTACAAATAATTGTAATTGCAAATAAGTTATAGTATATAATAATTATACTTGTAGACTTGATCAGATCATACACGTCACAATCAAGTCATAGAACTACCTCATTAGTATAGCCCAATTTATAAAAAATAAACTATTATAAATCGGGGGCTGGGGAGCCCAGTCGGTTAGGCGTCCGCCTAGCATGCGAAAGGTCCCAGGTTCGGGTCCGGGCATCGCCAAAATAACTGTCGACCTATAAACGGCCTGTGCAGTCGAAAATGTCCGACGAATAGTTCCCTGTGTAGAGGGAGTGCACGTTAAATATCCTCCAAAGTCCCAACGCTGCGTACGATGACGCCCTTAACGGTTGCGTTGGGTGCCTACTCAGGTGTCGGCTCGTCACTTGACTGTGGTTCTAAAATACGACGCCCGTCGTCAATAGCCATCGTGTAGCTCTAGTGCAACGATATATTGAAACTAAAACTATTATTATAAGTCTGTAAACTTATTTGTGGCATTATAATATATTGAACAGCATTAAAACTAGAACTAATGCATTTATTTTGTGATAAGGTAACAGGAAAGTCTTTATTTTTTTTTAAAGTATATATATTTATGAATTGAAAAGGTTTTAATTTTTACTTCGACTGAAGAAACATTTACAAAAAATTTTTGCATCTGGATTTTGTTGTTAGAAATCTTAATGATAATATATGTATTTTTTTACAATGCCTGATATGAGTTTATTTTATTTGAAAACAATAGTCAACAACAGAAATTAATAAAATTCACATTAAACTTTTATTAACTTGGGGAAGTACTAATGAAGTTTTTATTTGAAACATGTACTATTTTTAACTTAAATTAAAGTGCACATTTTCATTATGTATATTTTTTTAAATTTTGAATATATGTTCGTTTTTGTAATTAAAAACTGATTTGTTATTATTTCAAAAAGTATCTTTATTTTTTTAATTCTAATTTTAGTGTTGTTTGAAAAACAATTCAAAGAATTTATTAAAGCAAGAAGCTGTAAAAAACCTCTTAGTCTTTTAAAATATATCCTGTTGTGTGATATTGAAACATATATTGGTATGAAATTTTGTTTTTCATTGGTTTGCTATTTTGCTTTAAAAAAAAATCTTATTTTAACTGTTATCATATCATATATTTTATTCTTAATATTGGGTATCCTTTGGAGTATGAAGTAACCAGATTATCCATCTGTGGAAATTCTTAGGACCTTAAATTCAAAAAATATAATTTGATTTCATTTGAAATTCTGGATTTTGTCCAATTTATTTATTTCTAAAATTTAATGTAAAATATATTTAAAAACTTAAGTTCTTGTATGTTAGGGCTTTAATCAATTTTTTTTTTATTATTTGTAAGCTTTCGGATTCAAATGAAATTACCAACCATAACTCATTTTCATTATTATAAATCTTCTTATAAAATTATATCAATAATTTGAAGTCATTATTGAAACTCGTCTTATCTTTTAGGATAGCTTTTAAAGATACCTTTTCCCAAAATGATGAAAATATCATCTTTGCTACAAATCCACCTCTTCAGCATGCCTACCATCAAGTTCTTCTCTCGTTTGACAGCTACTAAGAACCAGACAATCAACATAATATTTTCAACCCAGGCAATCACTAACATCCAAAGGACTTATAGTTTTGTGGTTTGTATACACCATAGAAAATTTATTAGAATTGCATAAAATTATTATGCTTTGGAATTGTGTATACGTATTTTTATTTACCCTCTGAGGGATACAGATGTAGAAACATGTCGCCTGACAGTCAGGTTTTCCAGCAACATGTATAATTTTCAAACTTTATTATTTTACTAAATTTTGAAGTATAAAGGAATCATTAATAATCATCTGCTACAGGAATATATATATATATATATGAATTAAATATAATATATATTAATTTAAGAGTTTAAATTTTCAATGAAAATTTTAACTTTATTTCCATGCTTTGAGAACAAGTTTACACTTCAGCAAATTTGCCTATCCCTCATAGGATTAATTGACACACAAACTAATTTCAATTATGTAAATTCTATAATTTTATGATGCCAATTTTTTTAACATTAATATTTACTTTATAAATATGTGGTTTAGCTAAGTCAGGGGTTCCCAACAAGTGGTACGCGTACCACTGATGGTATGCGGGAATATTTCAGGTGCTTACGCGTAAATGATATGAGCACATGCTGCTATTAATAGCTTCTGTACGTGTGAACAGTGAACACGCAAACATATTACTCATTATTTTAAACATTAACAATATTTTAAAGAGAAATCTTTAATTAACTTCTGGATCGGATATCAAACCTATTACCCCTTAATCTTCCAGCAAGCTCTGCTATTTTTGGTGCCAAAGAGTGAAGATAAGTTCCATTACTCCCAATGCTGATATTTTAATCACATTCCAACAACAAGTTTCGCACTAAAGACTATAATGGTATATTTTGTATGATGATTAATTTTGTGCCGAGTTTGTACTTTTTTTATTTGTATGTTCTTAAACCTTTGGGTAATAAATAAAACTGTAAATTAATACCATTTAATCTTTTTATTGTAAATAGCTGTAATCTGTTGTAAATAAACAACTATCTAACCATTAAATATGAAGTTTTCTCAGGAATTTAATTCAAAAAGCCTTTGAACACTTTTAGATGAGTAAATGTTATACATTTATTAAAATATTTATAGGTCTGATGGTACGCAAAAATTTCTCAAAAAGTCGTGGTACGCAGGTGCAAAAAGGTTGGGAACCCTGAGCTAAGTAAAGGCAAAGCCCTTGAATTTCTTTTACTTCCCATGTTATGGCTATGAGGCAGTTTATTAGGCACGCAGCATGTGCTCTTATGTTTATAAACACTTTTTTTAACAATATAAGAATTTTTCAAACTTTAAATTCAAAAATCATTTAAATTTTTTTACTCTTTATTTCTTTGTGAAAAGAAACCTGTCCGATCACTGAGCACTAATCCAAAAGAACCAAACAACATCCCACCTGAGATCGAAACCCAAAAGATCGAGGAATTGTCCAAAGTCGTCAAGTTTCTCAAGTCCAAGGGATGCTCATCGAATGACATCAAAGAAAAGTGCCTCAAACATATCAGCAGTGCTCACGAGTCTTACCTCAAAGCTTTGCTCGTGTCGGAATTGCATGATGATGTCCCTTTACTGTTACCTCTCATGGCTTGTTCGCTGTCGTCTTTGCGAATGGCTGCTAAGCTTGCACGGTATGGTTGAATCCTTTATATGTGATTTTGATTATCTGGAAATATTGGCTTAACCAAATGGTTTTGCTAAAGCATGTACATAGATGAAAAAGTATGAAACTTTCAACGTAATGTTTATTAAGTAAATTAGGTTTTTTTCTTTACATACTAATAACTGGTTGATTATTTTCTAATATTTTAAATGAATATTTTTGCAACATATTTCATGCAAAAAAACACAAATGTATACAAAACAATGATAGGGCAAAAAGAGCAAAACAAATTTATAAAACATAGTATAATTCAATGATTGTGTGAAAGCTGCAAATCATATGAAATATGTAAGCAATACAAATTATTGAGTTCTTTCGTTGCTGGGTGTTGGGATACTTGTGGTTTTTAATCTTATGATTTACCACATGCTCTTTCCCCTTGGCAAAGTAGCATGAACAAAATGATTATTTTGATTTTTATTATTTCATTCATGTTTTCCTTTATAATTGTAGGAAGTAAATTATAATTGATTCCAATACAAGTTTCAAACTTTGGTAGTTTCTTTTGCCATCTTCCACGATAATCTTTTATTATTTGAGTATGCAGGTTAAATGTTAATATTTCTGAGTTATTGAAATTCCTGATACGTACTTCCTTATGAATCCTTAAAAATCCTTATTTATATTTTTAAATCTTCCTTAAAACACAATTTTTAATTATTTTAAAAATGCTTATAAACTGCTTTTTTTTTTAATTAATCTTTTTGACGAAGTACTAGCCGTAGTACTAACTTCAGTTTTGTAACATGCAGTCTGATCAAAATATACAGTCAAACACTGTTAAAACTGCTTTATTTACAACGACAGCTTGTTTATAGCGCCAGAAATGTTTGGTCCACTGAATTACCCATACACCTTGGTGTTATAATATGAATATCTTACTTAGAACAACAATTTTCTTTAACTCCCCGGTTCTCTAGCTAATATTATATGTTTATATGATATTAAAACATTAGTTTTCACACGTTAAATTTTATTTTATTGCTAAATGGTTGCCAAATTTGAAATTTATTTCCTGAGTAAAAATGTTATTGGCCAGAGAAGGATAATGTAAACTTTTACTACAAATAGCACTTGTGGTTAAAATTTTGTCAATCGATGTCATTGTATAACTTTAATTAATAATATGAGTATTTTATACATATTTAACATGATTTACTACACTGAATATTCAACCTTGTTTAAAACGTTACTCAATTATAACATTAACATTGTGATCCCTTGAATAACGCTATAACAGGGTTTTACTGTATTATCATTTTTCCACCAAGCATGAACTAATCGAACACCTTTGACTATCAATTGATACAACACCTGGCATTAGACACAACAATGTGATCCCAGTGTTTTGGATGCCTTATTTATTTAATAAAAGAATTTATTCAAGTTATGAGGTGTTTTGTAGGGCAAACATGCAGTCAATTAAGCTTTACAGTTTCCTACAGCTCGTTGGTCTTTTCGGAAAGTTTATGGTTAAACGTTGCTCGTTTATAACATCATAATCATCGCGATCCTTTGAATAACTGGTTTATACTGTATTTAGATTATTATGTTTTTTCAACAGATATGACCGTGAGTCTGGTTTCCCTTCCCGAGTCTCCTACCTTTCCCGCCATTTGGAGACCCCCCTTGGGGACTTGGTCCCTGCCCTGGCCAAACACTCTGCCCTGCTGACCATGCCGTTTGACCGACTAGAGAGGAAAATGGACATTCTGCGGGAGGCTGGTATCAGCCCTAGACACATTATAAAGGACCTGTGGATATTTAACTACAAGGTGGGGTTGGTCGTGGATGGTTACTTGTGTTCTTTTCTTATTATTACCACCCATTACCCATTTTTGAAAGGATTTTTTTTAAAAATTAAGTGATTTTAACCATTAAAAAGATAAAGATAAAATGCAAGAAACTTACAACATTTAAAATCGCTAATGTCGAAATTCAAATTCCTAATTATGAATATATTGTTTTCCTTTTATAATAAAATTGTTTGCTTTTTATAAAGATATTTGTTCTTAGATCTTGCTTCTAAAAACAAGTTAACTTTCCAATATTAAAATTGAAATTTACATTAATCTTCATTATATTACCGACTTAAGATATAAGAGACTGCACATGGTCGACTAATATCAATCACATGACTTCATTGAGCTAGAAGGGAAACTGAAGGGAGTTGTCAGCGAGTCGAAAACCCACTCGCACCCTTTTGAGCGAACAGGGCAGAAAAGGACTATTTTCCCTACACTTGTAAGCAATGCTTGTATGAGACCCCTCTATCATATTGACTTGGGCTCCTAAATGTATTTTAACATTTTTAGTTAGAAAGAAATTAACTTTCTTTAACTTTAAAATCCAACTTTTTAAAGAAATAACCATGTGGATCACTAACTAAGAACCAGCGAAGACAAACCCAATAGCGAAATAGGCAAGTTTCTAGGTTTTCTGCCCGGTTCATTTCTGCTGCAGTGCCGTGTATTCCTCCGCGTTTCGTTATTGAACCGGCTCATTTGCTGCCCTGTTCAGTGAATCACACACCGCACTCCACGTTTCTTCTAGCTCAATGCATGACTTATACTCCTGATTACAATGAAAGTACCTGATTACCCGAATTACTTCGGAAGCATTTTTTCCTCTACGACGGGTTTTTTCGGAAAACGGTGTGAGCGTCGCTGTTCTTAACCTACCTGGTTTGAGGCTCTTCTGTGTGATTAATCGCAATTGCTTTCTACCCAGCCAAACCAATATGATGGCGAAAAAACAAAAACAAAAAGATACTCTCACTCTGTTTCCTAGATTATCCCTCGAGGGGGTAGGGGAAGAAAGTGTTTTCGAAGCTTGTGCTGTGATTAAAAGGACTATAGTACCAAATCACATGGGTTAGACCAGAGAAAATTTAGCCTAAGCAATCCCATTTGCTATTGTTTTTTCAAATGTTCTAAAATGAATGTCACATTTTAAAAAAACACAATATATGTATCAATCGTATACGTTCCAAAAATACAACAAAATGGCTTTCAATTATAGTTTTTTTTATGGCACTTGAACTATAGTGATGAGTAGTCAAACCTATCATTCTTTCTCATAAAATAAGAAATTATACTGATGGATTAGCAGTCTATTATATTTACATCATAAGTGTTCATTTTTTGTCATATAATAATAATATATATTATATATATATATATTATAATATATATATATATTATTTTATATAGTATATTATATTATATATATATAGTATATTTAATATTATATAATATTATATATATATATATTGATGTTTGTTATTTATTTATATCGACCATGTTTAACGTGTGATAAAATAGTTTTATGACCTTAGCAGTTTTTATAGACATCAAATCATAATTAGTCTTAATAAAATTTTTTCAACAAAAAATTTTCTATCAAAGATGCCTTAATATGTTTTTTTTTAATAATATAGTTTTAACAAATAAAGTTATAAATGATCTGTTGAAAATGTTAAATTATTGCATATTAAGCTATTAAATACATCTATAAGTTGTCTGTAACAAAGAATAACATTTCTATATAACATCACAAAATAAACAACATTAATTAATCCTTTACCAAAAGTATGAGATTCATACCTTTCAAGGAAGCTCTAGCCAAATGCTCCAAGAAAGCTGGCGTAGAACTCAAGCCTTGGATCCTCCGATGTTCCGTGAAGACGTTCCACACTATCATAGAAAAGAACACAATAACACAGAGTGTTCTGAAAGGGGAAGACGAGAGAGATTACCTGGCCCGTAGGTTGGACTGCAGCCGGGAATATGTGGAGTATATAATGGAACGAAATAAGTTGCTCAAGTCTATTGCTATACCAAAGATCGACAAGGTAAAAGGATTATTTATTGGTTTTTATACATTAACCCTCTAAGGGATACAGATCAGGGCTAAAAAACTCAAAGATTTTACCTGTCCCTGAGGACAGCTTGTCCACCAATGTACCATCCTCCTTAGAAACTAACCTGTGACCCTCTAACCATATAAATAGCTTCTAAATAAATACAAATATAATTTTATCTTATTTATTACAAACTTTTATATCAATTGCACAATGAATTAGTAGTTACTAGGATTACATATACAGCAATAAAAGAAATACTAGGTTACTAATTGTATTTCTAGAGAAATACTGGGTTACTAATAGTAACCTAGCATTTCTCTTGTGAAATAATTTAACCTTAACAGGAAAATGACCATCTGCGAGGACTGTGAATTCTCAAAATTTGTTGTCCCCAGGGAATTTTTCACCACCCAAGACAGGCAGGTTTTTTTTAGCCCTGATACAGACGTATAAACCTGTCTCCTGAATGTCAGGTTTTCTAGCAACAAACATAACTTCTTTAAAAATTTATAACTCTACTTAAATTTGAATGATAGAGGGGTCTATGTATTTTAATTTTGTGAAGGAATTATATTTTTTAGTTAAAAACAAATATTAATTTCATGCAGTGAAATAAAGTGTACGCTTCTTTCAATTTGCTTATCTCTCGGAGGGTTAAGAGGACATAAATTTCCCAAAACAAACCTGATTCCAACAATGAATAAATTGCATGGATTTAAGATTGTTTAACCTACAGAAATTTCATAGATAGCATCCACAATTTTTTACCTACCTTAATGAAGTGAGTTTCATTTTCAGAAGTTTATGTACCCTTAACAGCTGTATAAAGAGGGGCAATTAATCTTTGATTTATCGATAAAATAAAGAAAACATAGTTAAAATGCCACAAAATAGTATAAAAAGATCTATCAAGCGTACAGCAGTTTCTAATCTTCTATGAAGGTTTTTTTTTTTATTGTAAAAACTTTTTGCAATATCTAAGGGATTATCTATAATAATAAAAGAAAGAGTCTGTCTGTTTGTCTGTGGATCGTGAAAGACCTATTTAAACTGCTCGAAAAAAATTCGAAATTTTTAATATAGATTCCCTGTAAAACCTACGTGTGCACCTGAGGCTTAGTTTTTTCATATTTGATTACGATTTTTTAATTAATATAATTATTTTCAAAAATACGTCATCCACCTGAGAGTGAGAGACCGAAACAGGGGCTTGACGTCATCCGTAGATAATCATGAAAATCCAGTAAGAAGAGCCGTTAAAAAATTACACGAATTCGATTTCTACTTATAATTTTCAATTTGAAAGAAACTTTAGCGCGAGCAAAAATTAAGTATAAACACGATCACGAGGGTTTAATTTGCAGGTTTATTATTTAACTATCAATACTTTATTTCATTTATTGATTGTTGAATGATTACCGCATTTAGGTTGTTAACTTTTAAAGATCGCCAAAAGTCGCCAATGAACAGACCTGCACTTTTATTATATCTATATCAAAAACAAATCACCGTTATTAAAGGTTAACCCGTGCGACGCCGGGTTTTTGAAAGCTAGTCTTAAAATATGTAAAACTATTAAAAAGGTACAAAAAACTTTTTTCAATAAGCATTTTCAATAAGAATTTAAAAAAGCTATATATTCATAAACATAAATGAAAAGTTGAAAGAAAGCCCAAAACGACTTTATACTTTTTTTAAAGATCATTTAGCTTTTCATTTGCATTTTTGAATACATTGCTCTCTTAAAATCTTATATAAAAATATACGTAAAAAAATGGACATTTGAGAAAAGAAACATGTTACATATGTTTTTAGTTTTTAACTGTTTCGTTTCTGATTAGTTAGTTCACTGTGCTGCCTAACTTCTTGTGATTGGTTATAATTTAAAAAATAAGAGTTGGTTCACAGTGGTTTATGATTATTCAAATATACTAGAGATTTTGATTGGTGTTTGAAATATACTAGTGAATTTTAATTATCATTGAGTACATCGTACCAGAACATGATACATTTATAATACAATAAAAGCTTGTTTATTTCGGAAGAATGTTTACGGAACAAGGCTTTCTGGACATTTTAATGCTTAATTTTGTCGAAAATTCCTGTCCTCTATATCAAAAATACTAATGATTTTGATAAGTAAAATTCCTTAGTTATTCTTGTGACACCCTAAAAAGAGAAATATTTACTCAGTTATTTGGCAAGTTGTCGGCAGTAATTTTCTTTATTATAATATTTTCCCTCGAATAAAAGTATTCTATAACCTTACCTGAGACCTTTCACACCTTGATAGATAAAATAAAAAATGATTTTAAAAAAAGGGGGCTTTTGTCCTTTGAATGATATACTGAAATTCTGCCGATTATCTATTAAGTACACAAATACATATAACATTAAAAAATGTTTTTGAAAATTTTCTTAAAAACCTTTTGTTAAGATAACAATAATGACCTTATTTTAATCTGTGTACTTAAGGGGAATGGATGCTCTTGTGTCTTGAAACCAAACTGTCTCTGCAGTGTCAATCCAATGGAAAAAAATAATTTTCTAAACCACATTACTCTGGTTGCATTAAATATTTTTAAAAACTTTTTTTAATGATAAATGTAACCGACTTACAGAGCTTTCTAATCCCACTTTTTAAAATTGGTTTGAGTATTTTGTTGTAAAATTATTTGTTGAAATCAAAATATAAAAAAAAAATTCAAATCAATTTGAAAAAGTAGGATTATAGAACCTTGCAAGTCAGTTAAAAAAAATTTGTAAAAATTTTTTTTGTAAAAATATTTAATACAGCTGGAAAGATGTGGCTCAGAACTTTTTTTTCCCTTTGAATTAACACAGAGGCACTTTGCTTTAGAGACTTGTGTCCATTTCCCCATTTTATTCAGTGAAAAAATACACTGCTCAAAACAATTAGGGGAGCATTCTAAAAATCTAAAATTTGTGAAATACATTCATTATGCACCCAGAATGAAATGGTAAAAAACAGGGAGAAAAATCTTAATTTTTTTAACTGAAATTTAAAGGTGAAAAAATTGAAATCATAACTTTTGAATAAATTATAACAATAATTTTTTTAAAACTTTATTTGTTAAAAATAGTTAAAATTTATTTAATGAAATATTTTCAGACTGCTTTGGTATTGATAAGCTCTACAATTATGCATAGCAAAATCCTTCATATTGTTTTTGAGAATTAAACATATCAAAACAATTAGGGGAGCACTTGGTTGAAACCCTTTCACCCCCCCCATTTGGAATCATCAGCTTGCGATTTTTTGTCTCATTAAGTTTTTTTTATTTTATTTCTAATGGCAGTTATTGGACAGTTACATTAATTCAAACAATGCGAACAGAACAAGAAAGAAATCACTGCAACAAAGTCCATCAACTTATCTTGTCTCTCGCCTCCCAGTAGCGCTCTGAGAGGGTACTCTTCCGTAGGGCAGAACATCGCAGGAGGTGGAGCAGAGTCCATCTCCTCTCCAAGACTGCACAGAGGGCAGATGGGCGAATTAGCAACATTGATGCGAAACAGATGCTTTCTTAGGCAATCGTGCCCAGTGGCCAGGCGAAATTCAGCAACTGCTCTATGTCTTGGACCATTTCGTAGCTTTGGGATGGCATTTCCCCAGGATTCGGTGGAGGTACGATTGAATAGGTCTTTCTGAGCTTGAGCTCTGATAGCTGTTTTGACGAGGCTTTTAGCTGTGCAAAAAGGCAGAGGGTGGGAAAACTTTTTCCTTATTGAGTTAAGTTCTCAGAGTTATTTCTTTGAGTTCTCATTAAGTTAAGCTCACACATATTTATCGTTACATGAAAGAATCATGTCTTTTGAAGAATTAAATAATGTTTGTTTTAATTCTTCAAATGACATGATTCTTCCACCTAACGATACATAAGTGCGAGCTTAACTTAGTGAGAAAAAAACTCAAGCCTATGATTCCAGATAGAATCATTGGGGGGTGAAAGGGTTTTCATTCATGCGCTCCCCTATTTGTTTTTAGCAGTGACAGCATAGTAATGACATTTTTAACTTCCATATAGGTCCTGAACTTTCTGTATGAAAAAGGATACACACCAGCCGAAGTTCGAATGTGTCCTAGAGTGTTTTGCTCCAGTGTTCAAACTCTGAACAAAAGATTCACTGTTTTTTCAGCAGTTAAAACAACCCTGCCCACCATATCGCAGCTGTGTATCAAATCTAGGAGAAGAAAAAATCCCCCAGAAGTATATGATGAAGACACAACTAAATAGTGATAAGTTAAGGAGACTAGACTGCCATGGGCAATTATACTGCAGTAACCACAACAATCAAGTGGACCGTTTTCGCAATATATGACATAATAAGTATGTCTGTTTACTTCTCTATAGGATAGAGTTGTTGAGTGCTTGGAATTTTGGTCACAGTCATTGGTCTAGATCAGGGGTTCCCAACCTTTTTGCACCTGCGTACCACTTGACTTATTGAGAAATTTTGGCGTACCACCAGACCAAAATACTTTAATAAGCGTATAATTTGTACTCTTCTAATAGTGTTCAAAGGCTTTTTGAATTAAATTCCTGAGAAAACTTCATATTTAATGGTTGGTATTTGTTTATTTATAACATTGCTTATAATAAAGGAGAAATAAAAAGATTAAAATAGTACTAATTTTCAGTTTTATTTATTACCCATAGGTCTAAAAGCATACAATTAAAAAAAAATAGAACAAACTCGGCAAAAAATTAATCATCATACAAAATATACTTTTATAGTCTTTAGTGTGAAACTTGTTGTTTGCCTGTGATTAAAATATCAACATTAGGAGTAATGGAACTTATCTTCACTCTTAAGTCTTCTTCAACACTTATTTTGCTTGTATGTGTATTTTTTATGTACAAGAGTTCAGAAAATCCACTCTCACGCAAGTAACTCAACAAAAGTAAGTAACAAATGACATCAAAAATAGTAGCATCATGTTGCGTCATCACTTACGCGTGCCTCCTGAAATTTTCCCGCGTACAACTGGTTGGGAACCCCTGGTCTAGATAATGCAGTTTGCATGCCTGTGTCAGTGTAGTAAGTTAATACTGATGTGTTATGGTTCACTGTATGTATGGTTTTGGTACTTGATTATGTATCATTGACATTGAAACTTGATTTAGTTGTGTTTTTCTGAAAATGGGGGGGAAATTTGATTTGTGTATGTTTTTTGCCTTTTTTGTATGAGTACGTGTTGATATTTTAAGTAATTTTATTTAACAGAATATTTTGGTTCCAAAAAATATTTAAAAAAAAAACACCTAATAAAATGGTTTCCATTGTCCTTATAAATGCTTTGAAGTGTTTTTAAGGACCTTAAAAGTTCTTATTTTCAAAATGTAAGTCCTTGAGAGTAAATATTTACTCAGTATTTTGAATTTGATTGGCATGCAAAATAAAGAAAATTCAAATTTGTAATAAAATATTAAATACTAGATCTGTTTAACTAATTTTTTTAACTAATTCATTCATATTTCACATTGTATTTATATCATTTTGAAAGTTCACTAACAAAACCACAAATGTTAAAAATGAATGTATGGTTCAAATGTATTGGCAAAAATGAATTTTTACCAATAAAACTATTTTCACCATTTTAGGGATTGAAGGGTTTACAAAACAGTGAGTTTAATAATTTTTCCGAGGTTCCATTTCTGTGTTTTTGTACATTTATGATATTGTTATTCGACAGATATCATATGGTTATAAGATAACTCATCGTAAAATCAATACATGCTGCATGCGTTGTGTACAATTTTTAGAATAACACCAAATTTATGATCTCATTTAACGAAAAAAAATTCTTTAAAGAGGAATATGTGTAAATTTTCATTAAGAAATGTGTCTACAGTTTGCAAAAGGCCAATTGCAAAACAGTTTGAAGTACCTAGTCACTCTTAAAGAACATTTTCAAAAAATAAATTTCTTGCCTTTGTTATTTTTTATATAATCTTTGTATCAAACTTTTAAGATAAATTTACTACACTAAATCACCAATCCAGTACTTAACATTAAAATATCTGCTAAAATTTGTAGAGTTATTGCCTTCTTCAAACTGTTGAGGTTTTTGCATCGTATGGATAATAATAAAATAATAAGTAATGAATCAACAATCAATAATCAGTGCTCTTAAATCCTCTGCATTTGGAAGTTATTCTTTTATTTAGAACTTTAAAAGTACTTTAATTTTGCTTCGGTTCTTAAGACTTTTTTTTCTCTGTGTGAAGTTCAGTATAGCATATGCAACCAAAATATTGTTTTTAGTGCTGGACTGCATTGTATTAAATCAAAACATTGTAAGCACTACATCACAATTTTTTTTTATTTTTAAAACAATAATTTGTTTTTTAATAATACTAATTTTCTCTATACATCCTTTTATTCAAATAAGTAATACCAGAACTGTTAAAGTTACGCAATTTTCTTACATTTTTTTAATATTTTCCAATTTCTAACCATAAATATTTTCTTAATTTATTTGGAAATTTGTTCCTTAAAAGCTTTAGTTTTCATGAAGGGAATAGTGTACAGACCCTGTTATTGTCATGAAAGACTACTTTAATGCAGGAATAAACGTGTCTTGGTTTTTTCACTGCAGCAGGTTTCTTTTTAGCTTCCACACTACGTTTATAACGTAAAAAGTGGAAGGTATTATAATCGTTCAGTCCGTCTGTCTGTCCGTTACCCACTTTTATAGCCCAAGCTACAAATGCTACGGACAAGTGTGATACGTCAAAAAATTCAGCACATCTAAATTAGAATACATTGAAAATTTCAGAAAAGAATTCCAATTCTTCGATTATTTAAAAAACTCATTTAAAAAGCATAGGAAACCATTTTTATTAGAATTAAATCACCATTACCATTTGCAACAATCGCTCGAGAAACTTTAATTCTTTTAGACAATAAATTAAAGTAAATTTATTTTTGCAACATCGATCAGTTTGTAAGGTCAAAAATATTTCACTATGTGTTTTTTTTATATTGTTGATATGAAATGATTTTTATTCTATTTAAAAGCGAGGCATGACTATTACATATTTATTCTTTGAAATATAAATTAATTTTTGCAAACGATAAGTAATAATTATTGAATTTTCGAAATAAAATAAATGAAACTGTCCAAATTGAGCATGTAAATGTTAGATATAGAATTAATGCTGTGTTTGGCACCTTTTTAAACACAACTGTTGTGTGGAAGCGGGTTAAGTGACAGATTCTGTTACAAACATACTTGTTTCTATAGATAATTGACTAAACTAAAAAATTTCGTTTCAAATTATAACA
Source organism: Oedothorax gibbosus (assembly GCA_019343175.1). NCBI lineage: Eukaryota > Metazoa > Arthropoda > Arachnida > Araneae > Linyphiidae > Oedothorax > Oedothorax gibbosus. Next base: position 12,878,293 of record CM033273.1, read on the forward strand.
AAAATAAGGCAATATGCATTTTAATATGATTAACTGCTAGAGACACATTACAAGCAAATTCTTTTCATTTTAGTTTTTCTTTGTGGATTGTTTATTGAAATTTACTTTCATAATATATATTGTTGATAATTATAATTTAAATGTAATATCCTATTAGTTATTATACACTACAATACTACAAACGCACTAAATTTTTTTTCTTTTTTACTCCATCAACTTTAAATTTCAAAACTCTAGTGCAAATGAATTTTTACAAAATGAAATAAACATAAAACTGCCATACTTAATGTCATTCATGCTTTGTTGCAGATAGAAAGCATTTAATTTGCTTACGTCTTATTTAATTAGTATTGCAAGTATTTCATTGTCGTGAAATAAAATTAGATCTAACTATCTTAATCTATTTTATTTTAAATCCAATGCAAACGTTATAAGTTTTAAATAAATATTATTTTATTCCGATGTTTTTTCTAACTACTAATTAAATACTCAATGAAAATATTTAAATTCTTATATTATTTTAATTTCGATACAAAAGTTGTATTATTAAAGCAAATTAACAAAAGGACAATTAAATGAAGACCTAGAAAAATAAAATTTTAATTTATAGTATAAAGCATATTCATTTTTAATTTGTACTTTCAAAAAAAAATATGGCAATTATTTATATAGGATGTTTATCAATAGAATGTTACTCTTTTCAGATTTTTTTCCAACTAATTAAATACTGAATAAAAAAATATTTAAACTCTTATATTATTTTAATTTCCATACAAAAGTTGTATTTTTAATGCAAATTAACAAAGGGTTAAATAAAGACATAGCAAAATTTTAATTTATAGTTTAAAGCATATTCACTTTTAATTTGTACTTTCAAATTCAAATTTAAAAGATGGCAACTTTTTATGTAGGATGTTTACGAATAAAATGTATAAAAAAAATAGGTATTAGCAAAACTAGTTATGGACATGCTTAAATTTTTGCAATGCAGAAGAAGCTTAAGATTTCAGTACAGAATATTAATATTGAACATAATCTTCAAAACAAAATACATACAAAAGCTATCTTTATGGACTTTTTTATACTTAACAAAATTTCAAGTAAAATAGAAAAATTAACTAATAATTAACGAAAAGTACAATTTGAACAAGAAAATGTTTTTATTGGTACATAGTAATTTAACATGAGTAATTAGCCTAAAATTTGAAATATATAGAGATAATTCATTTCTAATATGAAAACCCTTGCTCGTTTTTAATGTAAGAAATACTATTTTAAACAAAAAATAGGTAAGGATTAATGTCGCACGCAGCCAACATGAATAGCTCAATGCCCACTGTCCCCAACTTGCAAAAAAAACTTTCGATTCCGACGGCGAGAACGAGTTATCGCCACCTTCCATACCCATGAGAAGTTTCCGATGACAAAAGACGACAAAAACAAGTTGATGGTAGCTCATTGCATTACCGATGCGAGATGTGACGTCACAAACAGGTCATTTGGCTATGTCCTGACTACGACGCTAAACGCCACAAAGGCAACAAAACTTGGCAACCGCCAAGCGATGCAATACCGGCCGGTGTTTTCGCCAAATCGTAGGGTTTTTTTTAAACGCATGCGTCTGGATGTCTTTTATCTGGACATTTAAACCGATGCTTGTTTTGTGCTAGAAACGTAGAATGGGATGAAAATATTTCATCGCTTGCTTTAGCGATTTCAACATAGAAATGAAAAAATTTAATTTGGTTAGTAATATTAAAACTCAGTGTAAACAAATTTAATTGATGGTTTTAATAACATAGATTTTTAACTTTTATTACATTTGAATTGGAAATACTTTGAGGTTTTTTTATTCATTTTTTAAATATTTTTCATACTAATTAAATTTTGCCCAAAATGAAGAGCTGAGTATATTAATGACCTACCGGACCCGTATACGAACCCGGGTTTACGGAATAAGAGCAAGAAGCGCTGACCACTACGCCAGAGTGATTGTTCATAATATTTTTATATTAAGAGTTAAATAACAAATTAAAATTTTCCTATATATAAAAAAAAGAAAAGCCTTATAATAAAAAGAACGTGTTACAGCTAAATTTTTTAAATAAAAAATCATTTTGAGTCAAGCACAGAATCAATAAAGGTCATATAAAAAAAGTGCTACATTTTTTTTTAATAAAAGACAATAATTATTCAAAATATTATATAAATGTTATTTTAATAAATAAATAAAAATAAATAATCTTTACTAGTAAATAAGTTTACTAATAATTTATTATTTTGAGGGTAGAAAAACTTTCGCTGTCTGCTCCAAATGTGGGGCTCAGCCGGCCTCTGCGAACATATCCTGGACTGCTTGGGTCTTTCCAAGGAGACTTATAACGCTTCTCCACTTCTTGTCATCGACTTTTTGGCATCAACAATTTATTGGATCTTGTCTGACTCCGTCAGACAGGTGGAGGATAAGGAACAACAACAACAACTAATAATTTATACCAATAATATTATATTATTGTGTATTAAATTGATTTCTAAAAATGTACTTAAAGTACCCCTACTACATTGTCATAAAAATATTAATGCTAATAAAATGAAACCTAATCTCTATATATTAAAAAAAATATCATTTATAAATGTTTCAAAATATCAAAATCTAAATTTGTCCACCTAATTTTGAATATTATTTTAAAACTCCGCTGTTGACAAAATAACATTTAAGTCACGCATAAGTTTAAAAAAAAGATTAATAAAACACAAGCAAAAATACTTTGCACAAATCCCAAACTAAATGCAGAAATTTACAGTCTTGAAAATTTAATTTTAATTCAATTGATTGAAAAGTAGTTTATGTACTTCTACTTCAATTACCTTTTTATTATTTATTCTCTTTATTTTTTTTATTGACAATAGCAACCCTACAACAAGTTAACATGGCTTTAAATGCAAAAGTTGCCAAAATTGTTGTTCTCTTTACTTGCAACTTTTTTCAGGGTTACTTGGCGAGAGTGGAATTTTAATTGCTTGTTTGGCTTCCAATTTGGTTATTTTAAAAGTTCCAAATGATAAATTCGGTTTTTCTCTCTCAAGTTACCATAGCGCAAGACACACCGAATCAGAGTATTCTCGTAGACATTTGAGGCATGCGTTAATAAGCTAAAACACCGTGCGCACAGTTGAGGTGCAGTAACCGTGCGTCAATGTTTTCGTTGACGCATGCATGTACAAATGGCGGTGGTTGTTGACCGGTTTTTGTTGCCTTTGTGGCAAAAGTGGCGCAGTCAGGACGTAGCCTTAGAGAAAAGCTAAGAATTGCCGAGGCGATATCGCTTCCGAGGAGCTCGTGATAGACCCCCAGATTTCCCCATCAGTAACACTCAATCTATCATTTTCTCCGAAGCTTCATGCAACAACAAGGAGGAGCGCAGTGGAAGATCCCTCCTTCTCACCACTGGTATGCGGCCAAGGAGCCGGGCTCTTCACTTGTTTCTTTTGGTGATAGAGCGTCTCGAACGGCAATTTCTAGACTGGCAAGTGGACACACGAAGAGTCTCTCGTATTTTGAGGGTAGAAAAACTTTCGCTGTCTGCTCCAAATGTGGGGCTCAGCAGGCCTCTGCCGAACATATCCTGGACTGCTTGGGTCTTTCCAAGGAGGACTTATACGCTTCTCCACTTCTTGTCATCGACTTTTTGGGGGTCAACAATTTATTGGATCTTGTCTGACTCCGTCAGACAGGTGGAGGATAAGGAACAACAACAACAAGGAGGAGGAGCAACTATTTATGCTAAACTTTTATTTTGTTTTTCCGAACAAACTTGATGGATAGTTTGTGTGCAGAGTTTGAAAATGCTACCATTGACCAATCGGAGTGCAACGTGTGTTCAAATCTACGATTTGGTAGAATTACTGCTTCAAAAGCTTAAGAGGCAGCCCATTGCAAAACTCTGGAGGTTTCGTTGGTAGAAATCATTTTGGGGGCTTCTGGCATCAAGATACCAAATCAATGAAGCGAGGAAAGTTACGTGAGAAATGTGTGTTATGAAACAAGGAGATAAAATTAAAGATAGTCTATTCTCTATTGGATTCAAGACTTCCTATCAATATCCTGTGATGGGAGTACCTCGGGTGTTGGCCGCCGTACCTTTAAGTAACTTAGTTTTCTGCTCCTATATAACTGTCTGTTGCTAAGAAAGAAATGAAAAAATGTTGGTTTTAAAAATTGCCACCTTTAAGTAACTTGTTTTCTGTTCTATAGGTCTCCAAATTATTGGATCGAGGCTGGGGAGCCCAGTCGGTTAGGCATTCGCCTAGCATGCGAAAGGTCCCAGGTTCGGGTCCGGGCATCGCCAAAATAACTGCCGACCTATAAACGGCCCGTGCAGCCCAAAATGTCCGACGAATATACAGCGTATAGCGGGAGTGTACGTTAAATATCCTTCAAAGTCCTAACGCTACGTACGATATCGCCTTAACGGTTGCGTTGGTGCCTACTCGGGTGTCGGCTCGTCACTTGACTGTGGATCTAAAATACGACGCCCGTCGCCAATAGCCCTCGTGTAGCTCTAGTGCGACGATCATTTAAACTAAACCAAAGCAATTATTGAATCATAGCTCGTTTTCACCTTTGCGCAACTTAGCACGTGTTTCCACTAAGCTCTTATCAATTATTGGATCATGGGACTTAAGATTTAAAAAAAAAAAATGCTGGACTTTTCCGATTGCAGGATTACTGGATTTTCTCATTTCAGTATTTCATAAACTTGCCATATATTTGCTTGGACAATATATATTGTTTTCTTGTTTTTTCCTATGGCGTTTATTCATGATGAACTTTTGAATTTATCCGTTTTAAATTTTAATTCAATAACATTCCTTAAAAGGTAAATTTGTATCCATAGTAATCAAAATGAAGTTTTGTGTGTGTGTGTTTGTTTCCTTATAGGCTCTTAAACTACACCTGTTTCACTCGTAACTTGGTACAAATGTGAAGTTCATGCTTAGGTTACGATTTTTTAACTTTCAGAGCTGAAAACATTATAATTTTAGAGAAAATTCGAATTTTTTTTTTATATATATTTTTATTTTAAGGAAATAAAACGGGATTTTATACTGAATAGCGATCGGGAACAATAACATAGGCTTTTTATCCTACAAGGTGTGTTCGAAAAGTTCGGTGATTGGTCTCATAATTAAAAAACCGCGCCGGTTGGATCTTGAACTCACGCAGACGCAGTGACATTCTCTAGATGACATTTCTCTCACTGCGTCTGCGTGAGTGCAAGATCCTAACCGGCGCGGTTTTTAATTATGAGACGAATCACCGAACTATATTTTTTAATCCGTGTGAAGTACTGGTATTTATTCGCTAATCTTTTTTTTTTAATATGAAACTTAATTGAATACTACTGATAGGCTTAATAGTTTTATTTGACACCAAAATTTTCCAATAATATCTTTGTGAGGTGCCGATCATTGAATAGGATGATCTCGATCGGCTAATATTGAAGTTTACTTAATATACAGGCAGGGCCGGATTTAAAGATTTGCCGCTTGTAGGCTATACGAAACGCCTGATTTGAAATAACTAATTTATTTGTGTTTATGGTGTTTTTCCTTCTCCTACTTCCGTTGTAGGATATCCCAGATATAGTTTTATTGACTATTTTTTCTATCTACCTATTAGTATCATCTATGTACCTTTACATTTTAAACCGAAAGCGAAAAAATAGGCGAATTATTTTAAACTGTTCTTTTATTCTTATTCAACTTCTTCTAAATCCGGGGGAGAAAGGTGCAATTGCCCTCACAGCGGCTATTGTTTGCTGCTAAATATTACCTACTATATATATACGTTTATAGTTTACGCTTTTATGTAAATTATTTGCTTTCTTTCTTAAAAATTTAGTATCTTTATAATAAGTTTTTATGCCGAATGCCGCTTTAATTGGTCGTAAAATTTGCCGTCTCAAAAATTCGCCGCTCTATTCTACAGCCTATTTAGAAATCCGGCCCTGTATACAGGTAACTTTTATTAAAGGTACTGCGACGCATGGTTTATTTAAGCTTTTATTAAACTAAAGTTATACGTTGAATTAGTAGTATTTATTTTATACATTCTAGTAATTGAAAGGGTACCTTTTAGTCAATTTAACATATTAAATTATGTGTGTAATGAAAAGATATACTTACAAATCCCATATTGAACACAAAGGTTTCAGTATTTTATCCCCATAAAATTTGCTTTTAAAGCTATACTTCAACTTAAAAAATATAAGGAAAATCCTTTAAGGAAACAAATTTATAAGTTACATTTCATGACTACATTCAAAGTTGGTGACAAGTAAAGTATGCATTTCATAATTGAATTAATTGAAAGTCCTTGAGTTTTAAAAATATATATATTGTTTTTGGATAAAAGAATAACTAATGCAAAAAAGAAAAAAAATACTATTCAAGATTTTTCGGAAACAGGATGTATAGTGTGAAATTTAGTGCATAATAAAACCTTATATACAACCCCCTGAGGTATTCAGATGTAAAAAACCCGTCACTTGACTGTCAGGTTTTCTAGCAACAAACACAATTTTTACGAATTTATAGATTTTATGATTTTACTAGTTTTTCAAATTCAAAGTATGGAAGAGTTATTTATAAATATCTGTGAAACAGATACATAATTAAAAAAAATTCAATTTCTGTTAAAAATTCAAATTTTAATCTCATGCAGTGAAAACAAGTTTACAGTCCAGCCAACTGACTATTCAAACGGGTTGGAGCGTGGTTTGTTTGTGGAAAAGATTACAATGTTTAACGTAGCTGTTGTGTCACTGTAGGCGTGAACATTCTAGTTTAGACGAATGAGCTGCCGGGTCGTTTGTTTATGGGGTTTAAGGCAACGGTTGACTTTTTTAATTGTTTGGTAGACATATATTCAGGTTTGTGTGCTTGGTCAGAGACACCGCTTATAAACTTCGTCAATAAGACAGACACACAACACATCACACTAAGTGACAGATGCTTGCATCTATCGCCACCTCACAATTTATACATGTCCCTAAAGGAGGGAATAGTCTTCAAGGGGACTGTACCCGTGGAAACTGCGCAATGACCGCACAAGATTTCGGAACCACAGATTTAACGGGGCACTTTACTCGCATATATCCGGTTGGGCGTTTCGTGGGATCGAGACTCGATCGGGCACTTGCGAACATGCTTAACCAATAGCTATCCGGCCCCACGGCTGACTTAATTGTCACTGCGTAGGCGTTGCCGTTCTAGTTGTCCATTGACTTATCCATCAAAGGCTTAGGGCTGACTGCTGAGGAAACCAGTTGGCTAAGGAGTTCGAATTACATAAGACGGGTCCCAGGTTCGGTTCCGGGTACCCTACGTGTAGCTGTATAGTGAGACGATAATTAAACCTAACCTAATCTAACCTTCAGATGGTTACAAACATATTATGATAAGGATATAAGTACACTAAGCATTGGTCCCATACTCTAAGGTCCTAACATAATAGGAAGCAAAATTAATGTATAACTATATAGCCTAGTAGCACAAAATATAGAATGATATTCTTCCGATGCCAACTCGATATCACTGTGATATCGAGTAGATGTCGGGAGGATATCGTGAGATATCTTGTACTACTTATGATAGTTAACTAAAACTATTTTTTTATGTAATTTTCTTCCTTCGCGTAACGTATTTCCTTTCAGCTTTCATTCCTGCTTTTCATTTTATTGATAATCTGTTCCTACGTGACATTGATTCGCAAATCAAAGCTCGAGCAAGCATTATTATTTTCATTCAGCGCTTCTATTGCCACTCAAGACTTGAGACATACCCATTGTTTTGATATTAAGTATATCAGGACATAGTATTACTAAAAACTTTCGAAAAATAATTTTAAACTGCCGCTTGAAAATTCTTTGCAAATATGAAACAATATAAACCTCCAAAAAACAAACAAGATATAAAACAGATAACTACTATCAATACTGGTTTTTCAAATAATTCACTAAACTAAAAAAAAAATAGTCTTCAGTAAGATTATCATCTACATATGAATCGAACAAACTATTGACTAACGGTATTTGTAGGTAAGTAGGTATGTATCGTTCGGTGCTATTTCAAGCCCTTAGGAGCTTAACCATAACGCCCCGTAATTAACCTGTCAGTGACGAGCGACAATGACGGCACCAACGAACTTCGAGCGACATCGTACGCTAACGCGTCGACTTGTCCACAGATTAACGAGCACGCTGTCCCTGTGTATCGGCCTCCGTGGGTTTTCTACTATTTCAGCACGGATCGATATAGAACTGGGAGTAGTGGAATTCGACCACCGCCTCTAGAAGTTGAATTCTAGGCTATGCCTAACACTCGCAGAGGCCGGTAATTTGTTAATGGTTTACTTTCAAATATATATTTCTTGCACTTGCTATAACAAACCCTTTTCACTCGGATCCTGATTTATTTGCTTCTTATGATAATTTTTATTACTAAGACATGATAATTTTATATAATCGATGAAATATTATAAAATTCATTTTTTAACTAACTTCTATGAAAAATTATAGTCCGCACTCTCATTATCCGGCCTTCTCTAATCCGACGTCTCTTGCTATACACTGATAACCTTGGTTGATATTTGTTTCATTAACTAGAACGTCTAATTTAGCTACGAGCAATGTTTTGAGGGACATTCACGAGGAAAAGACTTGTAATTTGAAGACATGACGAAAAAGGGTCTAAATACAAACTAAAAATCCTCTGTCATCTGTCAGCACTCTCTAGTAATAGGGTACTTGACTATCGCTAAAATACCTTCCAATATTAAATTAATTATAGTTTGAACCCAAAAATAACAAACGTATATATATATTTGCAAAATAAATCTTTAAATAATTCATAAAAATCATTTTAAAATGGCTTATTTTTCATCGGTACGTCACGTGATCACAAACTCGTCGATTTGGCTGACGTCACTAGTATCTACAAACAAACCGGTGTGTTGTTTTTTTGCTTGCGATTAAAATGGATTTAAACTAATTTACTATTAAAATAAGAATTATATAGATAATGGAAGGAGGTTTTACAGAAGCAGATAGTTCAGATTTGCTTAAAGTAGATTCCAAAATGGTGTTTCAAAGTTTGTTTATAGTTACTAGTGACGTCTAGATACCACGTGGCAGCCACAGAGCGTTTTCGGGCATAATTTTTCGTCCTAATTTGAAAATTCATTTTTCTCCCTTTTTATGGGGTATTTGGAAAAAAATACGGGTCTAATATTTTTGACATAAGAATATTTTAAGCCAATAAAATGTTTATAGTCAAATGCCCTATTGGCTTGTTTCATGTGATGTATTCCTCCCAGCTTTCATTTCGTGATCGTTGGAAACATGTATATTGCCTTGAAGAAGGTGTTTTAGTTTGAAATATCATCGCACCAGAGCTACACGAAGGCTATTGGCGACGAGCGTCATAATTTAGAACCACAGGCAAGTTACGAGCTGACACTTGAGTAGGCACCGAACGCAACCGTTAATTGCGACATCGTACGCAGCGTTAGAACTTTGAAGCATATTTAAAGTACACTCCCTCTATACGGGGTATTATTCGTCCCCGGACCCATTTCCGGTCAATTTTGGAACACCCTGTATTACTAAAAAATTTCGAAAAATAATTTTAAACTGCCGCTTGAAAATTCTTTGCAAATATGGAACAATATAAACCACCAAAAAACACAAACAAGATATAAAACAGATAACTACTCAATACTGTTTTTTCAAATAATTCACCAAAATAAAATAATAAAAATAGTCATTCAGTAAGATGTATCATTTAATCATGAATCGAATGCAATAAACTATGTTTGACTAACGGTAATTTGTTAATGGTTTACTTTCAAATATTTATTTCTTGCACTTGTTATAACAAAACCTTATCACGGATCCTGATTTATTTGCTTCTTATGATAATTTTTATTACTAAGACATGATAATTTTATATAATCGATGAAATATTATAAAATTCATTTTTTTTTAACTAACTTCTATGAAAAGTTATAGCCCACACTCTCTTATCCGGCCTTCTCTAATCCGACGTCTCTTTCTATACACTGATACCTTTAGTTGATAATTTGTTTCATTAACTAGAACGTCTAATTTAGCTACGAGCAATGGTTTGAGGGCCATTCACGAGGAAAAGACTTGTACTTTGAAGACATGTCGAAAAAGGGTCTAATACAGACTAAAAATCCCCTGTCATCTGTCAGCACTCTCTAGTAATAGGGTACTTGAATGTATGGCTAAATTACCTTCCAATATTAAATTAATTATAGTTTGAACCCAAAAATAACAAACGTATATATTTTTTTTGCAAAAAAAATCTTTAAATAATTCATTAAAATCATTTTAAAATAGCTTATTTTTCATCGGTACGTTACGTGTTCACAAACACGTCGATTTGGCTGACGTCACTAGTATCTATAAACAAACCGGTGTGATGTTTTTTGCTTGCAATTAAACTGGATTTAATCTAATTTACTATTAAAATAAGAAATATACAGATAATAGAATGAGGTTTTACAGAAGCGGATAGTTCAGTTTTGCTTAAAATAGATTCCAAAATGGTGTTTCAAAGTTTGTTTATAGTTACTAGTGACGCCATAGATAACACGTGGCAGCCACAAAACTATATCGGGCGTAATTTTTCGTCCTAATTTTAAAATTAATTTTTCTCCCTTTTTATGGGGTATTTGAAAAAAAAGAAAAAATACGGGTCTAATATTTTTGGCATAAGAATATTTTAAGCCAATATAAATTTTTTAGTCAAATACCCTATTGGCTTGTTTCATGTGATGTATTCCTCCCAGCTTTCATTTCGTGATCGTTGGAAACATGTCCATTGCCTTGAAGAAGTTATTTTAGTTTGAAATATCGTCGCACCAGAGCTACACGATGGCTATTGGCGACGAGCGTCATAATTTAGAACCACAGTCAAGTTACAAGTTGACACCTGAGTAGACACCCAACGCAACCGTTAATTGCGACATCGTACGCAGCGTTGGGACTTTGAAGCATATTTAAAGTACATTCCCTCTATATACGGGGTATTATTCGTCGGACATTTTTGGCTGCATGGGCCGTTTATAGGTCGGCAGTTGTTTTGGCGGTTCCCGGACGGAACCTGGCCTGGGACCTTCCGCATGCACGAAATATATATAAAAAAAAGCTAGGATATAGAGCTGGTATATAATGCGATATGTATTTAAAAGCCGATTAACCAACTCTTCGGGCGTTTACGAGTACATGACGGTTTTTGGTATCGAATGCACCCGATAAGAGAAAGGTAACTGTACGCATTGATTTAAATGGCCCGTCCGTGGCCGAGTGGTTAGGTATAAGCCAGATTCAACCTTCTCAGGAGTGCGGGGGTTCGTATCCCACCTACTGCCAGTCATCCTATAAATCGGATCTGTGCTGGAAATAGTAGAAAAATCGACCTCAATTCATCATGGATGGGCTTGAGTACACTGGGACAGACGTGCTTGTTAAATCTGTGGAGTCTAAAGTCCCGACGGCGATAGCGTACGATGTCGCTCGAAGTTTCATTGGGTGCCCGCTTAGGTGTCGACCTCGTCACTTGACCAGGGTTCTAAATTACGAGGCTTTATTTACTGTACTAAAGCTCCTAAAGGAGGCTAGAAATAGGCAGCCGGAAACGATTACCTTACCTTTGATTTAAATTTTAATAGGCTACCCGGTGGCCGAGAGGTGTAAGCGACGAGCCTCTCACCGAAAAAGGTTCTTGGTTCTGTCGTCCTAGCCATATTATAGATGTATTCGTGCTGGTGGAAAAAATCCTCTAAAAATCACCGGGGTGCCCAAATACACTGCGATATACGTGCTCGTTAAATCTGTGGAGTCGAAAGTACCGACGGCGGTAGCGTACGATGTCGCTCGAAGTTCCGTTGGGTGCCCGCTCAGGTGTCGACCTCGTCACTTGATCAGGGTTCTAAATTACGAGGCGTAATTGGCCGTGTAAAAGCTCCTAATGGAGGCTAGAAATAAGCAGCCGAAAACGAATACATTACAATTTTAATATGGAGTCGATAAAAATGTTTGTTTGTTTTAAAAGTTTTTTTTCCTTGCAGACGCTTGTATTCATACTCTCAATGTTGTTTCTTTACTACAGTAGGTTGCTTGCAGTAAAAATAGCAACATCATTTTTAAAAAAAATGACGCTAGTCATTTTTAACGTTTATAATATACGATTGATTATCAAATTTGATGTATATAATTAATAAAAAAAGAAAATGATGCATACAATTCATGCTAAGGATAATTATAAAATTATATTTTTATAAATAATTATAGACAAATAATATACATTTGCGGAATTTTATTATTGGTCAGCTTTTGATGACGGTGAACTATAAAAAACTAAGTATCTAATCAAAAATCTTAAATAGAAAATCGATAAAAACTATACTGAAAAAAAAAAGAAACATATGATAATAATTATCTCTCCCATCGTTGTTTCTTCACTTCCTTATATTGCATGTAGAAAAGATAATTAACTATACTTACCAGTTGAACTTTATTAATAAAACTAAATTTAACTGTCTTTAAGATTTCACAATATATTTTAGAATTTAAGCTGTGTAAAAAAGGGAGAATATTACATTTAATGTTTAAAAAATACCATATTAGTTTATATAACAAAATCGTAGTAATTAGCATTTGAAAGAAATTAGTTAATATCTAGTAGAGTAAAAAGGACAGTCGCTGTCTATAAATAAAACAGTAAAATTATTCTTCAGTCAAAAAGTTATTAATCAACAGTTAATGAGCCTTATTAAACAATTAATTAATAATTACTAACATGGATGAGTCATATTCTGGTTCCGCCATTACAAGCCCAAAGTGACAAATTTACTTAATTGTTAAGTAAAGAGAATAAATTATTATAAGTTACAAAGAATAAATCATTGAATTGGGCTAGTATAAAAAATTTTTAATTGCTATAAAAAAATGATTTAAATCCTTTCAAATAAAAATTGCTTTAAGATTTATTTTTTTATTTTTAAATCTACGGGATCGGTTAGAAACAGTCTTGCCATAAAAAATGATGAAACACACAGATTTTGTACTGCGTCAGAAAAAATTAACGTAGAAAAACTATATTAAAAAAATCGAAATAAAACAGTATGGCAACCCCACCACATTTTTTTTTCAAGTTGAAATGATCGTGTAGTTAGTTACACGAAAAGAATTCATTTTATGGTTTTTCCTAGCACAGAGAGCTACTGATACTTGGGCCTGGAATAAAAATGACGTTCCAAAAACCCACCCAGGTGTTTCGCAAAAGCGCCATCCATCATGAAGACATTTGAATATTTGGCGACTTCTCTTTGGCGAGGAAACATCGGCGAGGTTGAATGATGCAACCCTATTTTCATGGTCGGTGTACGGGGTGATCTTGACATTCAACGTCGAAGGAAAAAGGGTTTTTTGAATCGCGCTAAAAGGAAATTTCGAACTTCGAAAAAACATTCCATTTCATTTAGATTCGTGGAGATCGGAAGGTTTTTGGCCCACATGAAAAAATGGTTATTTTAATAATTATTAAAAAAAAATTAAATAAAAACTTTTTTTTTAATATCTACGCAGTTTGTGTTGCCGATGACGCAGTTTTCTATTTCTGAGTTGTGAATCATGCGCAGGTTTGCCCAACATATGAGTTTTAGAAGAAACAAAAATCAAGATTATCTTTAGATTAATATTCTAAAATGCATTTACAATATCTCAAGTCAACAAAAATAGGTAAGCTAATTTTTACGAAATTCATATTTTATTTTAGGAAATTTTTAGTCTATTTGAATTTTATCGGCTTAAATGTAAATTTTTAACGTGTTTACAGTTGTAGCATATTGATGTAATTATTCAATAGGTTGAAAAGAGTTGATGTGCATTATCTTTTTATTTTATCTGAAGGAAATATTTTGGAAAAGATAGGTTATCCCGAGATATACCCAAGCAATACAAACATTATAATCACATACATACTATACGAACATAAAATATATTGATTTGTAAATTCGCGATGCACTATAAATTTACACGTACGGATTCGAAAATTCATTCTTGAAGAAAAATACCAAATACCTGGGCAAAATTCATTGTGATTTTGAACTACTGATTAATGACGAGCATAACATTTGGGTTATTATCACTTCTTCCATCGTTCGGTTATCTTAACCCGAAATCGGCGTTAAGATATTGGACCACGCACGGATTTAGCTTGTACCATCCTCCTAAACACAGGAATTAGTTTATTTGTATGATTTATAGCTTCTGCACTATTCGATTACATGATTGCAATTCATGGGACAAAAATCGTACCACCAGCCTATATCCTTTAACATAGTTCGCATAAATTCAAAGGTAGCAATATGTGTTACAAAATGATCGCAAAACGTCGAAATTTGTACCTAAACGTAGAAATTTAGACATAGACAATAAGTCAAAGTAACGTATTTTATACGAAATAAATAAAAAGTGTAGATATTGAGTTTATTAATGTTTGTAGCTTTATAAAGCGTAGTGTAGATGTTCTTATTGATGTCTTTTGATCCGAAAAAGACGTCTAAATGCATCGATTTATTCTGTTTGTGTACCTGTGGTAGATATTTCGACAAAACTACTGATAATTAATTTCGCAACTGATATTATTATTTTTATTAGCCTACTTTTTTTTGAATTTGAAAGAATTAGAAAAAGTTACAAATACGTATTGACATGCTGAAGATGACCGTATGTAAGTCCCCTTTTCAAAATTGGTTCCGTAGGTTCCTATTGGTTGGAATCTTAAAAATTATATTTTTTATTAGAAAGGTATGACATTAGAGGACTTTTCTTTCATGCTTTTTGTCCGTCTGTTCGTTCGGACGCACATCTGTCGACGAACTACCCATTGAATTATAATTGATATTTAATTTTGAGTAATTTAAATCGCTGTTGCCACATCAACAATATCATTATAAACTTTATTGATTTTAATTATTATTTGAAAAAAAAATTATTTTATACAAATCAGTTTGGAATGACGTCTCAATGTAATTCTTGTAAATGTAGCACAATATGATTCTTAGATTGTTCATTATTTGGTTACTAATAAAGAGGCAAGGCGATTCAAATTTTTGCATAAAGCTAGTAAGTTCTAATTTGCATTTCTCTCTTCGTTTATTTATAGAATTCGGAGTTGTTTACTGTTTTTTTTTATTGTTAAAAATATTTTGAAATACTCGATTTTTTTTTAAAATTCATGTTTATAGTTACTTAAAATTATATAAAAAAAATATCTTAAAATTTGTAGTTTGGTAGGCAACTTGAATTCTAATTACAATTATTATCGAAACTTAGAAGTACGTCATATTAAGTGTAAAATACTCATTAGTAATTTCAAGATTTCGTTACACGATATGAAAAAGTTTATAGATAAAACTACAGAGGAAAAAATATATTCAAATCGTTTGAAAGTTGTTTACAGAACTAGTTATGGGTTAAATTATTCCAGAAATTAAATTTTTCCTTAAGATTTTGCTTCGGAACAAATATACGGTAAAGAGCAAGTTCAAAGTTGCCATATTATTTTTTCCCCTCCAATAACCAGTATTACACTCCAATAGAATTTTTTAAAAAAGTTATTAAATTTCATGAAATAGGTTGCAGTAACAGAGGTTACATTTTTCATGGACAAAATTTCATTTCTTTTCATTTTCATTTCTTCGCTAATAGCCTTCTTTTGTAGCTCTACTAAGACGCTAGTAACACAAAAATCAAACTGTACATTCTTTTGGGGCTGGAGAACCCAGTAGATTAAGGCGCTCGCCTTGCATGTGAAAGGTCCCAGGTTCGGGTCCGGGCATCGCCAAAATAACTGCCGACCTATTAACGGCCCGTGCAGCCAAAAATATCCGGCGAATAATACCCCGTATAGAGGGAGTGCACGTTAAAATACGCTCCAAAGTCCCAACGCTGCGTACGATTTCGCCCTTACCGGTTGCGTTGGGTGCCAACTCAGGTGTCGGCTCGTCACTTGACTGTGGTTATAAATAAAGACGCCCGTCGCCAATAGACCTTGTGTAGCTCTAGTGCGACGATAATTCAAACTTAACGAAACCAAAGTCCTGAAGCCGTGTACGATGTCGCATTTAAGATATGCGTTGGGTGCCTACTCAGTTGTCGGCTTGTCACTTGACTGTGGTTATAAATAAAGGCGCCCGTCGCCAATAGACCTTGTGTGTATCTAATGTAACGATAATTCAACCTAAAAAAAAAGCTGTACATACTTTATACTGTTTTCCAAGAAGAAATTGACTTATTTTTTTTTCTAATGAAACGTTTCTGGTGTGACCTTCTAGTTTTAATGATTGAATAGAAAAATACAAAAACAGGATTGTACGTGTATTATGCCGACGACCTTGACGACGAAGCACTCACCGTCACAGGTTTCACCACGGGAAATTTGAATAAAAAATCATACACAGTTTAAGGGGAAGTTTTTTCCTTGCAATACACTGTTAAATTTTGTGCTTGTTTCACCATTATATGTCTAGTAGCTGAACGGCGATGGGAAACTTTCCACATATTTGGTATTCGGTTGAACCATTTCTCAGTTTGTTCAAATCAAAAATGTCACAACGAAAAGTGAATTTCACCATCGCGTTGCAGCTCTAGACATATCATGGTAAACCAACAATATCATGTGAAACCTACACCAATTTAACGTACTCTTTGATTTAAACTGAGGATATTTCACAGAAAAAAAAATACTTTTACAGTGATTTTTTAAAAAAAATATGTATTGACCCACCCCCCCCCCCCCCAAAAAAAAAAAAAAAAAAAAATCCGATTTTAAGTTATCTAACTTTTTTTTTTAGCAGAGATATTTAAAATTCCTCAGATTAAATCAAAGAGCTATTAATGGGGAAGAAATAATAGAACAAAAGATGTTGATATCTTTTATATAAAAAGAAAACTACTAAACAGAATTCAATAATCTTGGTCTTAATTTAAAGCTATTATAGATATGCAGATTAAATATAAAAGAAAAACGGAAAAATCGACATTTTTGACCCAAACACTCATCTTAACTTTGTTATTTATTCGTCTTTATCATGACCCAATTTTTTTTTTTTAAATCGTGGTCGTCGAAATTTGGTAGTTGTTGTAGGCATAAATTTGTTTCAATTTGTGGTCCACGTAAAATTTATATTGACTGAAATAGAAATACTTTAATAGTTTAAGTTTTGAGAAACTGTTAACTTTAAAATTCCTTTTTGCTTTTGATGTTAAAAATAATTTATTTTGCCGTCTTTAAACGTTTATTAAAAGTCTTAAAAGTAGATAAATAAATCTGACGTCTTTATTTAGTGGTCTCAAAGTGACTTCTTTAGAACACAATAATAATACGTGAAAATGAGTACTTGGTAAATAATTCAACCTATTCAATTCCCTTTAATGTCAACAAAACGAAGTTATTTCGCTTTTTCATTAATATATGATGAAAAAAAATGACTCATTACCTCAATATTTGATGAGTCATAATATGTTATTAAGAAATGCTTATATATCACACAAACCTTAAACTTTACAAAAAATTGTACATGAAAACATTTGTGCACCTTCTTTTCATGGTCCTTTATAAAAAATGTAACTGAACCCTTTGAATTTTTACTTAGCGTGTATATTGTGGGGAATGTCCAACATCCGGTGAATGTTGACATTCGCCATTTAATATCCAAAATAATATTCAATTTATGCAGAAAATTATTATATTAAATAACATATAGCGAAATGGACTTTTTGAGCATCATTAATTGTCCATATGGAAGTTAACGCCTAAGTTACCCTTGACGTAAGACCGTGGTTAAAAATTACAATGTCTGTTCCTGATCCTTTCCTTATTTACATCCCAAAGTGTACCTAAGTGATCCAAATTATAAATTCAATTCAATTGCAATTGATTGACCGTTGAAATAGTTTCCATTAACATAATAGTTAGAAACGCGTAGTGTAAAATGAGAGAAGTTAACAGAGAGATTTCCTTGCACGCTTCCTCATGCACTAACATATTAAAAGAAAAAGCCAAGTGGGAAATAATCCGAAGGACTTAGACTCCTTTTCACATTTGCTGTTTATTAAATGACGTCCCACGCGACTTCGTTTAATTTTACCTGTGCACTCGTTGCAATCATTTCCAAGAAATAGTCAGTGCCTTTTGCGTCATCAATTACGTCATCGCTAGCAGGAATTTTCGACACAGCTGTTGTTATGACAGAACACTCATTTTAAAAAGTCTGTTTTGGAAACGGCAAATCACTCTCTGTTTTCAAAACAATATCGACATGAAAATGTTTAGTTTTACGATAATCATTGATGATAATCACTTTATTGCAATTTAATGATGTTAACGATTAATATCGGACTTTAATTTACGTACCGTAATTTTTTGTGTGCACCTTTTATTATTCTAAGTGAAAAATAATTAATATCTGGATTTCGAAACGAAGTTTTACATATTTTGATTTTGAACTTGGAACTTAATATTTTTAAAACAAAATATTGTTTGTAAAATAATTGTATTATGTAAAAATGAAAGACTTCAAAATTATAGGACATTGAATTTCAAATATAAAATTTATTATTTCGTGTGTTTCCTGTTTTCGATACTCAATAAATTTTACAAACTATTATTTGATGTATTAATCAATCTGAAGAATGAAAAACACCCAATTCAGCTCAAAAGTATGAATTAAGTTCTTTTTACCAGTAAGTGTTTAAGACTTCCTGGACTGGAATCTGTCCTAGTAAATATACCACCAAAATTGTTTTCTTTGCATTAAACTATAAAACTTTCATAGCTTAGTTTTAAATTTCATTCAAATCAACTATTCTTCGCAATTTAAAAATGACGTATTTGCATAAAAAAAAAACTAATAAAATTACAAAATATGACGTCTGTGTCATTCAAACGACTGAAACCCACACCACTGACCTATTTTATGGATCACACAATCGAATTAATCTGCATATAAACGATGCAGATGTCAAAGTGACACTTCTATGCTTAGATTTTTCTTAACTTGTTGAATGTGGTATACCTCTAGATAGCTCTTTCACTAACACGCACTACATTGAATGTTTAAAAGGAGATTAAGTCTACAGGGGGGTTTCCGTAATGGCTTTCATTTGATTAAAATGTTTAAGGGAAGAAGAGTAGAAGGAAACTTCCCAATGTACTTTTGTATTTGGTGGTTCCTTTGAAATAATGGGTTTTCCTCTTTGCCTTGCACGTGAGATTGCGTGATGGGGTGAGAAACTGCAAGAGACAAATAAATGAAGAACTTTTTGACTGGTTTTATTATCTATGCAGATAGCAGCTCTGAATCTAAAAGACGTCTTGCGATATCGTAAAAAAGACGTCACAAGTGCCGTTTAGTTTTTTAAAAAAATCGTCAAAAACTCTTATTTTGACTTTAAATCACCCAATATGTAATATAAGGTAAAGAAAGGAGTCGAAAATCTGGAATGGGGATTTTGTGTTTTTTACACGTTTTGGAGGGTGCTGATTCTAAAAAAGACGGTTTTGAGCATTTGTTCGTCTGTGTATCTTCCTGTTCGTCTGTCTGACTGAAACCACTCTTTAGCTCAAACTAAAAGAGCTACGCACTTCAAATTTGGTACCCGAGCTCTTAATACCTGTTGACCGTCATAATAAGGTTTTCGAGAAAATCGCGCATGCGCAAAGGGTATCTGCCATACAACTTTTTAGTTTTCAAAGTCATTGAAATTGCCTTTAAATATACTGATTTATTGTGTGGTAATCGAAATTCGTATATGAAAGTCGTCGAAAGTTTTTTAGAAGTGATTTTAATCAACATTGAGAGGAACACCAGTTTTAATTTTGGTTTTATGATGGCCTATTTTTTTTACTTTATTAATAACTAAAAATTTTATGACATGCATCAAAATGAAAATAATAAAGAAAATAAAGTAAATACTTTTATTGTTACTAAGGATAATCAAGTAAATATTTTGTTGAAAACGGTTTTTAATATTTGACCAATTTTCGGCATTGGCTGCATTTAAAATATATAATTTTGTCAATTTTAAAAACTGATTTTAGGTTATAAAAATATTCTAATTTGTTATTATAAATATTTTTATTTGTGTTAGGGGTGGGGGATATATTTATTTTTTATTTTTTATATTTCAATTCGAGTTCATTTTGCAATACATTTTTATAACCTCTAAAACATTTCCAATTCCTGAATTCTTTGATCAATTTTTAAATCTTTCTCCTTCACTCTCTCACATTTTGAAGACCAATTATCAACCCCTCAATAATAAAAAGAACACCATCGAAAGAATAAATTAAAAGTCGTTTGCAAAATGAAAAAAGTAGTCTGCTTCGAAATATTAAAAAAAGCGATTTCCTATCTCCATTCGAAAGTGTCTCAGTGGGGCAGTAGTGGTAACATTCCTGCCTTACAAAGATTTTTTTCCCCTCTGTGTTTTCCATAAAGGGTTGCCATGATTCTCTGGCGATATTTTTATGCTGCGTTTGGCGACATGTGTAGAATTTGTATTGTCTGATCGGTGTTTGCGTTTGATTGATAAAAGAAGCCCACGATCTAACGATCTAAGAAAAAAGTTAGATCAGGTTGTATGTTATCAGGGTGTTTATTTCTATCCTCCATTGAGCTTTAATACAGCCACTAATGCCTCGTAATTTAGAACGTTGGTCAATTGTGACAAGATCGACAACTGCTAAGCAAAATGTATTGGAGCCCTTTTTTTTTGTCGTGGTTAAGCGTCAAGGCTGACATCTGAAATGTAACTTAAAGACAAACGCAACTTAAGAGGCACATTTTACGCTGCGGCAGGACATTGGATCAATGTGGATTTTACATTTTCCTGAGCCCTCCGTGGCAGAGAAAGACATGAACTTCTCATCAAAAAGGTTCCTGGTTCTAAACCCAGCCATTTTATAAATGAATTTTTACTTTTAAAAAATTCATTTAAATTCACGGAAATCCCAAAGTACACTGTGACAAACGTCGTTTACTCTATGCAGTTCAAAGTCCTGGTGGCATTAGTGTACTTAGTCGCTTAAAGTTCCTTTGGATGAGAGGTCAGAGGTTAACCTCGTTTTACCTGAAGATCACTTAAACGCGGTTTAAAATTACAATACATTGTTCTAATAAAGCTCTGTACAGAGGCTAAAACTAGATACCAGGAAACGTTTAACTCAACTTAATGTATACCACTTCCTCTTTATATTTTCTTTAGATAAAAGTACGTGAGCTCCTAAAGGAGGCTAGAAATAGGCAGCCGGAAACGATTAGATTAAGTGAGCAAAATCAGTTTATAGGATGCCAGTGCCGAAACAATATTCGATCGGGGGACCTGAAGATTTTATTGATTTAGTTGGGGGGGGGGGGGGCCCCCCCAGAGAGAGCTACGATCAGCTTTATGCTGGTATGACTGGTGGTGACATGAATATTCGGTTTTGCGGTAGGACGCTGTTAAACCTTGAGTAGAAAGTCCTACAGTACAACCAACATAAGTACCTCTGTGGACAAGCCAATTAGGGATCCCTAGTTGGCTTGTCTCTAAAATGATTTGGTATTGGATGTGCTTTGTCAGTTTGAGCGTCTCCACTTACCGTAGGTCTTCATAAGATCGAGGCCTTCGACCAAGACACAACCTGAATATATAGTCTCCAGCAACCAACACGAGACTAATTTGACCGGGACCTACTCCAATTAGATTCCAAGAGACTTCGAACATCCTTTCCAGAACTAGAATTGGAGTCCATTGGCCATAGAAATAAATAGATGTTCAGCGCTCTCACAATTCGACCACCATCCGGCCCTTAGCAACTGGACCCTAATGCGAGTATACATGCAAGAAACATATTTTAATTTTAAGAAAAAAAACATTCAAGTTTAGAAAAAAATACTGTTATTTTATTTAAATAGTTTTTTCTGTAAAAATATACTGTTTAACCCTTTCAGTCCCAGTGATGCCATTTGGCATCATAATGTTTCTGATCATAATTTAAAAAAATAGGGCTGACATATATTAAGATTAATAAAAAATATTTTCTAATAGAAAAAAAGTTTGAAGAATCGAATGATGTGCTTTTTGATATCATGCTATAGACGATCAGAAAAAAAAATCGAAAATGATGATGCCAAATTGTCATTGGGACTGAAAGGGCCGCGTTAAGAGTAATGGACTATAACCAAAGAAGCATTTGAACTGCTGGTTGATACGGTGTGTGCAGAGCTTAGTTATGAAAACCCAGTTTGGGCAACATATTATTCTTCGGTAATATTGTGATCGGAATTCCCCCCTGTCACTGATGGGGTGATTGGGGAATCAGATTTCCTCCCGGGGAAAGGTAGAATTATGTTTTTTTTTTAAAAAACAATTTGTTTAAAAAAAGATTTTGCGAACAAGTTGTTATTACAAATTGTTCATATTTTTTCCTCTTCTAATGGGGCTGCAACATTGGCGGTCAAGCCTTTGCAGACTCGGCATATTCCCCAGAACTGAGAACAATTTTTTTGTGGCCCATCTAGGCGACTCTCGCTACCAATTGTTGCTCTAAATTGTTCATATTAAATAAACCAGATTTTCTCTGTAAATTATACGGTATTTTTCTGGCACACCAGATGACAGTTTTGTGTCTGTAAAACTAGTCATTTTTTATAGTGTAGGAGTTTCAATATTTTTAGTCAAAACTTGATGTTGATAAATCGTTTTGCCATTGTTTTTGAAATTGAAGTTTAAAACAGTGCTATAAGTTAAAACTATTTTTCCCAATAACTAACGTTTGTTGCTAAGCAATCATGCATTATATGCTACAAGTTTGAGTACATCACCCAAACTATCGCTTTGGTAATTAATTTTAACAATTTTAGAACACTTTCTGACATTTCTGTAGGAATGATTAATTACAGATTTTCAAAATGCTTTTGCGTGACAATAAATAATTTTTGTGACTCCTTAGTTTAGAAATATTTTTTCTATATCTTCCTCCTTTATTTAGTCTCGTAATAACTTTCGTAACTTTTCTTCTCGTAATTATATCGTATAATCTTTCGATATTGTTTGTTAAATGTTTTTAATTTAGAAAAAAATAATCGATTATTTAGCAGAAAATTCTACTTTTTAAATGTGGCTTGACAAACTGCGTGAATAAATAAAGTAATTTATCAAAAGTAAGGACAGCTTTTAGAGCGAATGTAATTCTCGAGTTTATTGATGGAAAGTATGTTTGTGTGCGGTGAAAATTATTGGATTTTAATTCGTTATAACTTTGGCAGGTTCTTGTGAAAACTTGAGTTTGTTCGAATCTTTAGTAATTTCCATAAAGTTGATAAGTTAAATACTTTCCGGAGATGGTAAATTTCGTCACTTTTCTGATACTTGTAAAATGTTCTTCCTTGTATTTTATTTTTATTTCTATTCTTTCATTTAAAAACATATTATGACTACAAAATAAACTATTGGAATTCCGAGATTTATTATCTATACATATTTTTGGGTAAATATCAGTGAATAAACTACTGAATGAAAATGAAATACTTCTAGTTTAGGACAATTTTGAAACTAGTGTTTTGAATGATGAGCTTACACTAGCTTTTAATATTATTTTACTTGTGGTAAGTCGGCGAAATAAGAGTTATTTGAATAAGTTTATACTACTTTAAAATAAGTTAAGAAAAAAATAAGTTATTTTAGCACGAATCCCATTTTCCAAAGTGTGTAAAACACTTAGAGTTGTTATATTTCTTTGGTGAAATCGGCAATTCCACAGTGTCGTACTAAAAAATTTGCTCAAATTTTACGCTAAGAAACTAAAATTTCACTTTAAAAAAACTTACAAATTATACGACTGCTATTAGTAACGGATCTTGTAATTTTGAACCACTGTCAAGTGACGAGGCTGACACCTGTAGGTTTTGGACCAAAATAGATTTATTGTGTACCAGTCCCAAATCCTCGGCTTTATACATTGGCGAGATTAGATTTGCCTCTCGCAAACCAATTATAGGATGTCACATACGAGAACATAACCTGGGAAAGTATCCTCCGAGTCTTATTATTATCTATACATATTTGTTATTATCTATACATATTTTTGAGTAAATATCAGTAAACCTGAATAAACTACTGAATAAAAGAAATGAAATACTTCTAGTTTAGGACAATTTTGAAACTAGTGTTTTGAATGATGAGTTAACACTAGTTAGGAAAACTAGTGAAAACCATAACTAACCCTTATACAGTATGAATAACAAATAAAAACCTATCAGATTTTTTGTAAAAGTGAGCGCGTGTCTTCATGGACTACTCAGGTAGAAGCGGCTCTGTGGCTCAGAGGTTTATCGTGTCCGCCTCGTAAGCCCAAGATCGCGGGTTCGAGCCCCGGCTGAGTCGTCGGATTTTCTGAAGGGGAAAATCTTGATCACGCATGTCATATGATTATGTGGCGTATAAAAGACCCCTGGCCGGCCCATTTGGCTTGGGTTTTCTCGGCAAAATTAAATCTCGGCATACTTTAACATCCACAGAGAGCTCAGATTCATTGTAATCTGATGCGCGTCAAAATTGGTAGCGAGAGTCGCCTAGATGGTGCCACAAAAAATGGCTCTCAGTTCTGGGGAATATGCCGAGTCTGCAAAGGCTTGACAGCCAATATTGCAGCCCCATTGGAGAAAAAAAAACTACTCAGACAGGATAAAGGTACTTCTTTAAAGAAGTTTTTTTAGATGATGTAACTCTCCTATTTTAATTTTTGGCTCGTCTTGTTAGAGTCGCCAAAGTTGTATTTTTTCTGTTTTAATTTAGAGTTCTTTACGTGCAACTTGTTTTTATTCCTGCTATTTATTAAACTCTTTCGGTTTGAATTCGATTAAACTTCAAGTTTGCAAAGCTTTATCAAAACGACAACGTTGTTAGAAAACTTCGGTTTAGATGATATTTTGTCTTATGCAGAGAAATTAATGTGATACACGAGCAGAGAAAAACTTTAGTTCTACTGAAAGAAAAGTTTTTACACAACATTCGTTTTGGCAAGTTAAGAAAATATTGTACTGTGTTTCAAAACAAATGTAATTCTAGAAGAACCAAAAATGAAAACTGAATGAATTACCGCTGGAACTGTTGCCACTCACGAGGTGAACGTGAAACAGACCCCATTGAGTTTTTAATTTTTCTGCCTTGGTTTTTACCTCAATTGACTCATTTCAGATGACGAAATTCCTTCTAGCTTTCATTTCTGGCTTCCTTCGATTGGTGCGCCGATTGGTGATCGGTTCCCACCCCCATGTGACATTGATTCAGCAATCAAGGATCGAGAAAGAATTTATATTCATTCAGCATTTCTGTTGCCACTCAAACTTACATTTGGTCATGTAAAAGTACAATTATTTGGTTTTATTTTAAAAATATATAAAAATACAATTAAAAATATTACATTTTGAATAGCTAATGGCGTGATAGATTTTTAGTGGTTTTATTTGCATTTAACTTTTCTCTGAATTGAAATGTAATCAAATCTTTGTTTTCATTCACCAAATATAATGTAGGGAAATACATAGTAAAATGAGAGAGACGAAATCGGCTCGTTTCAGGTGACGAATTTTTCTTCCAGCTTTCATTCCCACATTTCCTTTGACCGGTCCTCTGTTGCCACGTGACATTGATTCACCAATCGAAGCGGATACTGGAACATCAGTTAGTACATCAACAACTAATAGCGCTTTGATGATAACACACACAAAAAAATTCTCATTCTCAGTTTCAGAGAATTTTCCGAGTCTGCAAAAAGCCAAAAAAGCAGACAAATTGAGAAATCATTAAGAGATGGACATTGAAGTTTTAAAAGCTCAAACTAATGCTCTGTGTAACTCGTTTAAAAATTATTACATAAGGAAATCATCCAATTGATTAAGTAATTCCTTCTTTCCAGCGAAGTTTCTTCATCCACTTGTTTAAAACTCTGACGTCACAGAGGCGCACTTTCGCCACTTGCGGAATTTCCTTTAGAATTAGAACCTGCATTTCGTAGCCTTAGTTCTACACAATTGTAACTAAAAGATCGCCACAAAAGCCCATTGCATCTCAATAGAGCTATGTTCCCCGAACAATACGAACCAGCTAAGAAAACATAGGAAATCTTCGTTTACAGGCCACAGTAACTCAATATCGTACAACCCAACACTAGGTAACCAAACTCCCCAAAAAAGTAAAAGTCATTGCCAAAACACTAGTTGAGTACTCATTATATTTTCCCCCATATAAAGCATCCAGAGATACAAAAAAAATTCTAGTAACATGTTTCGAAAGAATATATATTTAAATATTTAATACCTTTCTATCTAAACATTGCCCACTTCATTCTTTTAAGAAGTATACGTGTCCTTTAAATTTATAAAAATGTAGTTTTAAAAGAGTTCACACATTTCTGGTCTTGGAGTTACGGATTCCTAAAAATTCTTAATTTTCTCCAAAAAAAAAATACAATATCCTTTTTGCTTACTTTATTTAGGTTTGGCTGGTTATTGTATAATTTAAGTTATAAGTTTTTCTTATTCGTAACAATTAAGCTGTGTGAGACGGGGGGGGGGGGGGTGCGACAATACGTCCTCCCGTGACCTCCCTTCAGTACAACCCCCTGCTGTTGTTATGACAAGGTTGTCATAACTCTTGTCTACTTACAGTTTCTAAACATATTTTTTTAAAAAATTACTTTTGCAGCTTTTGCCCAAACCTCTACGTGAAAGAATCTTATGTAAGAGTTCTATGACATAAGCTACCACCCGAAGGGAATTTGCATATTTGATGGACAGCTAGTTATGCTTGTGTGGCGTCTACCACACGCACGCAACCTGAATCAATCGTCCACTCGCTAGGGGGCGCAGATTTACCTCTGCGTTCCTACCAGTATCCTGAATAACGGAAATAGTAGTATATAAGCCGAGGTAACTCATCTCTACCCCGAGGATCCTTTTGGTAGACTGTGGGTTACTGAGGCCGCTACAGTGGTGACCCGCTGACGTGACGTCACCCACTCTAACGACGCTCCTACTACGATGCGCTCAAACACGGTTAGCTACTCGCTGCTAATGCTCTCAACGCAACGCTCCCCGCAACTCAACGGATAAGGCTGGCACACAACTCAACCGCAGCACAACGCACAGCGAAGCAACCTGCGCACGGTTACCAACCTCGTTTCTAGGAGGGGAGTGGTGTGGCGGCTACCACACGCACGCAACCTGAATCAATCGTCCACTCGCTAGGGGGCGCAGATTTACCTCTGCGTTCCTACCAGTATCCTGAATAACATAGGAAATAATAGTATATAAGCCGAGGTAACTCATCTCTACCTCGAGGATCCTTTTGGTAAACTGTGGGTTACTGAGGCCGCTACACTTGTTTACACAATCGTATAAGCAAAGGATGAACTTTTTACCCAGTGTTTGGTAAAAAAGGTTTTCGTACGCTGAGTTTTACCTATCATCCGTGTATATAGCGAGTAGAACAAGTGTTGCTATATGTTCGCATCTACAATATTCTCATTTACTAACAATTAAGTATCTATATAACGAAATTATCCATGAAAGTTTGTTTAAAAATTGGAATTTTAAAATGAAGCCCCTCAACTATCATTGTTTCCTGAGAACTTAGGTGTATATAAACGTTACGTTTTTATATTTAATGTTTAAAAACCGTTAAGCAATTTAAATGTTTAAAAATTTGTTTTTAATATTTTTTAAGAGCTCGTGCAAAACACAAAAATTGTATATCCTACATTTAGTAAAAAGAAAACTTTTTTTTTCAAAGATTGGTGCACATTACATCTCTGTTTGGGCTCAATTTCGTGATTTTGCAGCACACACAGCTGATTAAAAAAATCTTCTAGTTATCTATCCAAGGTACAGAATAATGTGACATTGATACAGGGTCTTTCCTTTTAAATCTCGACGTGCTTATCCCGTGCATCACGTTCGTCGCTAATAGCCTATATCCAGCACTAGTGCGACGCTACTTTACAAAAAGAAACCAAAACCATAGAAGTTATATAAATGGTTAGGTTGTACGCTTTCGGTTGTTTATTTCTAGCCTTCATGGAGCTGTTAACTAATAATTTTTATTAAAACTTGCCATAATCGCCTGACCATTCCCTCCCTGTTTGCATAAATAGTAATAGTAAACGAGCAATTACTCGCTATAACAACAATTACTTTGCTAAACACCTATGCAGATTTTTTCATATAGTTCACCAACTATTTTAATCAAAACTTGCCAAAAACCTGACCTTTGACGCGATCTTGTTGGCATAAATAATAATAGTTAACGAACAATTTTAACTAAAACTCGCCATAACAACGAATAACTTCGCCAAAAATCTATGCAGCATATTTCATATAGAAGTTAATTATCAATTATAATCAAAACTTGCCATAACAGCCTGACCTTTCCGCCGACCTATCGGCATATTTGGTAATAGTAAGCGGTAATTCTAACTAAAACTCGTCATAAGAACGATAACTTCGCCAAAATCGAATGCAGCTTATTTTATAAAAATAGTTAACCAACTATTTTAATCAAAACTTGCCATAACAGCCTGACCTTTCCGCCGACCTATCGGCATATTTAGTAATAGTAAGCGGTAATTCTAACTAAAACTCGTCATAAGAACGATAACTTCGCCAAAATCGAATGCAGCTTATTTTATAAAAATAGTTAACCAACTATTTTAATCAAAACTTGTTATAATATTTTGACCATTCTGCCTTCCTGTTGGCATATATCGTAATAGCTAGTAATGGAACAATTTTAACTAAAACTCGCCATAACAACGATAACTTCGCCGAAAACCCAAGCAGCTTATTTCATAAACATAGTTAACCAACTATTTTAATCAAAATTTGCCATAATAACCTGACCTTTCCGACGACCTGAAAAGTAATAGTAAACGAACAGTTTTAACTAAAATTCGTCTTTACAACGATAATTTTACCACAAACCAAGCAGCGCATTCCATAAATATAGTTAACCAACAATTTTAATTTAATCAAAACTTTCCACAATACTATAATATCTGACCATTTCCCGCCCTGTTGGCATTAATAGTAGTAGTAAACGAATAATCACTCGCCATAACAGAGATAACATCGCCAAAATCCATGCTGATACAGTTGACCAATAAATTTAATCAAAACTCGCTATAACAGCGACAACTGCGCCAAAATAGAAACCCCGAACCGCTCGCCACGTTTCTCGGTGTATAGGTGGATGGATGAGCGCGTGTGACCTTGAACTTGAAAACACTGCAGTGAGCGCCGCGCATGCGCCCTCCAGTCCCATCTCACTTTAGAACTGCGCATGCAATTCTAAACAAAATGAAAAAAAAGTTATTGTTTTTATTTTTGTTGTTAGAGGGGGATATATTAGTAAACTTTCCAGTGTTTCCGATTACGTGTGACTTGTTTTACGTCATTAGTCTTTTTAGTTAGGTTTTTATATTTTTGCGGGTTTCTTTTATTCCATCATTATCTTTTCCTTAGATTTAGTTAGTTTAATTCGTATATAAGATCTCTGGGGGTGACTTTGGGCAGGAGATAAAAATAAATTAATGTGTTTTTGTTTGGTAAGTTTTTTTTTAGAGTTGTGTTAACTGATTGAAAAACTTTTGAGGTTGAAAGATGAGGTTGGCGTTTTGTACGTTGCTTGGTGAAACTACTCGGAGAAAAGTTTTTTTTTCAATACGAGTAGATATTTGTTAATACGTGATAAAAATAAAACCGTGTGAAGGCTGAATGTTCACGTTACTCTCGAATTTTATTTTTAAATATATTTTTTTAATTAAACCGTTGTGCAAAACACAGAGTAAGTACTGAGAGTACTTCAGTAAGGTCACACAAGAAATGCAAGTTATTATCGGTGGACCTCTTATTTTTGTACCGCGGTCAAGTGACGAGACCGGCAGCCGACAGTCAGATGTAGTATCCTTTAACATGCATCTTATGAACGTGCGTGTTATCATACGGAATAGGTTAGTTTCACATGATATACCATCCTGCTTTCATTTCTGGATTCCATTGGCGGTTTCGGTGATTGGTGGTATGACTCGGTAAGCTCCGCCCACCACATTGATTAAGCAATCGATACCTTATTTTCATTCTTGTGGATATGTTTCCACTCAAAGCGTGAAGCATGCCCATTGAAGAAATTTAAGAATCAAAATTATATAGTTAAATTTTAATTTAACCATGAACTTAATTTGCATTTACATTTTAAATATATATGCATTTGCATATATATATATATATATATATATATATATATATATTATATATATATATATATATATATATATATATATATATATATATATATATATATATATATATATATATATATATATATATATATATATATATATATATATATATATATATTATATATAGTACACATAAAGCAATTGCATTTTGATTGGACTTTGGATTGACTTTGTTGATTTGGTTGAATTGTTGAATTGGACTTTGATTGGAAGGCCATCAAAATTTTCATTTTTTCCCTCAATAAAAGAAATAGCTTCACTTTTTTCGATTCTCTCAACAATCTCACTTTCAAAAACACACACTTTAAAATTTTGGTCTTTGACCTATTAAAGCTTAAAACCTCGAAAATGACTGCTCCTAATAAGAAGGATAAGAGATTCTTTACATTCGATTTTTTACATCCAAGTTATGATCATTTCAATTTTCACAATACTATCAATAATATATCTAACCTTTTCCCTATCAAGAACCTAAACATTTCCAAAGCCTTTAAATACACCACTCCATTTGGCAGATCCATTTTCAACTATAATGATTTTTGCTCTAATACCGTCTCTCACCGTGATATCATTAACTGCTGCTGCACAGACCCCCATTATAAAGATTTCATTGATCATCATCACAGTCACATCATCACTGGTGACCTAAATTTAATTGAAGATCCACAATTAAGGGATGTCCTTTCAAAAGGCACTAAATTCAGACCAATCTTCCTTAAAAATATTGATAAATATAAGCTTTCTTTTCTTAATAATATTGACAATTTCATCCTTAAAATTTCTTACCAGTACAACACACCTTTGGAACAGTTCACTATGTGGAAGTGGACACTTTTTAAACATTTTCAAACCTTCATAGATAACAACTTTTATAATTTTAATTTCTCCCACTACAACCAAAAACACTTAAAAGCTTCTGTCAAACACATCCAAAATAATTTTATTATAACTCCAGTAGACAAAGCCTCCAATAATTATGCTTTCATTTGTAAAAACTTCTACTTGTCTCTTCTTGACAATGAACTTAAATCATCCGACACATACAAACTCTCCAATTTGGACTACAAAAGTGTATGTAAAAAGATTATTGCCTTCAATAAATATTTTAAAATTAATAACTCCTCCATTAAATTTCCCTATATTACCATTACTCCAAAATTCCACAAAACCCCTTTAGCTTTTCGTTTTATAACCTGTGGTTCCAACACTTACATCAATAAACCTGGTGATATCTTTTTTAATTTGCTGAACAAACTTTACAATTTTATTATCGGTGAAGGCTTTACTTGGATTATTAACAACAATAAACCTGTTTTAGAACACTTGCATAACAAGAATATTCATTCAGTTGACACTTTTGACTTTAAAGATTTATTTTCTAGCCTACCTTTATTTCACCTAAAAGACGTCCTCACTGCTTATTATAATGATTACAATAGTATATTAAATATTAGTCAGGAATATTGGAATAAACTAATTAATTTTTGCATTTTTAATAATTTTATTTACAATAGTGAACAAATCTACCAACAAGTTAATGGAATACCACAAGGTAGTTCCTTTTCAACTATCCTTGCTAATTTATTTTTACACTGGTTTGAGAAAAACTACACTCTTTTAAATTTCACTGCCTTCCGATTTGTTGATGACCTAATTGTTTTTGATTATCCTGATTTTACACACCTTTGGCACAAAATTTACCCATCAGAACTTCTTCTTAAGAAAACCAATAGCTCCACTTCTTCATTACAATTCTTAGACTTACAAATTCAGATCTCAGATAACTCTGCCAATACCAACATTTATGATAAACGTAATGACTTTCATTTTGATGTTATTCGACTTATTCCATGGAATTCTAATCTTTCTGTTAAAGTCTATAGAAATTGCATTATAAACCACCTACATCGCATTAATATCATCTGCAACATCAATAACTTTAAAAATTCCCAAAAACTTGACCTCCATCGTACACTTATCAACAACAATTTCCCTCCAAAATTTATAAAGAAGTATCTGCAATAATTTTCTTTGGACGTCACTAATTTTTTACTCATAGTCATTTTTTTCTCCTTCACCGCACTTATTTTCCACACTGTAACTGTCTATCGTTTCACCTAAGTTTTAGTTCGGATTTTGTGAGAAGCGGTTGGCTTCAAAGTTTCGTGTTGTTTTCTATTCGCTTCATCTGCTTTATGTAAGTTTGTCTTTATGTTTTTGATTTTGTTTTTTAATTTTGATTTTGTTTTTAATTCTCTTCTGGAAATTCCACAGTACACTTCGGGGTAAAATTGGGATTTTTTTATTTGACTCTTGTCCATCCCAATACAGAAAAGTGTATTGTTTTTTAATATTGGCGTAAGGTCTTTACCTCCTGATGAAATGGCCTTTCCCACTATTTTTGGTTTCTTTCCATATCCTTTTTCATTTTTTTTTTTGTTTTTTGTATTCGTTATATATATATATATATATATATATATATATATATATATATATATATATATATATATATATATATATATATATATATATATATATATATATATATATATATATATATATATATATTAAAGACATTTAAATTTTATTTTATTTTTCAAGCAATTGAAATATTTTAACAATTGATAATTGTAAAAAAAAGCTTATATCTTAACAAAAATCAAAAATTTAATTTATTTGTTTTAATAATTTAAGTTTAAAACACATTACATTTTAAACAAATTTCAATATTTTTTTTCTATTTTTAATGCTTCTTCTTTCTATTTTTAATGCTTCTTACACGAATCTTATTTTTTTAATTATTTCTATTATTTTATACATTTTAAAATAGTTCAGTATTATTATAATTTTAATTATTCAATAGTTTTTCTATTTAATTTATTCTAGAATTAATATTATATTTAATAGCAAGTTAATTCAGTATTTTTTTTTCCTTATTTAAGTAAATTAATTAAAAATTCATTGGTGTCCCAGCATTAAGTAAATGCTTTTTCTATTCCGTTATTCGACTCGACGTTGTACTTTTGGAACCGAACTTGCCTTACCTTCCCTTTCCCCGCCCCTATACTGTAGTTTTCGTGTCACAAATTGAACTCTGCGAAGAAGAACGTTTTACAGAGTTCTCTTTGTATGGCCGGGAAAATATTGGTCAGTGAACTTGGATTTTTTTTACTATTATTTTTATAAATACATCTATTATCCCTAGAAATATTTTATAAATCAATCTTTAAAATAAAATACTTTATTATTATTATCATTAATATTAATAATTTTTTACTTCGTTTTAATATAAAGAGAGCTTTCACAAAATTTTGTATTTAAACTAGTATTTGTATTATCTTTAGAGTTCTTATTTCAATGATAACTTTTACTAAGTTATATAACAAAAACAATTTTAGCTACTTTTACATAAATGAGTTATATTAAAAACAGTTGAATAAAATCTGTGTTATTTAATTCTTCGATCTATTCACACTTCTACAGTCCCTGGACAAATTATTAGACGCACTGCAAGATTTCATGTAAAATATTAATTACCGGGTGATATTGTACCGTTTTATTATTTTAAATTGATTGTTTTTTATTTTTATATTATCTAATCAATTACCGATTTATTTGACATAAATTAAACAGCATTAATTTAGAAAAGCATAAGTTTATTAAGTTTTAAAGAAAAGTGAATTTATTGTTAGTAAAAGTCAATATTTAGTTGAGCCACCTTTAGCCGATATCAAAGCTTTGATTCTGCGCGGCATGCTATCAATGCAAGACTGTACTGTCTCCTGCATTTGAGGATGATGATTTCAAACATAAATAATCTTATAATAAATAATTGATATAAATTAATCTTAATCATAATTGATCATAATTATCTTAAAATAAATACAAATATGTAGTCTACAACAATTCTTTTAAATAAAAATCAATAATATTGTAGTTTAAACATACCATTATTGCATAAAAACTCTTAAGAAACATAAAATTACTAAAAAAATACAGTGCGTCTAATAATTTATCCAGGGACTGTATATATATTTAAATTGTTAGGTTATTTTTTACTTCCTGTTACTACAGAATCTATTTTAAACCATAAAACAGAAATGGTTCGATAGAGGAAAATCGTAAAAGCACTTTTCAGCCTTTCATGACGGCTTGTCGTTTAAATGTGAGGTAGCACGATCGCAAAGCATGATAAATTGGAGGTCTTGCGAGAGATGTTTTTTTCAGGAGTAAAAATTAATGGCATTTTGCACCAAAACAATTTTCGAATGGTTTATTAGATGCGAAAAATTATGCTTTCATAAATAAATTGCTATTTTACTTGAAATTTAAGTGATTTTTTTCTTACATACTTAACATTCAGCTTAAATGTTTCAAATCCACTTTTTAAGACAGATAACTTGACGTTTGGTGTTTGTTACAGATATCGATAAAAATCTTGAGTTATAAAGTTTTAAAAAATAATGGAATTAATTCCAAGTGGCCAAGTCGTTGAGACTTAAAATCAATCCCAAAATTATGGTTCGTTTTGTGAAAGTTGGTTATAGGCAGACAGGCTGAACAATTATAACTTCCATTTTTTCCCTTATAAACGTAATGTGGAAGCTAAAATGTGCGTATAACATTTCAGACTAGTTTAATTTTACTGACCAATTTTCAAACAGTCAGTTGTTGGTAACTAACGTAACTGAACGTAGCGCACTTCAGTATAAAATACTTCTTTTTACGAAGTTCAATTTGTTATACAGTCATTAGTCAAATAAATTCCTTTCACTACATCATAAAATGTGTCGGTGGTATTTTACAGCAGATTAATTTTAAGCCTTTTTTTATTATAGAATTGGCATTGGTCACGCCACCTCTCATTTCCATGTATTTCAATTTGCCCATGTTGAATAGTAGGTGTCCAGGAATGATACAAAGTCCTTCCTTCGGGTTTTTTTGTTAATTTTCGGCCTTGGATAGAGACGATAAACTCTACATTTACTCTTAGTTTGACAAAGGCACAACGAGTTTTTGTTATTAACACTAATACATTGTTTGGGGCCTCGTAGCCCAGTCTTCAGAACGTAATCATCTTTCGTGGCTCAAAACCCGAAAATTAAAACGACATACTGGGGCTTTTGTGGCCGAGATAAGATAACCGACCGACTTATCATCGTAAAGGTTCCCGGTTCGTATCACAGTCATCCTATAAAAAGTATTTTTGCAGGAAAAATTCCTCGAAAAAACACGTGTCTCTGAGTAAACTGGGACAGACGTGCTCGTTAAATCTGCGCAGTCCAAAGCCCCGACGGCGTTAGAGTTAGATTTCGCTCGAAGTTCCATATATTGGTGCCAGCTAATGTGTCGACCCGGTCATTTGACAGCGGTTTTAAATTACGAGGTATAATCGGCTGTATTTCAGCTCTTCATGGAAGGTAGAAATAGGTAGCCAGAAACATTCAACTTATATACCTTGGCCGAGAGGTGTAAGCGACGAGCCTTTCACCGAGAAGGTTCTTGGTTCTGTCTTTGTCCTAGCACTACTATAGACGTATTCGTGCTGGAGGAAAAAATCCTCTAAAAATCACCGGGGTGCCCGAGTACACTGGGATAATCTGTACGTGCTCGATAAATCTGTGGAGTCGAAAGTCCCGACGGCGTTAGCATACGATGTCGCTCGAAGTTCCGTTGGGTGCCCGCTCAGGCGTCGAACTCGTCACTTGACCAAGGTTCTAAATAACGAGGAGTAATTGGCTGTGTTAAGCTCCTAAAGGAGGCTAGAAATAGGCAGCCGGAAACGATTACATTACATAAACAAAATTTTTTAGGCTTGAAATTGACAATCAGGAAAAAGTAGTACAAGGGTTTGGGTTGAAATAACGTCGCACTAAAGCTACAAGATAGCAAATGTTGAAGGGTCTCATGTTTTAGAACCACTGTCAAGTGACAGGCCGACATCTTGATCTGGCGCACATTATATCTCCCAACGCAATATTATAGCGTTACCGTGCGCGGCGTCAGGACTTTCGACCACGACAGATTTTACGTGCACCAGTCCCTACACTCTTAAAACAAAAGAGTGAAATTCACTCCTATAGGAGAAGTGCACTTTCGGCACCGAAAGGAGTGGAAAATTACTCAGACTAAGTTAAAAACCGTTCGTTTAAGAGTGTAGACGCAGATTGTTTCTTTTATTCTTTTACCCACTCCGAAAAGAGTGAAATACACTCCTATAGGGGAAGTGCATTTTCGGCACGGAAAGGAGTGGAAATTAACTCAGACTGAGTTAAAACCGCTCGTTTGTTTTAAGAGTGTAGTCAAGCACACACTTAGTAATAGGGTTTCATACTTATACACAATCTACGGTATTACTAACAACTTTAACAATCCAATAAAGCGAGAGTCTTTAATAGTGAGTTGGTCCTTGGCTTTTATATGCTTGAGAGACTGTGTGCACGTGATGGTGATTTAACTGCTGTCTTTCTTTCTTATTTTTAAATAAGTAAATGAAAAATACGGCTTAGAAAACGGACCGGGATGCAAATTGCCTATTTATGCCAACTTGAGGAAGGAAAATTCGGTTAAGAGGTGGAATTCGTAGGGTTTCGTTGAAATATGAGGATATTCTTGCTTTTGGAAAGTTTATACAAATACAAAAATTGTCGACCAACAACAGGCCAGAGGCCGAACAAGGTTGGTCCAAAATAAATCTAATACATTACCAGTTTCCAATGGCTATCAATTTTCTTCTTAAAATCTTCTACTCTCTTCGAATGCACAACATATTCTGGTCACATTCCACTCATTGACAACTCTATTGTAAAAATAATGTTTTCTTACCTCCCTTCTAAAGCATGATTTATTCAATTTCTGATCATGCCCTCTGGTCCGGCTATTTAAGGTAAAACCTAATCCCTCCATGTCTCCCTGTTTTATGAACTTGAATAACTGTATTAAATCACCCCATAGCTCTCCTATTTTCCAGGGAATACATGTTTAAAGAACTTAATCTGTTATCCTAATCAATACCAGATAGACCCTCAATATAATAGATTAATGGTCTTAATACCTTTCATGTTAAACTATACCATTTCGAATTCTTTTTTTGTCTTAATGAGCATTTGGTATATTCCTAGAAAACGTTTATCTGCAATTACTTAATTTTCAGTTTAAAGTAATGAAACTGTTTTTCTCCGCAATGGGAAGAAGGGAAAAGACTTAAGTTTTAGTGACTAACGATGACACCGTTCTCTACTAAAACTTTTTTTGTTTAAAAATATCCTGTTACATTTTGATTGGTGTTATAAATTTAAAAAAAAATATAGCAAAATTATTTTTTAATGAAATGAAAACTTTCTTTATACTTTCAAATATCTAATATGAAATATAAGGTAACGAAAGTATTGCGACGGGGTCGAACATCCGAAAAGAAGATTTCGACATGCTTTGGAGGTTGCTGTTCTATAAACTTGTTTTTGAAGATTTATCCGTCTGACTGTCTGAAACCACTTTACAGCTCGAACTAAAAGAGCTACGACCATCGATTAAGTTTTAGTACTTTGTACAGACAGGTTTGTCTACTGACAAACCATTTGTTTTGGTTTTTAAATAAAAGTAATTTCAACTTACGGTTACATGTTGTTCAAAAAGATAGAATCGTCGTCAAGTAAGATCCTTATGCAACAAGACAGGATAGCTAGCCTCAATAAGTAATTGATTTGGTTTATAATGAACAATTTGCTATTAGACTGCAAACACACTAATTGAAATATAAGGGTATTAACATACAAGCTACTTAACCCTAGAATTTAACATTAGAGGCACGATTTTTGACAGTAAATCATGCAAAATCAAGACTGACTGAACGAGTGATTTGGTGTTGTAAACTTCGGAACTTTTGTTGGGGTCAACAATTCTGGGTCCATTTGCCCTGTCTAAATTAGGTCAGGGGTTTTTACTGCGATTAAGACAACAAACTATATATATGTATACCAACCAATTTCCGTGTTTAGTAGCTTATCGGTAAATGGATAGTCATTTTAAAGAGTTTTTAATCAAGAAAATCGCGCATGCGCAAAGAGTAGCTGTCATAGAAATTGTTTGGTTTTAAAGCTTTTGCTGAAAAACGAAAAGGGATACTACAGGCTTCAAATTTAGAGCACGAGTTCACAATATCTGTCGGACGTCATAATAAGGTTTTTGGTAAAATCGTGCATGCGCAAATGGTAGCTACTATAGAACTTTTTGGGTTTTAAGTTATCGAAATTCATTTTAAGAGGTTTTTAATACACCTTTAAATGTGTATTGATTTCTTTGAGTGGTAATTGAAAGATGTATTGTTACTACTGTTTAAAACTTACAACAGTAGCAAATATTTAGTTATCATAAATGCGAAAGTAACAAGGCTTATTGTTAGCATTGTTTAAAAAAAAAGTAAAATGACATTTAAATGTTTTAAGTACTTTTTATGAAAGGTTTTTACCCAATTTATCTACAAAATTTCTAAAAAAATCATAAAAAATATTTTTTAAAAACTAGATTTATTTACTTTTTGTGTGTAATTTAATTATAAATTTGTGGAAAATCTACATGAATGCTTTATAACTAGCATTTACACCGGGGGTCTCCAAAGCAAAGTGCATCAGTGTTAATCCAATGGCGAAAAAAATATTTTCTCTGCCACATTTCTCCGGCTGTATTGAATATTTTTACAAGCGGATTTTTTATGTTATAAATGTACCTGACTTACAGGTCCCGACCTTCCCACTTTTTGAAATTGGTTCGAATATTTTTTAATTTTCAATAAATAATTTTACACAAAATATTCTAAGCAATTTCAAAAAGTGGGAAGATAGAGACCTGTGAGTTATCTATATTTATTATTTAAAAAAAAAACGTTTGTAAAAATATTCAATACAGCCGGAGAAATGTGGCAGAGAAAATAGTTTTCATTGGATTAATACTGAAGCACTTGAGTTTGGAGACCCGCGGTCCAGCGCGCCCATTCCCCCTTAATGCTATAGTGAAGCACTAGAAGTGCAGCACGTTTCCTCACCTTAGAAAGGAATGTGTAGCATTTTAATCCATGGAAGCTATAGGGCTGTCGTTGTCAGTCCATGTATCGCGGATTACATTAATGTATCGCTAATAGGTTTATCATCGCTAATCAATAACCAAATGACCATCACACCATAAGTGCTCTAGTCGAATTCTCAAAATGGGAAAGTTTCACGGCTTGAGTGGCAACAGTTCCAGTGGCAGTGTTTTCATTTTTGGACTTTCTGGACTTACATTTGTTTGGGTGATAATTTGAATACATTGGAATTGCTGAAACATTCTTTAAGTTTTATTTATTATTTTTTAATTTTATTAGAACTTTTTTTTCATAGCGATTTGTTTTGATTTTGTTTTCTCTAATGGTTTGTTTCGTCGTCTTTGTTCTCTTTTTTTGTTTTTGTTACGTTGCTTAATTTATTGTAGTGTAATCTGTAGAATAATTTTATCCAAATACTAAAAAAATATTAAGTATAAAATATCCTAAACACTAAATATCTGCTTTTTTTTACCGCGTATTGTGAGTGAAACCGAAAAAACCAATGAAATCACAGGGAAGCAAGAATGAAAACTCGAAATTTACGTCATCTGAAAAAAACAAATATTGCCATCTTGTGCCACAAAACTTAAGAAAATAATTTTAATGAACAAAAACAACATAACATAAGCTTCAGCGCCCTATCCCAAATATTTCAATTTTCAGCAATACATTGTTATAGAGAAGCGTTTTTTTAATCCAACAATTTTCTGCACTGTCGTAAAAAAAGATCATTTCGAAAAATAAAGCAGCTTAAAGTTTTAAAATTAATCTCTATGACAAACGTTTTTTTAAAATATTTCAGACAAATATGCACTTTTTGAATTATCTGGAGCTTGTATAAACTTTTCGATAGAGATTAACAATATATTTTTTTTATTATGGTAAGCTAATGGCTATTTATGTTGTTTATTACTCTAAGAATCATTTCAACGCATTGAAACGTGATTTTTGCTTAAAATATTTCAAGATTCGAAATCCTCTTATGCTCTTGAAATTACCATTTCAATTTATCGCCTTCTCTGCGATACATACTCGAAGCAAGAGATAAATGAAATCCTTTTTAACTCAAATGAAAGACGTAGTTACTTGAAATGTGGCGCAAGTCAGAGTTAATGTTCCCGCCACCCTTAATTTGTTACTCTTTAGGGATGGAAAACCGAAACCGGTTTTTTTCATGAGGCCGGTCTAAACCGGAAACCGGTTTTCTGTGGAAAAAACCGTCTAAAAACCGGAAATCGTTTTTTTTTCTCAAAAACCGCCATCAGCGTTTTTTTTTAATTATATAATTTTTTTATTAAAAATGTTGGTTTAGTTCTATGGTAACGGCATAGATAGCAAATGGGAGGAATTAAATTTACAAAAAAAATGAAAAGGAAATAAAGATGGATAATGCAAAGCTTAATCAAAACGATTAGAAAAACCGGAATAAAAAAAAGGAACATTATAATTTTAAATAATGAGAAAGTAAGAATTAGGAAGAAAACCTAGAATAATTTTTTAACAAAACATTTTTAACATTTAAAATTGACTGTGTTAATTGATTATTTAATTAATTAATAAGAAACTGAAAAAAAAAATTAAAAAATGGAAAACCGTTTTTTTTTTGCCTATTGAAAAACCGGTTTTTAATGTTCGGTGAAACCGGTTCAGTTATACCGGCGTTGTAAAAAAAGTTTTTTTCTGAAAAACCGCCATCCCTAACGTGTTCTAATTTGGATGGCGGCGAGTATAGTATTGGATATTGTGAAGAACGTTTGTATGCCAATATTTAATCTCGTTAAAAAGCTTTAAAACATTAAATAAACCGAATTTTCAGCCGCGTACAAGTTATCAGTAGAAGTGAATCCGATTCATTAGATTGATTAAAGCATACGAAATTGAACCAAAACGTACTGGATTTTGAGTTTAAAGCTTTATCAGCATAACTTTGAAAATCCTAACTAGTCCCAATTAAATTAAGATGTTAGACTCTTTAGAACAGTTACAATACTTTAATTATAACAGGCCTTCTAAATGCCTCCATATGTTGTTATTTTTAAGGATTTTGTTGTATACAATTTAATGACCTTGAAATTACGACTTAACTATAATACAATTAGTGTTTAACCTGATAACCTGGTTGCTTTAAAAGTGTAGGTGAATAAAACCAAATACAAAAAAGAATGTAAAACAATTCTCGTTCTTTCGGCGAAGGGAGTTTTCTTGCGGTTTTGACAGAGAGAATAAAAAATTCTGGGAAAATACATTTTCCCCAGCTTTCCAGGAAGGTAGAAAGAATGTACTACGCAATGGAGAACACAAACAATGGTCATGTGATGTTTCATCTGTATAATACTCATACTATGTTCGGCCTGTACTTTATACTCTTAGCGGTGAGTAAATATTCCGTATTTTTTTGTTGTGTTTGGTATTTCTTATTATATTGCGCTTTCGGATATACAGTCGAACCCCGTTAACCCGAACTCGAAGGGAGCACCCAAATATTTCGTGTTAACCGAATTTCATGTTAACCGTCGGGAATTTTTTTTACATTGAACTAGTGAATAGTGTAAAAAATAGCATCTAAAATTATTCTAATTTTGTAATGTATTGCACTAATAATAGTTGTATAAAATTTGTAATTCAATACACTCACAATACTACTTACATTTAATGGCAAAATTATTCAGAATTTATTTCATTAATTAAAGTAAGTAGTCCGCGAGTACCAGCATTAAGGGAAGGTTTTTCCCTTCCTATTCCGTTATTCGATTTGAAGTGCCTCGCCGAAACCGTACATGTCTCACCCTCCCTTTTGAGCCGCCCCTATGTTGTAGTTTTTGTGTCACAAATTGAACTCTGTAAAGAAGAACGTTTTACAGATTTCTCTTCGTATCACTAGGGAAATATTGAACTGTGAACTTGGATTTTTTACTAAAAAAATATATAATATTCAGTATTTATAAATAAATATTTAAATAAAGAATAGTTCATTAATACTTATTTTTTAATAGAAAGGGAAATAATACAGTTACTATCTCTATGTTTACGTATTTAAAAAAAATTGCATTATATTTAGAGTTCTTATTTCAAAGTAAAATAATTTTTTGGTTAAATTATCTTTAAAAAATCAGTTTAGCTACTTTATATAACTGACTTTGTTGGCATCATGCCATTCTGATTATTTCTATTTAAAATTATTGATGTTTTTTTGTGTGTTTTTTTACGTTTCTGTTACTACAGAATCCTATTTTAAACGTAAAACATAAATAGTTTTTTAGAGGATGATTAAAAAATCCCGGCCATACAAAGAGAAATCTGTAAAACGTTCTTCTTTGTGACACAAAAACTACAATATAGGGATGGGGAATAGGTTAGGTGAGTTTGGTTTAAACTTTCAGTTTTCGACTTCAAATCGTATAAAGAGAAAGCCTTCCCTTGCCGCTTTGTTAATACACTTACAACTAACCATCAAATGAAATTCACTGTAATATATACTACTAGTTTTATAAACCCGGCGTTGCATGGGTGTACCCTTAATAACCCTAATTAACAGGTTTTTTTTTACGTAAACTCTTATTTTATACCAATTGATCCCCTCTCCACTGGCTATATCCATCAGGATATTATAATCTCCTCCCATTCTGATATGAGGGGGTCTTCCCATTCTGATATAAGGGATTGATTGTATCCAGGAGTTAGAGGGCTTTCCCATAGGCCCCTGTTCAAATTGTCAGAACAGCTATGATATAATAGTCTGTTTCTATTTCACGATTAGCAACGAAACTGTCCAAATGTGGTAAACATTCCACTTCATATTCCATACAACTCGATAGGGCTGGGGGGCCCAGTCGGTAAAGACTATAGATATTTGCGCCGGAGGACGCCAAAATTAGTATTCTGCGGTTATCTGATTCTTAACCCCACATTGTACTATAAATATATATTATAAGCTACATTTTGCACTTATAATTTCAATAGGCATAATCCATTAATGGCGGTTGGAAAAAAAGAAAAATGCCACGCGAAAATGAGATTCATGCTTAAGTTTAAATAAACAAAATTCAAGGCTAATGAAAACCAATGTCCTGAGCACTTTATGTAGAACAAATTAAGTAATGCGAAAATACGAATTTAAAAACCACAAACTTAACTTTACAAGCTTACAAGTTAACTTTTTCATTCCGAATTAAAGTTGTTAATGATATTCACAAAAGCGTCGTTAATTGGTTAATATGTTTTATCACTATAGTTATTTATGCAACTAGTTTGAAAAGTAAGGCTTTTTTAAACGAGTTGAATAAATTATTTCACGAGCGAGGTACGAGCGAGTGAAATAAATGAGATTCATGCTTCTCTTCATTATGCTAAATTCACGAGTTTAAAAAAAGGCTATTTTCAACGTACGGTCATACACTATTTTTTATAATAACGTGCTAAAAAGTATTTATTAAATTGGCATTTTTATTGATTGGCTAATTAATTATTTTATTATCACGTACAAATAATTTGAAGGTGATTATTTATATTAATGATTATTTTAAAATCACGTGGGAAAAGTATTTCTTAGATTGGCATTGGAAATAAGACGCCAAATAAAGAATCACGTTCAAATAAAGAATTTTACGCCAATCACAAATCCGCCGAATAAAATATCACGCTCAAATAAAGAATTTT
Source organism: Oedothorax gibbosus (assembly GCA_019343175.1). Taxonomy (NCBI): domain Eukaryota; kingdom Metazoa; phylum Arthropoda; class Arachnida; order Araneae; family Linyphiidae; genus Oedothorax; species Oedothorax gibbosus. Next base: position 12,922,466 of record CM033273.1, read on the forward strand.
ACACCAATCAGATGCTCTTATTTACTTTGTCGCACTAGTGCTTAAAAGTAACTTTGAAACACGATTTCGTTAAAAGCATCACTTTTGCCACGATTATTGATTTGAAAAAGTTATTTTTTTGCACGATATTATATATTTTTTTAAATTTCACAGTTTCTAATCAATAGGAAAGTTTACGGTGTTAGATTATGAATGTATAATATATTCATATACATTCAAACAAATACGACCTAGCAACAAACATGTACCAATTTTCACCTGAAGTTTTCCATTTTGTGGGATTATGAGCAAGGTTGATAGGCAACGCTCTCCTCCAATCATGTTATTTACCGTACGTGATATACGGCATCTCCCGGGGATTCGTTGGCAATTACGGTGTTTCTGATCCATTCAGTTGTCCGTGTTTACCGTATTCAAATTTGTGTCACTTGATGTTTCTGTTGCCTATTCGAAAGAGATGTGTTACTTGGAATGAATATTTTGATGGTTGCGTTGGCAAGGTTGTAAAACCTCCATCGATAACTAAATTTTTGTGGCCATTTTCTCTTTTCAAAAACCAAAATTAAATGACTCTTTAAAAACAAAAATTATTCAAAACAAAAAACATATCACTTTTTAAAAACCAAAATGTTTCAAATGAAACTTTTCCTATGTATTTATTTTCTGGGTCTGAAGCCCCTTAGCTCCATTCCCTAACCCGCTACTAACTGCATCGTCTCTTATTATTAAGATTCTGTTTATATAAGTGTAATACATAAAAAAAATCTTGTTAAATTTTTGGTTTTAACTGGTAGCTCAGTTGCCGGAAAAAAAACCTGCAAGAAATAATGCAACTTACCAATTTTTTCCGTATTTACCAGTTTTTCCCGCTGGGATGGGAAATATTAGTTTTGGACGGGAAAATCCAACCCTGTTCTCATTACACCTATAGTTTGCATTTTAGAAGGCGGAAAATAAAATATACCTTTCTTGTTTTGTTTGAATTGTTCAAAGCCAAAAATAAAACGCTATTTGAAAAGCCGAACGTAAATTTATAAAACCGTGCTTTTTTCTTTTAAATGAAATTTGTATACAATTTTTAAAAAGTTTAAAGTAGAAAAAGGCGATAAAGCTTTTCTTAGGCAGATTTTGTCTTTTTTTCAGGACGATTCAATACAAATTTTTAAATTTTCTTTGCAACTATCTAGAAACTTTAAAATTACTAATTCTTTGTAAATTGTGTAACGTACACTGTTAAAACTTTTGTGCTTGGTTTCACCATGATATTGGTTCCTAGTAGCTGCAACGGCTGTGTGGTGAAATTTTTCACCTTTTTTTCGGTGTTTGGTTGAATCATTTTTCCGGATTTGGAAACAAAAACCTGAGAAAAGGTTCAACCGAATACCAAAAATATGGTTTAACGTTTCACCACACAGCCGTTGCAGCTACTAGGAACCAATATCATAGTGAAACCAAGCACAAATTTTTTAACAGTGTATATATGCCATTTAGACCTCATTTAAATAGAGGCATTTCGTTTCATTTCTTTTCCCAGTTATTATGGCTAAATAAGCAGTTGGGAAAGTTTGATATTTTGAGAGTAAGTTCAGATTAAATAGAGCAATTTCTGTGGAAATTACTTAATTAAACTAGTTTTAATTTAACTAAGGGATTTTTAAAAAATGGTGTGGGTGTATACACTATCATGATTTTCAATATTTCCAATCCATTTTTATCAAATAAAGTCATACATGTTTCTACAATCTACATCATTTTGTCATATTTCAACGCCAATAATCGAAACGTGTTAACGAGGTAAACAAAGTATACTTTTAATTCAATCGAATAAAAATATTTTTATGATGCATTTTCCATTTTTTTTCTTCTCAATAAAAAAATTGAAACTTAAAAAACGTAATTTGTATGCAGTGTAAAATTTTTCATATGTCATATAATCAATACAAATATTTAAATTGATAATTTCCATCTTTTCTCGCAGGTATATTCAAGTATATAAAGAAAATGTATGTAAAATAAAGATGACTTAACTATTGCCGACTCTTTTTGGAAAATACAAGTTTATTCTAATTTAACAAAAATCATAACATTACGATTTACTAATACGCATTACAAATACAGTTTTATAAATTTTCATAATATTACATTTTTTACAAAATTGCTCTTTTTCTAGATAAATTATTATATTTTAAAAGTTAGTTTCGTTTTTTTAGGGCATAATCAATCCACTTACGAATATTTTGTGCGGATTATCCATGAACATTGTTGTTGGAGTAAAGTGCTATGGCAACTCATTAAGGTAAGATTCAAAGTACATATGAATATAAAATTTTAATTTTACAAAATCTTTTAAACAAAAAAATTCGGAATATTAACACGGTGGTGTATATTATATGAAAAATCAGAAAAATGATCGGCTCAGCGTTTGTGAGGTATTACGTGCCCGCCTCATAAACCCGAGATCGCGGGCTTGAACCAGGTTCAGTCCACAGATTTTCAGGATGGGAAAACCATCGGTGCCCATGTCATATGATTATATATGTGGCATGTAATAGATCCCTTGAGTGCCCATTTGGCTTGGATTTTCTCGGCAAAATTAAATATAGGTATACTTCATTATCCACAAAGAGCTCAGATTCATTGTAATCTGAGCATCAAAATTGGTAGCGAGAGCCGCCTATTTTTAGGAGAATTATTATCAAGAAAAGTATCGGAACTTAATATAACTATTAGTTATATACACATTTATATACATGCATCATTAAAAAATGAGGCTATTTTTAAGCATTCATGTATTGATTTTCTGTAATATGAATGAGATTTAACCTTAGCAAATTTTTTTCCATATAATATTTAATTCCAAAAATACTAATAAAAATTGTCAACTGCACTTTCTTCCCAACAAAAAATACTATTGGTAAACAGACATTAATTCACAGACAACTTTATTTTCTTGAAGACATCAATTATTTGGCCAAAAAAAACCCTCCAACATCATCTCCTAACAATCAGCTTAGTCGCGATAGTTAAAAGATAATTTAACGTGTCCATTAAAAAAAAGTAGTCGTATAACCGCTTTTTTTTTTAAAGGTGACCTTACCATTGCATTGCACTTAGACGTTCTAACCTTGAAAATGACGGATTAATAAAGAAAATGAATGCATTTCGGTTTATGCGAATTCCTATTGTCACTATGTCCTCTCTCGGCGATTAGAAATACCTTTCGTTTTTATGTCTTTTAGTATGGTAAAGTTTTTACTTAATTATTTTTTTGGTATTATTGAGTACTTTACATAATCCTGCATTAAAATATATTTTACGATATATTTTTAATGTTTGTCTCTAGTACTTGAAAAAAAATCAAGATCGAATTTTGTGATATTTTGAGCTAGGCAATTTGACGTGGAATGACTCAATACCTTTTTGTTTTTATGCCTTTTAGTATGGTAAAGTTATTACTTAATTTTTTTTAGTGTTATTATTGAGTACTTTACATAATCCTGCATTAAAATATATTATTTTACGATTTGTTTTCATGTTTGTCTCTAGTACTTGAAAAAAAAATCGAGATCGAATTTTGTGACATGAACATTTTGAGCTAAGCAATTTGACGTGGAATGACTCAATACCTTTTTATTTCTATGCCTTTTAGTATGGTAAAGTTATTACTTAATTTTTGTTAGGTGTTATTGAATACTTTGAATAATCCTAAATTAAAATATATTATTTTACGATAGTGAAAAACATTCGATAAAATATTGTTGTTAAAATGATATGCACCGTCTATAATAATTGAATCATTTTTATGTCTTTAAGTATGGTTAAGTTATTACTTAATTTTTGTTGGGTATTATTCAATACTTTAAGTAATCTTACATTATAATATATTATTTTACGATAGTAAATAAATTGTATATTTTTACATGTGTAATTTTTTTTATTTGAAGCATTAAATTTACTCCCGAAGGGTAATTTAACCTTTTCAATACAACTTTTGCGGTCGACTTTGTATGGTTAAAATATATTATTATATCTCCTTTTTCCAGCTCGTTTACAAATTACTTTTCAGAATAAGCTTCTTTTAAAATATGTTTTTAGATTGTTTCATGTTGCAAAATTAATTTCAAATACACTATACAAAGAGTTTACAATAATCTTTCAATTTCCATTGTGAAGCGACGTCAACCTGAAAACTTAAAGCGAACTTAAACCAAAGTATCCAATAACGAAATCTGCAAATTTCTTAGAACTTCCAGAATTTCACTGCGGCGGTTTTTCGGGGAAAAACATTTCCGGGACTCTCTACTCTTCCTGGAAAACTAAAATTATCTCTGTACGACAGCGCCCTCTGTGCTCGTTGTTTGGCAGTTTTCTTGCGCTAATGTGAAGAACCACTTTTCCCCAGCGAGTACAATTATTGCGCTTGACACAATATCACTATATAGTTGAGTAAGAGATAAAAGTTTGAAAATCTCATGAACATAAGAAGTATTTTAATGGTCGTTTATTTAAGAGAGATAGAGATTGTATGAAAAACTCTAACAAGTATTAAGCTTTCAGAATTCATAGAATTTATTTTCAACTATGGGACAACAAAGTAACAATATACTATAGCAATAAACTAACGATATGTTACAATAAAAAGTTAACGTTATGTTATAACAATAAACTAACTTTAAGGTATAACAATAAACTATTGTTATGTTATAACAATACACTGACGTTAAGGTATAACAATAAACTAACGTTATGTTATAACAATAAACTAACGTTAAGGTATAACAATAAACTAACGTTATGTTATAACAATACACTGACGTTTATGTTATAACTATACACCGACGTTATGTTGCAACAATAAATAAACGTTTATGCTATAACAATAAACCAACAAAAATTTACAATTAACTTGAATTAACGTTCAGTAACCACAACGCTTCTTTGTCTTAAGAGGGACTGTCAGTCCCATAGAGCTAATGCATTAGTTTTGAAATCACAACTTTTGCAAAAGAATTGCTTTGCCATGTTATCCCACTTTCACCAGGTATGGGAATCATCATAACATTAATTTAAAACAAAATTGAAAAGAAAATAACATTCGGTTATTTAATTATTAATTGATAAAGTTTTAAAATAGTGTCTCCATCTGCTGTATATTTTTGACATTTTAAAACTTCAAAAATATATATTAAAATAAAAATATATAACCTTTTCGTTTCAAAAATTTGTTTCATTTCGATGTTATGTGAATTACTATACCTGGGGTAAAAAAGGGCTAACATGGCAAAGCAATACTTCTGCGGAAGTTGTGATTCCAAAACTAATGCATTAGCTCTATGGGACTGAAACACCCTCTTAATGAGTTCTGGTTATCTTAAAACGCCATTAGGCGAGTTTTGTGTAATCACATACTGTTTTCCACTTGTATAACCAGTGCTTTTGGATTACGGTTGTGAATTTTTTTTTAAATAAATATTTATGAAAACTTAATTATCCGAAATTGCGGAGGTGCCGCCCTCTCGGAGCAGAAGTCAGACTTCCACCCTTACAGGATCTCTAGGCCTTGTGTCGTGAAAATGAGTTTCGATTAATATTTCAAATTATTTAAACGTCATGTGTTTTCTCCTTTAAATTCAATAGTTTGAAGTACAAATCCATAAATATATTTATTTCAATTTATCTAAAAATAATTTACATTTTAGTTTTTACTCTTTAACGCTCATACACATCTTCGTCCAAAAGGAAAACTGATAATTAACTCATCCATAACTCTTTAGTTTTTCTTATAAACCGTTGAATATAACTCGAAACACACACATTTCGTCCTTAAAATTGACGTTTACCGGCCGAATTCAGGGCATTAAAGAATTAATCTAAATATAGCAAGATTTTGTTAAGAATATTAGTATTTCACTTGTATGGCTCTGTTCTTCAATAAATAATGAAATCTTGTTAAAATTACATTAAAATTTGCTATCGAAAATTTTCATTAAGAAAAAATTTAAATATTCAATTAATTTTTTTACTGCAAATTGCTTTTTTTTAAGTACAAATTCCGTTTTTGAATAACGGTTCTCATTTTTCCAAAAGTTTCCTTCCCAATGATACTACGAACTTAAGATTTTATTTGGACCTTGAAGATGTTAATATACATAATAAGCTTTTCGGCGGTTCATAAATTTGTATACTTTAAAACCTCCTCTGTGATATTTTATGAAAATTTGGTTATATTGATAAATAATACAAATCAATATTTAACAAAACAAAACCACTTTAAAGGGTTTTATAAAGTTATAACTGATTTAACTTAAGACAAGTTAATATACTGAAACTTTATCACTTTTGACATTAATTTAAAAACAGCGTGCATTTTTATTTCTTTAACTTTGTGTAATCATGTTTAATACAACACTTTAAAAGTTCATTCAATCACTTTATTTATTTAGTAGCATTTCCCTTGTTTTTATTCTCCTTCTCTAAATTCAATTTCTATTTCAAAAATTGTTTTTATTTCCAAAGCCTAAAATTTGTTGGGAGGCTTTAAATATACATAATTCATTTATAAAACAATGAATTACGATGTAAATATTATTATTGGGGGAAAAGCAATAACTTGAAAATTTCCTTTTGAAAATTCGAAATTGTTTGAGACATAAAAGAAAAGAAAAGCTACATAATTTAAATTTGAAGCTTATTGTATCTGGCAACTTCAATTAAGTAGCATATCAGGTCGTATGTATTTGTTTAGTGGGGTATTCATAAGGGGAAAATAAGGTGTTTTTTATATTTTACATGGATTTGCATATGGATAAAATATACGGTATATACGAATACATAATATCGAATTTGGAAATATGTTTTTGTTTCCCTTAATTCTTTATCTTAGGAACAGACTAGTATATGTCTTCAGAATTTCAGAATTCACGGTTATCATTATTTTAGTATTTTATTTACTTATTATTTTTAAATATTTACAATTTTTATTTACTTATTATTTTTAAATATTTACAATTTTTATTTATTATTAATTTTACTGATTTACTTACTTATTTATTTTATTATTACTTTCGCCGATTTACTTATTTATTTTTTATTGATTATTACTTTTTTGTTGATTTTCTTATTTGTTTATTTATATTTATTTACTATTATTCGTATTCGTATTTAGTTTCTGAAGAAGAATTAAACTACATATCCTCTACTTCCTTATCCTTCTGCTCTTAAATACAATTGCATACTTTAGAAACAGATTGAAAACAGTTTCGAAAATATATTTAAAATACAATTTTTTTTATACAGGGTGGCGCAAATAAAAGTGGCCCCGTCGTGGAGATAGGAATAAGATAGAATTGTTGCCAGTCAAAAATTAATGCAAACAGGTTGCTAAGTGAAGCTATTGATCGCTCAATATTAAGCCAAACACACTTGGCGAATTATTTGCCGGCAACTATGCTATGGTTTGACAAGCTAGTTGGAATCCAATATAAATTGAAGGTTTGTACAGCGGTGCAAAAAAAAGTCCCCGGCAGTTATTATTTCCGCCGTTATTTAATGAAATTATAAGTTACATTTATCCTAGAGAATCAGACATTTTTGTTTTTGTTAATACAAAACATTCTTAATTGATTGCAAGACACAAAATTTGCATAAGGGTCATATCTTCATATAATACACACTAATATCTGAACTCGACAATAGTCCATGAGTAGCTCTAATGTATGCTAATCCAATTCAACCAATACAAAAACGGGTTTGCCAAGTGGAGCCATACACGCTTGAATAATCTTTTATTTAGACTTGAAGTTAAGGTATAGGTAATCGTTCGGCTGCCTATTTCTAGCCTCGCTTTCAAGGAGCTTTTGAAGCATCCAGGCCACCTAACGCCTCGTATTTTAGAACCCTGGTCAAGTGACGAGGTCGACACCTGAGCGGGCACCCAACGGAACTTCGAGCGACATCGTACGCTAACGCCGTCGGGACTTTGGACTCCACAGATTGAACGAGCACGTCTGACCCAGTGTACTCGGGCCCATCCGTGATGAGTATTTTTTTATACTATTTCCAGCACAGATCCGATTTATAGGATGACTGGCAGTAGGTGGGATTCGAACCCCCGCACTCCTGAGAAGGTTGAATCTCTAGGCTGATGCCCTAACCACTCGGCTACGGACGGGACCCTTGAAGGCTTTTAGACTGCTTCAACAGTTTTTCTCGTCAAGCATCTCATTGCATTCCTATCTCTACGCCGGGGGCACTTTAATTTGCGCCACTCTGTATACAAAGAAAAATTACACGCACAAATATTTGCACTATGTATATTTCTTATTAGTAAAAATAACTGTAGATTATTCGAACAAAGTCTATCTTAAACACTTCTCCAGTAGAATTGATGAAAAAGAAATATTCTCCTATTTCTTGAACCAAAGAATTGTTTCGTGTAATAAATCGACTTAAGTGGAATGTCAATTTTCCATATTTTATCCGACGTATTTTTCCGCTTATTTATTTGCTACACATAAATGGTTGAGTTACATTTAGGATTGGTTTTGTTGAATACACTGTTAAAAAATGTTGTACTGAAACCGTTTTTAGTTGTAATAACTTTGAAAAAGTCCTTTAAATTTTTCTAAACTCCTGTTTTACCCTGTATAAATATGGAATTGTTTTGTTTTGCTAATTATTTGAATTTCTTAAATAGGTTTACTTTATTTAGCATTGTTAGGAAAATTGCACTATAGTTAAACTCATAGTTACCTAGCACAGAAGCCACGACCATGGGCGGAGCTATAAAACGCGCGGAGCAATCAGATGAAGAGAAAATTTCAGCCGTTTTATTTTGTCTTCATCTGATTGCTCCGCGCGTTTTATAGTACCGCCCATGGTCGTGGCTTCTGTGCAAGGAAACTATGAGCTTAACTATAGGTTTCACATTTGGTTCCTAGTATCTGTACGGTGAAATGTTTCACCATATTTTCGTTATTAGATTGAACCATTTCTCATGTTTTTATTTCCAAAACCTAAAAATATGGTTCAACCGAATATCGAAAATATGGTGAAACATTTCACCACGCAGACATTGCAGTTGTTGTTGATAACGTTAAAATACTATGGAACCCGCTTTAAATTTTCTTGCTAAAAAATTCGCCCTATTTTTTGTTGTCTGACTATTTCAAGTACAATAGTTAGGTTATTTTAATTTGTTGTTATGTGAAATAAAGTTTTGTACTACACATTCCGTTGATATAGGTTGGCAATCATTGTTATGGTGAAACCAAGCACAAATTTTTAACAGTGTAACTCAATATTTGTTTCACTTTTTTTCCGATATGACAATTAAAGTTGATATTTAAAAAGGCTGTGAAATGAGAAATGTTGTTTGTTTTCTAATGGGTATTAACTCTTTTGGCAATGCAAGAAATGGAAAGCGATGATAACTTGTGAAGGGCACCTACTGGGCTATAGCGGGCGTCCATAAACCACATGATGCTATTTTGACGATTTTTGACCCGCCCCCTCCCCTGGTGATATTTCGTAATATTTAGCTCGACCCCCCTCCTTTCCCCGAAACCTCACGTCACGTTATGATTTGGACATTTAAAACCCCGAAAACTTTAAAACGCATAATAATCGACGCCCATTCCTAAACTCGGGTATTCTGTCAATAACTATATTTGATTTTTTTTTTAAATCTTTCGAATTTAAAAAAAAGAAAGTGAGCGAAAAATGTCGACTCTTCCTTGCATATGCATTAGATACTTACATAAAAGACTTCCCTATTCTTTTTTCTCCACGTGGATACAGGACAGGTAAAAACCGATGAGTGTTACGCAACAACACTCAAAGAAACACACGTCCTTGGCAACAGGCAATGTTTCATTGACAATTAGGCTTTTTCTCGTAGCGAATATAATGGGAGATAAATGGGTGGGAGAGAGCAGGGCCTTGGAAAGAATTGGTCAGGTGTCAATAGAACTTGTTATACATAGCTTGAACTTTTTTTTTTAAAGATAATGATGTGTCGTTTTTTTAAATTTTTATTTTTTCTTGTTTTGTACAAGCGTTAGATCAATGGAAAGAACTTAGTATGTCGTGTTGAAAATCTCGTACGTTTTGTTTGAGTGTATTTAATTTTTAACTATTTATAATCAGACCTCATCGTCAGAATTTTTCATATTTTTTACATGCTTTTGATCAAGGGAAAGAACCTAGTGTGTTGTGTTCAAAATTTATAAAATCTTTTATGTTTTGTGTGCACTTAATTTTAGCTATATTCATAATCAGACATGGGCTATTGGCGACGATCATCATAATTTAGGACCACAGTCAAGTGACGAGACGACACTTAAGTAGGCACCCAACGCAACCTATTCAAAAGTGGAGTTGTCCTCTTCTCTTCAAAATCAGACCCTCTACCCCCTAAGAAAGTTAAAATTTAATAAAAATTCACATTAACATTATTTCAAGAGTTATTAATATATTTAGTGCTAGTATACAAATGCTAGAAATGTTTATAATCTCTACTAGCTTATTTAATTTGGGGTTCAACTACAAAAAAGTTTGTTTGTTGCACTAGAGCTACACGAGGGCTATTGGCGACGGACGTCGGATTTTAGAACTACAGTCAAGTGACGAGCCGACACCTGAGTAGGCACTCAACGCAACCGTTAAGGGCGACATCGAACGCAGCGTTAGGACTTTTGAAGGATATTTAACGTGCACTTCCCTCCACAAGGGGTATTATTCGTCGGACATTTTGGCTGCACGGGCCGTTTATAGGTCGGCAGTTATTTTGGCGATGCTCGGACCCGAACCTGGGACATTCCGCATGCTAGGCGAATGCCTAACCAACTGGGCTCCCCAGCCCACAAACAAACAACAAAAAAAAGTAAAATTCGACATATTTGGTTTTTCTTTTTAACTTCACAAATAAACTATTATCAAAATCAACTCCCGAATACTTATTTACTTTCAGGCAATCATTTCTTTCTGCAGCACGCAAAAAAAGTTACAAAAGCAAACATTTAATGCCCACAATACCATTTTCTGTCTTTTTTTTTAATTAAGAAACCCCACACATCTTACAACCCAAATCATAAAAAAAGGCGGACAATACTTAACAAATGTATTTACCAGCCGGCCATTCGGCAAACGATTTGTGCGCCAAATCGTCTGCTACGATCTCATTCGAAGGCTAAAGAGGTAGATGCTCATCCGCCCACTCGTGAGTGGCATTTCCCCTCCGCCGTGGCAACAGTAGAAAAGTGTGACGTCATACGACACTTGTCGCTGGTGTGCCAGAAAAATACCGTAAAATTTACAGAGATAATCTGTTTATTTTATACGAATAATTTGTAAATTTTTTTAATGTAATTCGCAAAATCTGTTTTTTAACATACAAAATAAAAATAGTTAACTTAATTACCCTAACTCACCTCAGTGGCAAGCGGGATACTAACCACAATACTACCCTGGATTCGAACCATATACCTTTAGATCTCCAGTCCAACGCTCTCCGAACTGAGATAGTTCGACACAGCAGCAATTCTACAACAGTTGAAATGCATATTTGGTTGCATTTAGCGATTAAAAAAAAACAGAAAAAATCTGTTTTTTTTAATTAAAATGGTTTATTTCTACAGAAAAAAAACTCTTAAAAGAAAATAACAGATTTTTTTTGTGTAAATATATGCTATTTTTCTGAAATATTGAGTTTTTTTTACAATGTGGTTATAATGGACATGTTTCACGTCATAAGTGTCAATAGTTCCAGTGGTATTGTTTTCATTTTTGGTTCTTTTGGGAATTATATTTGTTTTGAACAATATAATATTTTCTTACTTTACGGAAACGAATGTTGTGTACAAACTTTTCTTTCAGTAGAACTGAAGATATTCTGTTTTCGTGAATTGCGTTAATTCGCTGTCCACACGCTGTTCCACAATTCCGCTTAATTTCGCAGCATAAGACCAAATATCATCTAATCCGAAGTTTTATGACAAGATTGACGTTTTGGTAATGCTTTGCATACTTGACATTTATTTGAATTAAAACCGATAAAAATTAATAAATTGCAGGAAATAAGAACAAGTTGCTTGAAAGAAACTATAAAATAGAGGACCAAAACCGTGCAATATGCTATAGTGAAACCGAAACAACCAATGAAATCGCATGAAACGCAAAAATGAAAAAATAAGACAGTTACATCATATGAAACAACCTCATTTAGTTTTTTCAGAGCATGCGTTGGCTATAATTTGGTGACTGTGCACTCTGATCTGCACTGTACAATATGCTATCCAAACTAAGCTAATTCGGCACACAGAGTGCTAAAAAACATTTAAAATGTATGTTCGGCTGCAGTCTAGTGCTCGTTACGCGATTAAAAACGGAAAAAAAACTTTTCTTAAATAGAATATATTTACAGAAGAAACTGTTAAGACAAAATAATAGTAGTTTTCGCTAAATATGCGAGTAATATAAAATTAATATAGATTTCTTTGACAGTGTATGAGTTAACACGGGTGGTTTTTCTTTAACAAAACTAAATAGCGTACTATTTTGTGTTTGAAGAACTGCTCTTAGGACGATACATTTTTTATTTAGGACAAACACAAACGTACAAGTCCAAACGGTAGAATTCTGTAAGATCCAGCACAAACGATATTAAACAGTCACAATCTCAGCAAGTTCTCACCAATCTGTCGCCAAGGCAACCACGAATTTTATACATTCTTCAATTCACTACAGTTCAATTATGAAAGTCAGTCATTACGAAAAATATTTTTTTATGAGAAAGTCACTTCACTACAATAGCTTACAGCAACTCCCTTTCGGTAACTTTTATTACTATAATTTGATACTTACGTAAACAAAAAAAGTTCAATGTTTTTCTCGATGACCATGCAGTTTTTCTTATCCCTTTATCTATATTTGGTTTTGAGATATTTAGTTTTGAAGTGGGGGAGTACTTGTTGAACACCCGGTTTAGGCTAAGTTTAATAATTACATTAAATACACTCTGAACTTGTAAATGAAAAGTTTTTTAATCGATATATGATGGTACTGATTGGATTAAAAATCAGTTTATAACAGTAGTTAAACAGACACTTTTTCACAGTTTTATTGATAGGAATTTAAAATGTAAAAAGGTGATTTTAAGAGAACCTTTGAAAACAAAACTATCTTTACTTTTCAATGGGCTGAGTTCTATGATTATTCAAGTTTTAATTGAAGAGTCATGAAACTAAACTCATTGTGCGCAACTATTAACTTTTCGTCTTTTAATATATTTATTGATTGTTAATGTTTTTCATAATGCTTAGTCGTGTAGCTCTAGTGCGACGATAATTCAAACCTACCATAATGCTTAGTTATTTTAAAATGTATGACATTGTAAACCAATTTTAAAAAAGGGGGAATTTTTACATTTTCGATGCAGTAAAGTTACTAGGAAATAACTTTACGATAATCACCCACAAATTACTGTTTTTTTACGGGATTGGTAACAGTTTTATTTTTAAATAATTTTAAATTTTAATTTTTGTAACTTAGTTTTTTTTATACCACACTACGTTAATAACTTAAAAGCTGAAGCTTATATAAAACTATGTTCGTCCATCTGTCCGTCACCCACTTTTACATTCCAAACTAAAAATGCATAGACATGTGTGACCGGAGAAAAATTCAGTGAATTAAAATCTCAGAAAAAAATCGAATTCTTAGTACTTCAATTATTAAACAAAATTGTAAAATTTAATACCCATTGAATAAGCATCAGTTAATGGAATAAAATCCCCATTATCACCACTTAACAATCGCTCGAGAAACATTTATGTATTAAACAAAAAATTTAAGATAATTAATTTTGTGGTATAAATCAGTTTGGAATGACATCACAATGTATACAACAAGGAGATTATTTGATGTTTCCATTATTTGTTTAAAAAGAAACACAAGTCATTATATTTGTACAAAATATATAAAGTAGAAGTTATTTTTCATTTACATTTAAGCATATGTTAATGAATAATGACATAATAATATTAATTAATTTTGGCGAATGTTTTCATTGTATATCATGTTTTTAATAGTTTTTAACAATCGATTTGTGTAGGTATGTCTTGCAGATGAATGATAGATTCAATACTGTATAGATGTATGTTAATATGTAATGTTTTACTTTTTTTAAGTGTGAGAAACCTTGTATATATATATATATATATATATATATAATAATATAATATATATATTAGTATTTTCAATACAAAATATAGTAACGATAGGAATAATTATTGAATTTTCGATAAAAAATATTTTGTGTCATTTTGACGTTTAAAAATTTAATATGGAACTAAATACTGTGTTTGACGCTTTTTTAGTCGCATGATTTTTTTTATATAATTATAAAGTTAAGAAACCCTAGATTGTACGGTACAAAGTTTTTTTCCCGATTTAATTTACAATTCAAAAAATCAAATCTTTTTTTTCCTCAAAACTTACTCTTACATTACTCATACGTTCCACATCCTAAAAACCCGCGCAACAACCACTCCCGAAACCGCTGAGTCATCCTTTCGGAGCATGCGCACTCGCCCTTCCACCTCTTCCAATCCTGTTTTTCCCGAGCATCCCTACCAGGAAACGGGAGAAAGCGCGCATTTCGGGAGTATTCCTGGAAGATGCGACAAGTTTTCCCGCTCTTCGACATCACTTGGGACGTCCGGAGGATGTTTTGGACATCATTCGTGATGTCGTAGAGGTATTTTTTTGGTAATATTTAATTTAAGATATCTGTGTGGCTATTAAATGACTATTAAATGACTTTCGGATCCCGAAAAACTTGTTTAAAAGTATATAATTTCACCCACGGTGTTTCGAATTTTCACGGACTTTTCGCTTTTTAAGAACATTTAATTTACGAAATGAAATTTTTTTCTACTAACGAATGTATTTTCAAAAGCTAATAGAGTTATTTTCCTTTAAAATGTTTATTTTTTTTAACTCTAATATATATCCTTAAAAGTATATACTACATTGCAATGTTTTTTTTTTTTTTACGAATTAATGTTTAGGTTTCTAACACCATCGTTTTCCTTACAAAGTTTTTATTTATTTATTGAATTTACATTTGTAACTTTATCATAATTTATTAAAATATTTTTCCCTTACACAGTATATTTTAATTTTTTGGAACTTAATTTTAGGTCGCAAACATGCATTTATGCACCATTAAAAAGTATATTGATTAACAGAAAAAAACCTGTCAGTTGGTGTACTAGGAAAATACTGTATAATTAACAGAGAAAATCTATTTATTTTATACGAACAAATTTGTAATTTTTACCCTAAAAATCTGTTTTTTCACTGACAAATTGTAAAGCAAAAAACAAAATTTTACCACCCACGGTATAAAATCGAACCTCTAGTCACCTCAGTGGGAGGCAGGGATAGTGACTTCAATATTACCGATGAATTATATACTACCGAACCAAGGCTTGAACCACGGACTTTATATCTTTGGTCCAACGCTATCCCAACTGAGCTATTGTGGCAATAGAGTATCAACAGTTTAGCAATAGAGTATCTTGTGGCAATAGAGTATCAACAAAGAGTTAAAAGAGTGCAGTCCGGTAATATGAGGTTAAAAATAGAAAAAACTGCTTTTATTTTAAACAGCATATTTTTACAGAAAAACTGTTTAAGAAAATGACAATATTTTTGGTAAATACCTATACGGTTATTTCTGTTAAATTAACAGTTTTTTTTACAGTGTATATATAATTTGACTCGTAATGTCTTTTGACTACAGAAATTTTCTTATTGTCGAGATATTCTAACATAAAGCTCGTCAAAACGTGAGTTTTATGTATATAGTTATGTTTTATGAAAAAAATATTTTATTGTAAGCTCTGCGCAATAACTTTTCAACTCACAACAATGAAAAAAAATCGAATTTTTTCAATCTTTTGGAGTTCTTCTCCTCTTCATCTTTTCCGTTTTTTTTTAAATTCTGAAACTTTTTTTAGGCAAATCGGACATCGGGAAAATGTTTTATTTATCTTTCTCTTGCATCACGATGTGAAATCATTGTTTGTAATTATTGTCAGTTTTGTTTTCTTTCAAAAATAAAGTTGTGCTTGAGGTGTAGTGTACAAGTAATAATAGTGGAAAGTATAGATAAATTTTAAAAATATTTTATCTATTAAATAGTTTATAAATTTATGAATCAGTTTTAAAACAAGTTTTCTATTTAAAAAAAAGACGAATAAGGATTTTTTTTTTGAAACGTATATACAATTACTTCTTATTATCATTCTTATTACAAATAATCACAAATATTTTTAACTTAAATTTTTCTATTGTTGGTTTTAAATCTTTAAGCAGTTATCTTAACATTATGAATCACTATGACTCTTAGTGAGTCATCTTATGAGTCATTTTCTTTTATTCATCAAGCGTTGTGTCATCTTCTTATTTGCTTATTCCTTACATGAATTTTCTCTCTTAAATATATAAATAAAAGCAATAACTAAATCTTTAAAAACTTAATTTTTATCACAATGAATTTCTTTTCAACGTTATTGAACTCTAGTATAAGTTTAGGACATAAATTGTTTTTTTAATACTAATCCCCATTTTAAATTAAAAATTTGAATTTTGCTTTCATGCAGTAAAAAAAGTTTACAATTTGCCAATTTGGTTATCCCTTAGATGGTTAATCTCGACTATTACTTTTTATGCCCATCTTTCAACCTATACCACATACCTATGATTTCAAATTAAAACGCTGATTATTTCAACAATAATAATAAATATATGAGTTGTATGATCCAATCCAATTATCTTAAAAATCGGAGATAATGCAACCTGATATTTATTATCGTTATCTATTGAAGTAAGCCGATACCTAATTGTTTCAAAAACATCTATTTGCAGCTTTCACCGATTTCGTAATAAAAATAGCCATGACAACCCGAAAACATACATAAAATATGTTATCTACAATAAATCGGTGAATGTAAGATGGGCTCAAGTACACAGGAAGTTTTCCGTGCGCACTTCTTCCTTCACTATAATTATATGAAAATTGAGAACCGAACACTGAAAAAATTAATCTGCAAATTTTACGGAAAAACTTTATATTTACATTAATTACTGGGTTTTTTCTTAATTTTTTTTAAATTGTAGCTACATTTAGCTGTAGAGAAATAGTAGAAAAATTGCTAAAAAGTCTTAAATATTTCGAATAATTTATTTGTGTTTAATAGTTTATAAGTGTATGAATTTTTTAAAAAAAAACCAAGTTTTTATTAAAGAAAAAATCAGGGATGATTATAGAAAAAAAATTCTGAAAAGCATATGTAACTATTTAATATTATCTATTATTATTAAGTCTATTTTATTCTAACTTATTATTATTAAGTTACTATTCTTATTATAAACAATAATCTGTTAATTTTCCAGAAAAATCCATATATTTACAGAAAATTATTGTTGTAAGACAAGGTTCCATATCAAAAGGAAAATATCAGGGAAACTGTAGATTTAATTAATCAAAGCTCGGCACCAATACAACACTAGTTTACATTAATTACGACTGAAATCATTAAAGTTAAGAAAAATTAAATAAAAAGAAAATAATAAATTGGACGGACAAAAGTTTGTTGTGTTCAGTCTGAAGACCAGCTTCTCTCACAAGGCGCAGACCCATATAGATAATCACTAGAAGCGTTCGTTATACTGCCATTTTCTATTTTTAAAAATGTTTATGTAAAAAAAAGTTTTAAGTAGAAACAGTTTTTTTTTCGTTTTTACACGTGTTAAGAGTAATATACTGAAACCGAACAAGCATTTCAACTGTTTGTGGAAATTCCATACGTCGAAGTAGCTCATGACATGACTTTAGATGTAAAGTTGGACTGGAGATCTAACTGTCCGTGGTTCGGTAGTTTATGAATCCTCTGGAGAACTGTGGGCAGTGTTAGTGAGGGAACCGTGGGGATGTGTTATTTTGTGTTGTTGTTGTTACTAATGCAACTTGGGAAACCCAAGCTCTTCCCGCGGAGCGAGCAAGGATTAAGGCAAATGGGTGCGGTTCCTGAGGAGAGATGCCCGCGTAGAGACTACCCTGCAGGAATCCGTCTTGGCATCGTGCTGACAGATTCTGCCATCTATCGCCACCTCCGCAATTTAGACATGTCCCTGAAAGGGAGGGAAATAGTCTCCAGGGACCTGTGTACCCGTGGGAAACTGCGCATGAACCTTCGGACCCACAGATTTAACGAGCACGTACTCCGCATATACTCGGTGGGTCTTCAGTGGTATCGGGACACAATCGCGGGACCTTCCGATTCCGAGAACGTGACCTTAACCACTAGGCTATCCACGGCCCCGTAATATTTCGTTTTTTTTTTTTTAAATTTACAATGGGTCAATTTAAAATTACAAATTGTTCATAAACAATAAACAGATTATCTCTGTAAATTGTACGCTATTTTTATGGCAAACCAGCTGACTGTTTTTTCTTTAAAAACAACAGACTTTTTTACAGTGTAGCGGAAAATTTTCCAATAGACTTGAACCCTTTTTAAATTTAGCTATTCATCCACTGATTAAAAATGCAGATATATTTGTTTTATCTGAATTGATATGCGTTGTAATATTGCTTTCTCTTGCATATTGCTTTACGATTAGATATTAAAATGTGTTTTTTGATGGTACTATATCATTTGATTATCTTTGCCTATTGTTAATTGTTAGTTTGTTTTTTTGTTAAATTTTGATCGATATTTAACCTTCATTATGTTAGTTATGTAAGAGGATTTCCCTTTATAAGATACCTTAAAAATATTTCCTTCAATGACTTTCGATTTCATTATTATGTACCATTTTTTTTAGAATATATATCACAAAAACTAAAAAGAAAAACACATGACTAGTAATATCCGCTCACTAAACGTAACCCAGGCTCAAACACATTTAAGACGTCATTAAGTGCTATGCAGGTTTAACGTCTTTTTTAAAAAAAAATCACTTTACAAAGCAACCAGTTACCCCTTTATTTAAAACTGTTATTGTAAAAACTGAATCATCAAATGGTTTATAGGTATTATCGTGTAATGCAATACATTCATTTTTGTATGATACTGATTGTTCCTGGATTTAATATGCATACATGCAGCCATTTAACGGAACTTTTTCTTTTCTTAGACATACGAAAAAAATCAAGAAAATATCGCACATTGTACGAAAACCTATAGTGAGTGGTGTTATAGGCAAACTGAGTTTTTCAAGATTATCGTCTGTTCAGATATTACAATGAATTTTAATAATGAAAAATTAATTATCTTCTAACTGTATCCCAACTATACAATAACCATCAATTTCAAATCTTCAATTACTAGATCTTAACTATTAGAGACTAGAACTTAACTTCTAGAATAACTGGAATAACTTCTAACTAGAACTTAACTTAACTTATTACTAGAACTTAACTATTTTTTTTTAATATTGGTACTTTTAACTCGACAAGTCATACATGTCCGTCATATCACTGTTCCGCTCAATGCGACGCGACGTAAAGTTTTTTTGGTATACGCAAACGGTTGTGTATATAACATGAAAAATTATTATGCATATATATAATGTTAGGTTGTTTTTCTAGGTTGTATTCTTTTCGGAACATAACGATCGTTTTTTGTCTTAAAGTGTTACTTATTTTAACGACAATATCTCAATTAATAAAAATCAAAGGTAATTACTCCGTGTTAAAGGGATTAGTGCATATACATAGAATTTGGCAGGGTCAAATTTCTGACGCAGGATATGATGTAAGGTTTTTTTTCACAGGTGTCGGCTCCGGTTTAATTCTTTAACGACCAGAACGCCATTTCAAGTTGTATTCGTTACGTTTAGGGGTGGAAGGTAGTTTTGAGTTTCGTCTGAAAGTTTAGTCAACAACCAAACTATAATGCACGAGTCCATTCGGACGCAGCTTGTTTGGGAAAGCTTCTTCGGCCTTAGTAGTTGAGTAGGCCGTGATTCCAGTTGTCTATTTCAAATGCCGTCACGAGAGCAAATATATGTAGCTTCAGTGCGACCTTAATTTAAAAAAAATAATGAATAGCGATCACTATCCCACCCTTTCGAGTTCCTTTGTATTCCTGGAAAAATATTATCGGAACACATTAGTTTCGCATTGAAATGCCATCTTCAAACACAATCCTATCTCGCTCGACAGCGCCAGTCGCGAACAGTAAATACGACAAAATAAGTTCTCTTTTTCAAGGAGATAACACTTCAAGTGCTTAAGAGTGTTGTATAATGTTTGGGAAAAACAAATATGTGATTTCGTAGTAAGATATAAGACGAGAGTAAATGTAAGATTTTAGTGCCCAGGTATGCCAACAACAGAAAACCACAACCAAATATACTCACCTATTATGGTTTGGTTAATGGTTCGACCGAGGCCCAGTGGCTTAGTGGTAGTGCTTCCCATTGCCACGCCACAGGTCCGGGGATCGAATCCCGGATTGGGCGAGGTTTACCCATCCTTTCATCCCTTGAGTGGGTCGATAAAATGGGTACCAAGCATGCTTGGGAACTAAACACTGGGGGTTCCGCGTGAGGCTGACCACCTTACCGGGACATATGCCTAGCACCTCAGAGCCCTAGGTCACGAAAGCTGAAATGGGCACGGCAGGCCTTGGCCCAGTAATGGGCTGTTGCGCCGAGGAGTTAAGTTTAGTTTTTTAATTGTTCGACCATCGGATATTACTCCGAACTAACTTTCTTAACTAATAATAACGTATTCCTTCCGAATTCGGTTTTCTGAGAGAAATGATTAATTCAAATTTTTCAAATTCATTAGGACCCTCACGAAAAGATTAGATTTTAATTCTAGATAATAGATCAATGGAAGGTGTCTTGGGAGAGGTAAAAAAAATGTAAGCTGATTTGCGGCCACAAATGTATTTTAAACCATACTAGAATCATTTGAGACAATTATGACCGTTTGATGATTGTGATCAGTCAGTGTCATTTTTAAATCGTCTATTGGAGGGTAAAAACTAAAAAGTTGTTGGAAAAAAAAACACCTTAAAATTGACATTCATCACAATTACCTCGCGTTCATAATTACTTAATTGGACAATCTTGAGATATTGGGATAGTTACTTTTTTGAAAGTAAAAAATGCTTCTGGAAACAAGTGTTAATGAAATGTTATGGTAAATGTTATTAAAAGTTTTATTGTGCTCATTTAAGGATATACATATAGGGTTTCAGTTTGAGTGTGGGCAAAACTAACTCCATTATCAGTCATTTCGTGGATGACAGCAAATGTTTAAACCAAGGAACAGATGTAAACTTGTTTTCAATGCAGAGAATTTAGCTTTATTTGTTCAACAATTAAACGAAAAAAATATATATTGTAGTAGTAAATAATATTAAAATAATTCTATAATGCTTTTAATTTTAAAAAAAATTACAGAAATCATTTGTAAATTTTGTAAATTGAACTTGTTGAATTGACAAAACTGGAAATATCTTGCCCTGCGATCGTTACAAACGTAAACTTGAATAATTTCACCTTACTGTCTTGTCAGCAATGCACTTTTTTTAAGTAATTAAATTTTTAATTGAAATGTCAAAACATTGTTATTTTTTTGTTAAAAATTTTACTTCCAAACAACAAGAAGTTTAATTTTTTAACCATTTTTTTATAAGATATATGAAAACACAACTCTGCACTATGAATATTTGTTAAATGTTCATAAAGCTACGTCTGTATCTATAAAAAAAAACAAGATTGTTTAAGGTAAAATTTAAACAGTCACTGATAATTGAAGGATGTAATTGTAAAACTCACATTCTCCAAAGTACAACTAATATAAAGGATAGAGGTACGTTCATTGGCCGGTCCGTTCATTGGCGACTTCCTCAAATTGAATTTAAGATTTTCAAAAGTCATCATTGAACAGCCTGTACCTTTTATCTCAGTTATACTTTGGAAAATGTGAGTTTTACAATTACATTCTTCAATTATCAGTGACTGTATAAATTTTTGCTTAGTTTCTGAATTAGTTTCTTAAAAGTTTTTATACTATTTGACACTTTGTGTAAAGTTATACTTTATCACTGTAAGACAATAGATAAAAGTATTAATTTTTAACATTTATATATTTGTAATTGCCCCTGTAAAATATTTCCTTTTACATTATTATTAGAACATCTTTTATAATATTTATTATTAGTATTAGTGCAAAATCCTCACTTTTTTTAATGTTTTGGTAGAAGTGCGTACTTTTATTTTAGACAATTGGCTTTAAAGATCCTTTCAAATACGTAGTTTTCATGAAGTGTATGAGCCCTAGACTGCCATTAAAACAATCTATTTCCAATGCCCCCTTGAAACACGAAGCCTTGCAAAAACTAACTGTTGATGTGTAATTGTTTGGCTACATTCAATTGCAATAATGACGTTGTACAACGGTGGCTTTGAAAACGATATTCGGAAACTCATTATAAAGAAACCTTATGCTTCAAAGCTAGATGCGGTGTAGATATATTACTGATGTTCATTATATGTATACCTTCTGCAAGTAATTAGTTTATTGTATCATATTAGAGTAGCTGAGTTACTAGGTATGTTTTGTACGTTTAGGATCGGGAAAAGGTTGAGAGTATATTAATAATTTGCTTTTGTGTGAATCTATTTCATTTTGTAGAGTCAAAGTATTATTACATAATCATAAGTAAAATAAATGTTTATTGTATTCGGTTAACTAGAATTCACTTTCTACTGGATAAATTTGAGCATTAATACAATTGATGACGTTAGACAAAAAATGCGCTTGTGTAATTAGTGATGGTATTTTCTTATTTGTTTTATAAGGCAATATCTTACTGTACTTAGCAACGCTTAGTTTACCATTTTATTTCAATGGATAAAATTTTAATTGAAGGGTCTCTTTGCAAAACACACATTCTTTAAAGTATAACTAAGATATAGGGTACGACCTATTCATTGCCAACTACGTTCAATTGAATTTACGATTATCAAGTCAATCATACTTCCAATCAAATTACACATCCTTATTCATTATTGAAACCGCATTCTTAATTATAGCCACCTTGTATCATAATTTATTTTAGATGTTTATGAGAGAGATTCTATCTTTTCTTTTTTTAGTAAATTCTACATCGCAGTTTTGTTGAATTATTTTGATAACGAAAACAAACATTGTCTCTAATTATCAGCAAGACCAAGAAGTCAAATTTTCAAAAAAATAAAAAAAAATTATTTGTAATTTTGAAAGTCCCATTTTCCTTATTTCCAATACTTTTTAACTTTTGTTTCTATGATAACTAGAAGTATTTAAAAATATTTTAAGAATGCGAGCGATGTAATAAGATTTATATATAACTACTAGTACGTTTTCGCTATTATCTCACAATAGTGGGTTTGGCAAGTTCGATGTACCTTTTCTCAGAACCTACAAGTTTAAGCTTGCACATTTAGCAGTGTGTTTCCAACACATGTAACTATACTTTAAAGCTCTATTTAAAATATATGTTAACAACTTAAACATTTATGGCCTTTTTAATAGGAAAAATGGGCTAAATTTTCATAAAACTTGGGTCAATCGGTAAAAAAAAAACTTACTGTAAATTCCAAAAAGACACCTATTACTGAATCCAAGATTCAGTGAATGTAGGGGTGTTTGACGCATACATAGACACCAAATTTATGTATATGGCTATAATAAGTCCTGAGTAAAGGTACATCAAAAAAGAGATTTTTAACATGGAAAGTATAGTAATTTCTGCGGGTTTTCGGTATAGAATTTTTGTTGTCGCTAAGAGCTAATTTAACCTGCCTACTGTTTAAGCATATGCTGCACGATTACCAACATCCATGCCTGTCATGGGCTTCAAACCCACAGATTTTGGAACATAGGGCTATTATTTCAACCACTCGGTATTTTACCACTTTGGTAAATATTGTCGTTTAAGTCGTATAATAATCTATATTCACGTGGTTTCTCAATTGTTTGTGTGGCGGCATGAGCGAGAGCAGTTCAAGTGCAATCTATTACAACAACCACCAATAATCATAATATTTGTCTAACTGTTAATTTCTGTATTTATAACTATAACATATATATTTAAACTCTAATAAATTTCTGACTGTTGCTACTATTTTCCGTGTACACCTTCCTTTACCAATTTATGTTTATGAGAGTTATGTTTCGTTTGTTATATTAGTTATTAAAAGTTAAGTTTATCCAAATATGAGTTATGTTTCTTCTTTAATAAATTTTACTGTGCTCGTGACAATGAGTGCAGTATATTTGCATTATAATCGTTATCAATAGTCAATAAGCGTGAAAGTAAAAGTGGGTGTTAACTTCAAACGTTACCTAATCCCAAAAAAACAGATCACATGTTCCAAAACCATATATTGCTTCACAAATCGGACATTGCTATCACCAAAACCAGAGTTGAGATGCCTGTTACAATCTATCGTCTGATAAAATCAATAATTGCACTGCACACGTCAAATAACCAAAACAAAAGAAACACAAAAAAATCCTCTGAAACAAGGAACTGAGATTAAAATGTTACAAGCAGAATCTATATGGAATTATGACAGTATTGTTTCAAATACTACTTATCGCTAATGCTGTCTGTTTATCAGCAAACTTTGGAATCGCAGGCTCCAGCTTAAATACTCGAAGTACTCAATAGAAATATCAATTGTTTTCTGGTGTTGCTGATTGTGGAGATGCTTTAATTGTTGACTTTATACCAAATGTGTGCAGCAGCGAAAGTCTTCTTTGGAATTAGCATTGGCCCACTTTGGATTTGCGTGTTTGGGTAAAGCCTCTAATGGAGAGGCATTTCATTCATTTGTTTTCATTCTAGTATTAGTATTTTCTTATTTAAATACTTTTGAATTGTGGTGTTAAAAAGCATCTTGAAAGTTTTAACAAAAGTATTTGTATTATAGAAAGTAAAACAGTTTTTATTTGTTTTGCTATTTTGATATCGTTCAAAACTCTTCATACTTTTTCAAATTGAAAATTTATTTTTGAGGACCTTAGCTTTTAATTTAATTTTTTAAAAATATTTTTATAAATGAGTTCCATTGATGAAGTTTTGTAAAATAAGTTATTTTAGTTAAGTAATAACTATTATGATTTAGTAATGCCTAGCTTCAGCTTGTATCAGTTATTATCGCTTAATCTATAAATGAAGAGTATTAATATCAGTTTGTTAATATATAATTCACTAAAATTTTTTAACAACTTAATTGAAAATATTATGTTGTCCCACCGCCACGCTATAGTCAAAATCCCTAGCCCTAGATGTTTTTCGGCGATAAATCAATTTAATTTTTACGTATGATACATTAACGCTAAATTTGACGCTTAAAAATATAACTTAACATAATCCATCTGATATATTCTAACCATTTCACATGACAAAGTGACATGCATATTACGTTACCAGAAATATAACATTAATCACCCTCCACTTTACAAAACTCCGTATTTATTCCTAAACTATACAGTAATTTTTTGCCCGTCGATTTAAGGGAAACGGATGGTCCTATCTCGCCCATGTTAATTTTACTAACTTTAGGAAAATTTTCTCAGTAACTATATGAGATCATTATGAATTTTTCATAGTTTGTTCCTTACATATAGTTCTTTAATTTAAACTGAGGTTATTTGACAGTATAAAAATATTTTTACAGTGACTTTTTAAAAAATATGTATTAAAAAAACGCCAAAAAATCCGATTTAAAGATTTTTTTTGAGCAGAGATATTTAAAATTCTTCAGTTTAAATCAAAGAGCTATTAATGGGGAAGAAATAATAAAACAAAACATGTTGATATCTTTTATTTTTCTTGAGAAAAATATTCCTAACTGTTGAAAAACCTTATATTTCAGGAAACGCAAAAGAAACGTAAGATAAAGGTAATATCCGATATACAAAGTTTCTGAAAAATGCTTATGAAAAGAAACCACTCTCTCTAAACAGAAATCGATAATCTTGGTCTTAAATTAAAGCTATAGATATGCAGTTTAAAAATAAAAGAAAAACAGAAAATCGACATTTTTGACCCAAACACCCATCCGACTCTCCTTAACGAAGCTGTAATGGGTTTACGAATGACTAACTCAAAAACCCACGAATCAAATTGTTTTTCATTTGGGCTAATTAATAGAAAAATATATTAAAGCGTAATTTAACTGTGAATAAAGGTAAACTTTTTCACATAGTACATACAAAAAAAAAAATCTTTACAAAAGATGCGTAATAATTATGAAGAACCCTTTGTTATTTATACGTATGATAATTTGCATAAACTAGATAGTTTTATGAGAGTTTAATGTTATTTAAAGTTCTATATACTTTTTATAGTTTAACAACGTTCTAATTTCAATTAGTTCCTCAAAAATATAAATAAACTTTTTGGGTAATACCCGTGATTCCCGCACGTAACCCGTGGTTTGTGGAAGTATAAAACTGTTAACTGAACATAACATCAGTTACGATTTTCCGAATAAATGTTCATTAGATTTAGGGGTAGGGTACATATATATTCCGACATGTGTGCTTGATCAGAGACCCGCTTATATAAGCCTTCGTCAAGTAAGACAGACACAGAAAGAATTTTTACTGTCACAGAGAAAGGAAGTACACCCAGGGCGAAGGCGGGAATCGAACCCGCACCCGTTACAGCACGCAGATTGCTAGCGTAATGGTCTTCGATCCAATCCACTAGGCCATCCGGGCCCCATTTTCAAGTATATTTAGTCAACCTATCAACTTAACTGTCCACTTTCAGGCGATTAGTAGAATACTAAGTACTTACACGCGCTTAAAAAACTTGACCCTCGGAATCTTAAAGTGCAACAATTCACCTTGACTTTCAACACACAATGCTGCCTTTTTTTTAACCGTTACTAATTTGAATGTTATTTTCTTAGATGCAACGTGCAGTGAATAGACATTAACATACTAACGAGAAAAGTGACAATTGGTGGTTTGGTGGGTGATTTTGGCACTTATTTATGACATTTTTGGCATACCGCATCGTGAAAAAGATGCGTGAATAAAATGATTAAAAACGGTTTTATGTATCGGTAAATTATGCAAAATAATGTAAATTATCTTTTGAGGAATTTTTAACAAGTAAAATAGGTCAAAATCGGTAAAGCGATCGCGTAACAACAATATCCCTTTTATAACACTTAGAAGTACTGTTTGACGCTCCCTCCGTGAACATAAATGCTATAATACTTAGCTTATACAGAAATTTTTAACCTAAGACTTTGAAGAAGACCTTGGTTATATTATTACCAAGTTTATTATGTTTTTACCGTGAAAGTATTTTCATGGGGTCAACTTTTCGTAATCTTTTAAAAGACGATATAACCGAGTGTAACTGTATATCAACATAAAAAAATATTTTAATAGTATGTATTTCATCATTTTTGTCCTTTTTTTTATTATTTTATCAACGTTGTTTTATCGAGTTATATTTTTTTTTCAGTTTTTTTTTAATGTTTTGTAAATATTGTTTTTAATATTTGAATTAGAAAACCTGTGAGTATGGTCAGTTAAATGGAATAAAGAATATAAGGTGTTTTTTTTTAAATAAAGCTTCGTATAATAAAGTAGTCGATTCTAAAAAGGTTTTCAAATCATATTTAAACTGCAATAAAAACTTCTAGATTGCTTTCAATAAAATTATCTATACCCCTTTAAGACCGGCGCTGATTTAAGTTTATGAGACTAAACTTTTAGAGTTTTATCGAAAAAATGCCTTAAACAGCATCAATGCCAGCAACTCCTTAAAAAGTCATCTTTTTATTCTAAAAATAACGAATGGTAAAAGTCAGCCGCTTCGGTATTGATAATTTTGAAAAGCTTGAATATTCCCTTTTGTACCCGCACGATCGTGATAGCTCGGTCTTAAAGGGATACTGCACGATAGTTTTCATTAAAATGAACTTTGTTTTGATTATTGAGTAAAATTGACAAACTTCTAATAAGAGGTACTTAGCTACAATGACTATAACAAATTGCTTGAAAACGCTTTAAATGGCAGAAAAATACGAATTGATTTGCTCATAATTTTGATAAACTGTAATATAGTATTTGTAAACCTATTTTCCGTGATACTCTTTTGTCTTTGTTTAAAATTAGTATTTTGGATTTTAAGAATAATCTTAAATTCTCTAAATATTTAATTAACTTTAAATTTATAAAAAAATTATTTTATAAGAATATTCATTTGATTTATTTGCGATTACTTAACACAGATGAATATTGGCATTGCAGTTTTTCTAAAAATGAAATCAAAAAGCTATTTTTATACAGTAACTTAATAACATTTAATAGTAAATTTGAATAAACACAGACTATATTTTATTTCCTTGTCTGTCTTTAAAAGCCTTCTTTCTAGTACATGATAATTATATTCTTTTTCCGTTTTTTGTTCGTTTCTAAAACCCGTTGAAATCGTACCGGCATATTGATGTGGCAACGGTAGTTTTAAATTAGTTTAAGTAAAGCTTTTATACAAAAATTAGTATGTGGAATTATTCCAAGTAATGAGTAACTTGTAATAAAAACAAAGTATTATTTTGCTAATTTGTAGGATTTGGTGCACAAAGTTTTTAAATTGCAAAATACAACAAAATAATTATTTAATATCTATAGAAGATATTCAGATTTAAGAAGAGTTAAATTTGAACCAGTTTTTTTTTTTAAATTATGAAATGAAGTATAATAACAAAAAGTTCGACCACCTAAATAATTTTACTTGAACTTTTAAATTATTATCTCTAAACAAAGTATTTCTAATTTTTAGTCTTTTAATTATTTTAATTTTAAAGAAATTAGTTCAAAAATGTCACAACTCTTTTTTTTATGAAAAACTATTTCACCTGGATATCTTATTTATGATTATTTTATTTTCTCAAGGGGGACAATAGAATTTTAGTTTTCAATGGGCGGTGGGAAATTTGAGAAATATAACGAAATATAAAAAAAATAATGGAAATAGTTATAGTTTTACCATCTTTTTATTGACCCTTATAAGATATCAATTATAATGTTTTATTCTTAGCTAGAAAATTAGGACCTTTTATATATTTTATAGAATTTTAAATATAATTCACTAGTTTGTAATTGTATATTATTGAAATTGGTATACTAATGAATCAGGGTGGATTGGTATAATTGATAGACAGGTGGTCCTTGGGCTGAAATCATTTTTTTTATATTATTAAAATATTTTTCATGCAATAAAAGCACTCATTTCCTTAATTTATAATCGAATATTAAAATAATTCGAGATAAAGCAATACTACTGTCATTTTACCCTTCAAATATAATAAATAAAAGTTAAGTTGGCAACGATTAAACTTTTTACTTGATTTTTTTTTAAACTTACGATATTTGTTGAGTTGAGACTGTATCGGGTAACTAAGTATAAATGAACAAATGTCAAATTAAAAACAAAAATTTATTACTAGCTTGCAAAAGACGAAGCCTCTTATTATCATTGAAACCTTCTAACGCATAACACGTATTAAAACATGTAATTGCTAAAAAGATATTTAAATATTTTTGTCGAACGAAATATTATAACAATAACAGTTTTCGGTATTTCCCATAAGTATTAAATGCAAATCTATTACTTACTGGTATTTTTTACCCTTCAAAAGCAACTATAATTCGTAATACGAGAATTCGTACTTACAGAAGTTAAACATTATTAAACATTTTGCAATCGTCCAAAATTATAATTAAGATTATATTCGTTGATTGGAATAGTCTGAAGATATTTGAAAAATGATAAACTAAACTTAGATTGAGTGACGACTGAATTACCGACGCTCTCTAATACATGTGCTGACTAAATCCCCCCCCCCCCCCAATTATTAAGATATTTAATTAACTAAAATAAGTAACTAATACAAATACAAATACAAAAATTGTCGACCAACAACAGGCCAGAGACCCAGCAAGGTTGGTCCAAAATAAAAAAAAAATCTAATACTTTACCAGTTTCCAATGACCGTCAAGTTTCTTCTTAAAATCTTCTACTCTTTTCGAATGCACAACATAATCTGGTAAAGAATTCCACTCATTGACAACTCTATTGTAAAAATAATTTTTTCTTACCTCCCTTCTAAAGCTCGATTTATTCAATTTCTGATCATGACCTCTGGTCCGGCTATTTAAGGTAAAGCCTAAGCCCTTCATGTCTCCCTGTTTTATGAACTTGAATAACTGTATTAAATCACCCCTAGCTCTCCTGTTTTCCTGTGAAAACATGTTTAAAGATCTTAATGCTAATTAATTCTAGCAATAGAGAGATTTCATAAAAAAAATCAATAAATTCCAACTATTCACTGGCTAAGTATGGGGAAAGTTTCGTTTCTGTCTACCAATTACACCAAGCTACCCTTTTATACATTTTTATTTTTTAAATATCTTATATTGTATTTAAAATTTTAGTTATAAGTACTATCTTTATTCTTGAAAGACAAAGGGGGGATTGAAATATAAATCTTATTAAAATAAGTAGCTCTAGTGTGACGAAAATTCAAACTAAACTAAACTTATTAAAATAAGCGGATTTTTTAGTTCATTAGTTGAACCTAATACTCATTTTAAATTGTTTAAGTATAGACACTATTAATTTTATTTCTTTTCTTTGCAGGAAGTTTGATAGTATTAATGACTGTTTGATTCCACTGACTTAAAGGTAACATTTTTGTTTTTTCTTACTTTTGGAATAAACGATGAATTATGTTATTTGGAATTATAGACAGAATCTCTCGTATTTTTCAGAAAACCAATTTTTTTTCCTCTTTGGGTACGAAACAAAACTTTAAATCTTTTAAACGAACTAAACCTAGATTATATCCTATTTAGTTTGCTTTTTGAAAAATCACAAACTTAAAAATATCCGACTTGCTCTTTCACATTTGAATGAATTTACTCTTTTTAACGAAGTTTTCTGCGTTTAAGTTGAAAATTCTTAAGTAAATAAATATAATTGGTACCATAAAACTAATTTTAGCACTCTTTTTAGGTAATGAGCAATTAGTATTCTTATGCATACAATAAAGCGTCCTTAAAAACTGTTTCAGTGCTAATAAAATAGCTTACTATCGTAAATTGATTTTCAAATTAGTACACTAATATAAATACATTTAGCCTTTTTCAGTTATTTACATTTTAGTTTAACTTTTATTAATTAAGGTTAATGGTATTGTCTGAGAGAAACACTTCTCTATCTAAATATTTACTATATATTTAACTATTATTAATTAATGGAAGTAGATACATATATCCCCTTGACTCTCAAATAATGTGTTCAAATATTCTCTGGTTTTTAATTTTATTTATTTTTGTATTTCAAATAAAATGTAACAATAACTTAATAATTTCAACTATATCAAAAGTAAGAGGACTAATTTTTTTTTCAATCAAAACCTTAATAATATTTTTGCGTTGCCTATTAAAAATAACACCCATGTTATATCAACATAAACTGAAGTGAATAATTAACGTATTGTGTCTAAAATACTTTTCCTTACATTTTAAAAGATCTTATTGTTTAAAAAGAAACAAAACGTTTTCATTAATTTACGTCCTCATCGATCACAGTTTTCGAATACTCTATTGATCGCTTCTTGAGAACTATTGACATTTTATTTGTTGTCACGTATTTGCGAATCGATACTTTAACACTATTTTTAACTCCCCAATGCCTTGATTTGGCAATTTTTGGCGTTGAAACGTATACTTTTTGTTTGGTTTTCATGCATAGTTAAAACTTATCTAATTACTTTTATTATTGGCCATGTGTATTTTCAATACAAAAATTTAAAATTTTCATTCTAACGTTTAATTAAAAAATTTTGTTAAAAAAATAAATATAAAAAAAATAATTCCACAGTTACAATTATCAATAATTGCACAGTTACAATTATCAAAATACATCTAAAAAATTCTTATAATGGATTATATTTTAAGTTACCATTATGATAAAAATATAAATTAAAGCAAAAGGGCTTGCATAAGGTTAATCTTTTGCATTTCATATCAGAGTTCCAAACTGTGTCGTTACAAGGTAGAATAGGGTGCCAGCTTATATGGCACCCTCGTCACTTTACAAATGTTCTTTTTAAACTATGGGGCCAGTCGCCAAATGCTAATTTGTAGCTATCGTTCGACATTAATTCTACAAAAATTAAACTGAACTCAATGGCTTAACAGCCCTTTATTTCAGCTCACGAGTCAATTGGTCAGACTGATAGGAAAACCATCATTGATTTGTTCGAAAACTAACTTGGTCTTTATTAATCGTACTACAAATCGTACCTTGAAATTGATATCAGTCAAAGGACATCAAAGCAGCGGTGGAACATGAGGTATGTCTCTCTCAATGGCGTGACAAACTATTATTTCAACTCACGCCTATTAGTCAAACTAATATGAAACTAACCATTAATTAGTTCTTAAGCTAGCTTGGTCTTTATTAATCCTACCAGACTAAACCTTAAAATCAGTCAAAGGCCAGGCAGCATTTTATCAAACAAAGAAATTAGAAGATCAGCATCAGCCAAATCAGTGGCGGAATATGAGGAATTCCACACAACAGCCTTGTAGAGTTGGACAAGACAACGCTTCCTTTCACCGCCCTAGGCAGCTTATTCCCCTGAGATTTCCATTTTTTTCCCTGGATCCAGGTATACGCTGGCTCTGCCGAGTGCCTCCCTGTGTTCTCAGGTGGTTTTAACTTTTTGTGAACACAGCTGGTGGTATCTCAGTGGAGCTCGCGTGACGTCATCCCCCGGCTCTCCATAGTGACGTCACCATCAGTGCCAGCTGAATCAGGTCTTTTTTCTACTCTGTAGAGGTGAGTCCACTCTTTGTAACAGAGTAACTTAATAATGACTCGTACTAATACATACACTGTCACAACTGGTAGTTTTGGAGACTTAGCCATCGCTTCCTTTCACCACCCAAGGTAGCTTAGTGCCAATATAGAGTTTTAGAGTCAACGCTTCCGTCCGGACTAAGTGCCAAATTTGTGCCTTCTAGGGGAACAGCGATACGCTATCTAGTGTATCTATTTCCGAAAATCATAGGCGGTTCCGATTTAATACACTCTTAAAACAAAAAAGTGAATTCCACTCCTATAGGGAAAGTGCATTTTCGGCACCGAAAAGGAGTAGAAAATAACTCGGACTGAGTTAAAACCGCTCGTTTTAAGAGTGTAGGACGTAGATTGTTTCCTTTTATTTCTTTTACCCACTCCGCAAAAAGAGTGAAATCCACTCCTATAGGGGAAGTGCATTTTCGGCACGGAAAAGGGTGGAAAATAACTCAGACTGAGTTAAAACCTCTCGTTTGTTTTAAGAGTGTAGGGCTTTCTTAAAAGTAAATTTTAAGCTCAATTTCTTACTTATAAACTATAGGTTTTAAGTATTAATTCATGAATCTGCTGAATATAGAATCGAATATGGAAACTTTCCTGTTTAGCTTTTTTTCCTGATTTCCAAGTTTTTGAACAGTGTAGACTACACCAGGTCAAATATATTAAATAATTAAAAAAATAATTATAAATGGTCAACTGTTTTAATTAAAACTCATAAAATAAATAAGCCACTTCCTTCAAACCGCAACTGGGAATTTCACAATTTCCAAAAATGACACTTACAGAAACGTATGCTCATTATTTTCAAAGTACAATGAACATATCTTTGTT
The DNA here is from genome assembly GCA_019343175.1 of Oedothorax gibbosus. Taxonomy (NCBI): domain Eukaryota; kingdom Metazoa; phylum Arthropoda; class Arachnida; order Araneae; family Linyphiidae; genus Oedothorax; species Oedothorax gibbosus. The sequence goes on from CM033273.1 coordinate 12,956,275, forward strand.
ACAACGAACTCTTTATTTTTACTTTCTCTGTTTTCGTAACTTTAAAAATTAAATACCATATTTCGAACTAAATGTTTAAATCTTTTATTGGACTAATTTGTAAAAAAAAAAATTATACGAATTACCGAAAGGGATTAAAAGAAATTCCTCGAACAAATATATTTTTCAGAACAATAGTATGACACACTATCCTTTTGATTTTTATATTCATTAATTCCTTATTATAAACAAACATATTAATAAAACCACTTCAGTTTTTTTCTTTAGTTTTAATCCAACGTAATTAAAGTAAGTTTTGTAAAATAATTGCCATAATAAGGCTCAAGTACGATATTGCGTTCCTTTTAAACTGCCAGCAAATAGACAACTAAACTCTTCAGTTGCCATGGCAGCGCCACTGACGTAGCTCCTTTTCTGTGAATTTGTGAAATCGCTGTAGGATGTGAAAACATTCTAACTAACATTTTAATGGTTTTGAGTTAATTTATGTAAAAAAGGAAAATTGTTGTTTAAAAGCTTTAAGAAAGATTTTTTTGACATATGTGCTTTCAAATACCCTTTTTATTCTTAGAACACATTTAACGAAAAACTTTTTAGGGACTCAAAATTTTTTTAAAAAATCAGTAATTTTTGTTCAATAGGTACTTATACTGAAATGTAACAACATATTTTACACAGCTGGTTCCAAATTAATGTCAGTGTAACTTAAAATATTTTTTTCAGTTTTGTTTTAATGTTAAATTTTAAGAAAAAGTATACGAAATATCGTCAGATTATAAATTTTTATTTTCTGATATACTAATAGCCAAAATAATTAATCTAAAAAAACTTAATATAGTAATAATGTAAACGAACGTAATATATAATAATGTAAACAAACACGTCAGTAAGATTCAACATATTACATTACAGTTTTTTACATTAAATCAAATGTAAAATGTCACCAGATTACAAATGTTTATTTTCTGAGATCCTTATAGCCAAAATAGTTAATGTAAACAAATTTAATATAATAATACAAACAAACTTAATAATAATGACAACGAACTTAATATAATAATCAAAAAGAACTTATTATAATAATAATAATCAAACAGAACTTAATATAATAATAATAATAATAAAAAAACTTAATATTATATTAATAAGCAAAACGAACTTTATATAATATTAATAAGCAAAACGAACTTTATATAATAATATTAATAAGCAAAACGAACTTAATATAATAAATACATCAGGAAACTCTTCATATTACAAATTATTCATTACTTTGAATGGATTGCTAAATTAAAAAAAAGGAGTCACGGAGGAATTTTCTTACACTCTTATTCTTTTACTAAAATGTTACGGAAGAAGCTTAGAGGCAAATTCTCCAAGGAACTTAACCCACTTTTACTCTTAGTGATTCAAATGTAAGTAACAATTTTGTCAAAGCAACGAATATAAATGCGTGGGTTGCGTAAGTTTTTTTAGTAAACCATCACCATTTTGAATTTCAATTGAAACGACAAAATTGCGAGAGGTTTTGTTTGTGTTTGGCTTCTCTTCTCGAAGCGTTCGCAAACTTAAACCTTGTTCATTCTTAGAAATTTTGGTTACATGGAATAAGATTTCATTCCAAATTTAGCCTACGAAATGTTATTGCGAGTCAGATTTTCAATTGAAGCAAAAACTGCGGTTGGAATTCCAATTATATTTAATTTATTCCTGAAGTAAAATAGAGACGTTTATTGAATTTTTATAAGAAAATAAAACTGCTTTAACTAATTAAATTACAAGCTTTGACAGGACAAGAAATCTGTCTTCATTGTATAAATTTACTGAAGTTTTTTTTTTTATTTCTCAATGGAATTATATTAAACCAAAAAATACCAAAATTGTTTTCTTGTAAAAGTTTTTATTAAATTGTAAAATACATTTTTTGAATGTTTTTACCATTTCGAATTGCATCAAAATTGCTTTCCTTTCACCTAACTTGGAACAAACGAAAAAAACAATTATTTACCAGTTTAACTTTTAATTTAATTTTTTTTAAACTTAATTTTCTTAATTTTCAGCTCTTGGTCGTTTGCTTGGGACATTTGCATGGTCTGCCTTCTTTTATTCCCCCTAGTATCTTCGTTCCAGAGATTGCATTGACATGTTTCAAAAAAAGGGCGCCAACTTGGCCCCTACTTGTAAATGCACCCTTCTGGAACACAGATATGGGGGAAGTAATCTTCTCTCCTTCTCCTAACTGCACCATCTTGCCTCTTTCTGCATGACAAACAATAATTATGGATTAGTTTTTAGTTTTGGTATTATTTTTACATATATTTAATTACTAACAATTCATTGAAAATGACTCTCTCCATACTTTTTCCGTACGTACAAGTAGAGTTTTGAGAACTTGAAGCTTCAATTCTAAAGTGAATAATTTTGTGGCGAATGCACGAGTTACCCACCAATAGACCTACATTTTATTTAATTTCTACTTAAGATTGTAATTGCATTTAATGTCGATTTAAAATTTCAATTTTGAGAAAATAACAAAGGTATATTTCGATATTAGTTCCATACTTTCATTGAATTTGTTTGTTTATAGATTGGTCTCAAGTAACTAGTGCATTCAACTAGTATAACTTATGGCTATTGCATGACACAATCTAGCTGTAGCATGTAATTTTTTTTCCCCTTTTCACTTTATTCTTTCCTATTTAATAACTTACTATGGTATTTATTTTAAATGCATGTTTTGTATACATCACAATACTAATTTAGTTTAAAGTTAGGTGAAATAGTTATTTAAGCAACTAGTGCCGAAAATAATACTTTATTAAGCGAGTGGCTTTTATTTCACGAGACCATAGGTCGAGTGAAATAATGACAAGAGCTTAATAAAGTATTATTTGGCACGTGCTTGCTTACAATATTTTTTATAATAACGTGCAAAAAAGTATTTCTAACAATGAGTGATTTTCATGACACCATTTAGTTTCCAGGGTGATATTCGAAAATGCAAAGTAGTAAAAGAAAAGTTGTAAAATAATTTTCTATTTTGAATCAAAATAGTATTGTTTGGCGCGAAATTTGTGTTCTTACTTTTGTCTTATTTAATTTCCTTCAATAATTTTTGTAGTACTTGTAGTTTCCATGGAGATATTAGAAAATGCAAAAGTAATGAACCACTAGAAATAAGTGAGTTTCGTGACATCATTTAGTTTCCATGGAGATATTCATGACATCATTTTGTTTTTCTACCAATCAGATAATCTTATTTACTTTACCGCACTAGTGCCGAAAGTACTACTTTCGGCACTGTCTGTGACGTAAGCACGTAATGTGTCATTTTCGCAACGATTTATGAATGAATATGATACAAAAAAGTGAACTTTTTTTTTTGCACGTTGTTATAAAAATTGTATTTACTTTATTATTTAGCATGTATGACTGGGCAGTAAATTTTAGTTTCTTTTTCATTAATTTTTTTTATTGCTTATACATTTTTAAAATAATCGACTAATGACGACAGTTAGTTGGATGAAATTAACAGAATTGATTTCATATTAAAATTTCTATAATTACAATCGAAAATTGAAGGTTATTGCAATTGAAAATTTAGTTGTTGTTACAAGTAGTCATTATGCATATATTGTTCTAACCAATTAATAAAGAATATCATTCATTTACTAAGAACTAACAAATCGGTAAAAATCATCAATGACTTTTAAATATTAAAAAGGAGGGATTTTCCATAACTGAACAAAAAAGTGGTAGCGACATTTATGTATTTTAAATTAGCCATGTTTTTCTAAAATTATTCAAATTTGTATTTAAGAAATGTTTTATGTTCTCTTCTGTTTCTTTATGGTTTTATTTCTTAAAACTATATTTATATTATATTACTTTATTTGTATTATTTTTTTTTATACTTTATCGATATTCAATAAATTTTGTTTATTTGCATGTGTAGTTTATTATTCATTTTATTAGGTATCTTTTTGCTAGTTGGTATTTTACAGATTAAACACATTAAAATCCTACAAAGCCTTAACGTTTAGTTGCATAAAGGAAATACACTATTAAAAGCTTGATTAAAATTACAATTGTAATGTCAATGTGCAAAAACAACTTTCTATGATAATAGAAAAGTCATTATGCAATGATTTTAATTTTAATATAAAATGTACTTTACTTTATTATTACAATAAATGTAATATTTTTTTTACTTCGGAACGAAAAAGTACTCGTAAAATGCAGTAAAATGTTTTACCCAAGGAAAAAGCATGAGCTGTTTGTTTTTAAACTTCAATAATAATAGGCAATTGTTTATATTTCAATTGAAATAAGAAACGTTAAGTGTTTTTTTGTTCATAAAAACCAAGAAAAAGTGTATCTGAGAATTATAGCTATTTTTTTTATTATACAAATTTAAATAATGCAATGATGAGGCGTTTTATTAAACAAGTTATTTTAGCTTACTATTGAATTAGAGAAAAATTACTAATTATTAAGTTATTTTTTAAATAAAGAAAGAAATATCGTTCCAGTCAATTGTCACTTTAACAAGTCAAAACTAAAATATATTTGTAAATACATCTTTAAGTAATATTTTAGCTATAACTTATAAATTACACATTGCGAAAGAGCGATAAAATATCGCATTTAATTGATAAAATATGTTACATCTAACATTAATAATAATCGACAAATTCTCAAAATAAACTAAGAGTACTAAAGTGGAATTATCATTTTTAATTATTTTATATTTCAACTAAAGTAATAAGTATATGAATCGTAAAATTAATTTATCTACATTTACTGTTTTTCTATTAACAACTGATTTCCTAACAATAATTCTATCGATATAAACTATTCATATTTCTTTAAAATGTAATTGTATTAATTAAAATATTAATTTAATATTAATTAAAATATTATTTTAATACTAATTAAAATATTAATTTAATATTAATTAAAATATTAATTTAATATTAATTTAAAATAATTAATTTAATTTAATATTAATTAAATTTAATTTAATTTAATATCAATTAAAATACTAATTTAGTATTAATTTTCATATAAATTTACTTATTAATTGACATTACTACATTAAATTAACTTGATGAACACAATATTTCTGACGAAAAGACTTCACTGTAAGACCTTGCTGCATTAAGTTCCTCCGTAAAATCGGTGTAAGCCTATCTCGCTCCGGTTTCACGGAGTAACATTACACCAAATTTACGGATTTGTGTAACGTTACTCCATAAATTTATTATAACGTTTATCCGGGAAGCTAGAGTAATGTTGCACCACGGTTTAACAGTGTTAGTGGGAAAATTTTTGTACAATTTTGACAGGTTTTCTGGGGGAATAATTCTAAAAACATTTTTGTCTGCTTCATTAAAAATGAGAGAGAATAGGAGGAAGCAATTAATTTTCACATCAAAATGCAGAGCTTAATGAAATAGCTTGACATTTTTAATTATAAGAACAAAAAATTCCGTAGTCGTGAATTTTTTTCCGACTTACAAATTAAATGTATTTTGGGGTTTGCGTTTATATTATTTAATAAACTGACCAAAAGTGTTCTTTAAAATGTAATTATTGTTAATTTACATTGCATTCTCCACAGGAATTATCCCCCGTATTTAAAATACAGTAGAATCTCGATTATCCGTCCCTCTTTTAACCGCAACTCTCTGTTAACCGACCGTTCCTAAGCGAACAAAACAAAAACTCCAACTAAGTCATTTTAAAACTTCCTCGATTCAAAAATCAGGAATCTTCGCTGATTTTGAAATCGGAATTATCCGGTGATTCTGAATTTAGAATTCTGTACCAAATCTCAACTCAGGAAATTATCGGGTCTTAGGAAATAACGAGAAATGCGGTGATTTTAAGATAGCAAAACTTCAGCAATTAAAAAAGTAAAAACCAATTCCTTTCAATCATACTATCTTCTCCATATCTCTACTATAAAACAAAAAAAATAAGCACTTTTCCCAGAACTCCGCTCAGAAATTAAAAATAATGTTTCATTTCGGATAATCGAGGTTCTAATGTATATAAAATACAAGGTGCTTATTAAAAAAAAATATTTTTTCAATTTAATTTAAATTATTGAAATATAGGATCCGTTTATAAAAATCATGAAAAGCTTAAAATTGATTGTCATTGTCAAGATATCTTCTGTTATATATTATATATACTATATAATATATATATGATATTATTATTATTATATATATATATATTAATTTATATATATTACTAATATTATATTATATATATATATATACAACAACTAAAAATGTTCGTTTGTTTTAAATTTCTTCCCTTAATATTTCGTAATTTTTCCATAACGTTTCATACATGCCCGGTAAGCAGCAATGACATATAAATTAAACATTTGAAATATGTGCTTTCTATTATCTTTGCCATTTAACCAAAAAGTGGCAAACATGTAAGGCCGAGACACTTAAAATAAATGAAAACACTAAATAAGAAGCGTACCAGAACCAAGAAAGAAAGAAGACAATAAACCAGAACGTCTCTTCTAATCGATATTTTCATCTAAATAATTTTATCAATAATAACCTACCGTCTGCAGTTTGACGTATAATAAGAGTTAAGCTAATTAACGTAATCCTTCAAGCATGAAAAAACTGCTTTTCTAAAACCATTTACAATTATTGACATGTTCCGACCTTGGCCAAGCTTCGGACAAAAAGTGGATTATTTTTATTAGTTTTCGTCTGCTGTGAATTGAATTATGGGATGCATACAGTCGTATTGGTATAAAATGGTGACGTTTGAGGTAGTTGTAATTGTTTTTCCTCCAATGGGACTGCAATATTGGCGGTCAAGCCTTTGCAGACAATGTAGTTGTAAAACTCAATGGGCATGTTTCACGTTGTGAGTGGCAACAGTTCTTGCGGTATTGTTTTCATTTTTGGTCCTTCAGGAATTACTTTTGCTTTGAATAATTCAAAATTTTCATACCTTACTGAAACGAATGTTGTGGACAAACATTTTTTTTTTCAGTAGTGTTAAAGCTTTTCACTTTTCGTGTATCACGTTAAATTGCTGTCCCACAATTTCGCTTAATTTCTCGGCAAATACAAAATATCATCTATACCGAAGTTTTTGGACAATATTGACGTTTTGGTAATGCTTTGCCTACTTGGCTTTAGTCGAACTAAAACGATAAGTTATAAATGCAGGAATAAAAATGACAAGTTCTGCGGTATAATATGTGTTTTTGGTACATTAGAAGTGAGATCATTGGTAATATTCAAAAGAAAAAAATCTGTTGCAAATACGTATGAAACGCTGAACTCGACATGTTCGATATGCTGTAATACACTTATAAATAGGAACCTTACATTTTTCAAAAGAAATATATGTAACAGTCATATCAAAATGCTTTTCAATTTTTGTTAGTTAATACACACTAGATATGCTATGCAAACAACCAAATGTGAAATCGTCACGTTTAAAAATTACTGGAATGAACTACTGTGAAAATCAATTTTTATTTGGGAGCACGTTCAAGTTTCGTTGAAGTGAACATCACCCCAAAGCACGTGACGTTTTTATATAAGGAGTGTTAAGTGCTATCATCTTGAATTTAAATAATACCTTTAAAACCGAATACTATTTTAAGTTTTTAATATGCAACGAATAATCAAAACTAAGTCATGTTGCACGTATCGAACTCGAAACCAAAACAAAATAAACGAACTTTAAGATAGAAGACGACAAAATGCTAATTTTTTAGAGTGAAATCAAAACAACCAATGAAATCGCATGAAATTCAAGATTGAAAACATTTTTATTGCATCATCTGAAAAAACCCCATTGGTTTTTAAAGGAATGTTTTGTTTTACCTTTATACAGTAATTTCAGTCAAATAAGTTTTGCTATTTTGAGAAATGTATCAAACTTTTTCTGATTATTTTAAGTTTCTTAAAAGCCACTTATAAATATGTAACATGCTTTTGAGGACATGTTTTATGTTACACATTTTTGCACATAAATAATGTCTTTATTGTAATTTGGCGGCACGCAGCCTAAAGATAACAAACTTTAAGACTACCCTGATCTTAAAACTCTATTAAAAAAAATGTCCTTAAAGAAGTTCTTTTAAGGTAACTTCGCTTCATATATAAAATAATTAGAAGTAGAATGTCGGATGTAAGAATGGTTCGAAGCCAATTTCGAGAAAACAAGTAGAGATTCGGGGAGGATAACGAAATATCAATGAGAATGTTTCAGATGTGGTGTAACATTCTTGTTTTCATTTTTCTCTGTACTGCGATTTCATTAGTTGCTTCGGTTTCACTTCTCAATATGACCGATATGGATGAAAAAACAACTTATTTCATACAAGCTTACTTTAACAAAAGTTTTGAATAACCAACATCACAGCAAGAAGTTAGCACTTAGAAAACTCATTTTCGTATACCAAAACAAAAGTAATTCCAGACAACAAATGAAAACAAACCGTTGGAACTGTTGCCATATTCGACGTGAAACAATCCCATTCCTCACCGTTACATGCTAAGTCAAATAAATTTTAAACAAAGAGTTAAAAAAAAGTAATCTTTTTATTTGACTTTCTACTTAAAAATTATTTACAGTAAGTTTTTTTTTTTTAATCAGTTGCCAGCATCGCAGAACGGTAAAATCGGCTCTTTTAGATGACGTAACTCTTTCCAGTTTCCATTATTGCTTTTCCACGATTTATTGGTTGTTTCTGTTTCATTGTCAATGTAACAACAGTTTGGCCGGTTAAAGTCATGTTAATTTATGGTTTATTCCCCCCGAAACAATTACAAAAAAAAACTACAAAAAACACCATATAGTGTAAAAATAATGGTGCCCCGGATTTTTGAACTGGTTTTAGTTATATTTGAGTTACTGATTCTAAATGTAAAATCTTTCGTGCAAACTTTCAGATAAAAACTATACTCCCAAGATAAATCCAATAGAAGATACTTCACATAATTTGTACATTTCAATACCGATTACAATTAAGATAATCCTATTATATATTATAAATAGTTGTTAATTAATTAATTTAAAAAATATTTGTTTAGATTGATTCATTAAAAAGTACTTATTTGGACTGAGTCATTAAAAAATATTTATTTGGATTGATTCATTAAAAAATATCTCAGAACTAATCCAATTAAAGAAAATACCACAGATAGTGTTGATAAAAAAATCCCCTGCATTTTCCGTTGGCTGCCTCATTGGGCTTGAGATGCTAGTTACGCGCCCCAAGATGCAATAAAAAAAACCCAACTCTCGCGCCCCCAAACGATCAATTTCTGTCGCCAGGGCGGCCCTTGTGCATTTGATCTTGGCCCTGAAACCGGGCGACGTTCCCAACCTTCACCTTGACCCTTCTAGCCCGACATCGATTTTCCAGGATTACCCCCCATCCCCCCTCCCGGAAAAAAGATGTGAAAGAAGAGAGATTTTTGTTATTAGTATCACTTTGTGCTTTGAATCACTTGTAGTATACTTAAATTTACTAAAAATGATCTTCGGGCATTTGAAGTTTTTAACATGTTTCCTTTGGCTTCTTTTTTATAAACTTTAAATGTCACAAGAAATAAAACTTGGAGGGCATATTTTAAATTAAAAAAATAAGAAAAAAGTTTATCAACGAAAAAAGATAAATTCATTTGGTTTTCGCAGATTTGCCAAATATGACACAATTTAATTATAATTTGTAGGGGAAAAAAAACAAGGAGTATAACATAGCTTTTTTAAACTTAGCAATGCGGTTAGAATGCCTAGAGAATTTTAAGTAATTTTTACCTAATTTTTTATTTATTGTACGAGAAAATTTAAAAGTGGAGTTATTTTTGTCTTAAAATTATAATAAGGAAAACAGTTTAGCGTTACGCAACGATGCTAAAAGAAACTGGTTTAAAGTTCCCAAATATTTGTTTTAAGTTACCCCCTCCCCCCTCCCAAAAAAATAGCATTTATGTGGAATAGCTACTCTGTTAAAACAGTAAACTGCATTGTATCTTGTCTCTGTGCTGGAGATGACGTCACGAAGGATGCGATTGCGTCATGCTGAAAAAGGCGTGGTCTGCTGTTTCTAGGAATGGTAACAAAGGCTCATTAAGCATAAATGTTTCTATGTCATTTTCTGTATTACTAACGTAAAGACTTGGGCTATTTGGACTTTCATATGTCTCCCTCTATCTAGGCCATATAGTGGTCTGTAACCTTTTTCAATTAAGAGCCCCAGAATGTCATTATTTCAGAAATGACGTTTGGTGACGTTTGCGGGATGCACAAATATTATTATTTAACGGGGGGGGGGGGGAGAAGCGGGTATTTACAGTTCCTGGACAAATTATTAGACGCACTGCAAGATTTCATGTATCAATTAATGATGAACAAAATACTTTTAGAAGGACATTTGTGTTCCTAAACTTAAGCTATTGAATAGAAAATACTATATGCTATACTTAAAACATATATCGAAATCTTTTTTAATGACATGGCATTCTTTGGTATGTTTTCGTCATTATAAAAAATATATAGTGCGTCTAATAATTTGTCCAGGGACTGTATAATAAAATGTTATGATATTTGTTATAAATGCTATTTTTTCAATATTTGTTACAAACAGTTCTGAAAGGTTGTTTGAAATTCATTGATTGCAAAAAACAATGATCACAAAGTGTACCTTTGTTTTTTTATTAAAGAAACATCTATTGGACCACGAATATTCCGAGAATAAGGTCCTTACTTGATAACCACACATTTGAAGGAAATAATAAAATTCAGAATTGAACAAAAAAATCGTCTAAGAGCCACATGCGAGCCGCAGGTTGTCTGTGAATTCTCTAGGCTGATATTTTTGGGCCTTTCATGATTTCTTTTGAAATAAATGAAAGGTGTTTGTTTTTGAATATAATATATATATATATATATATATATATATATATTATATATATATATATATATATATATATATATATATATATATATATATTATATATATATATATATATATATATATATATATATATATATATATTCTGAAAAGGTCGAGAACGTATTTAACATCTTGAAATCTAATACCGATTCTAGTTAACAGTATCATGGTCTGCTCTGGTCTTTTAGACAAACCGGACAAAACGATAAATTGTGAGGACAATATGATAATTCGATTTATATGTACTAAGAATGTTCTGAAAAATATTTAGTAAATAAAAATCTTTAGCAATCAAAATATCAAACATATTAAAATTGAAATGTTAAACATTAAACATTTTTTTTTGGTTAATAAGAAAATTACAAAACTTTTTGAAATAGTTTCTTTTCAAACATACTCATGCCTTTAGATATTTTGCGTTGTTGTAAAAGATGGAACATGAAAAAAACATAAATTAAAAAATGCATTTGACAAAAGCATTTTGACTTTTCCAACATTCCTAATAGGTTTTCTAACTCAAATTATTACACTACGAAATATTGCTAGTAATTATAGAAGAAAGGATTTTAAAAAAATGCTAGCTTTGGGTCATAATTCTTAATTAAATTATTAACTTAATTTTTTTTTAATCTTATCTACCAAAATGCCGCCATTCTGAGCTGTCACATCGGACAAATGTCTGGTTCAGCCAGGCCTGACATTAATCATTTTAAGTTGCCCTTTTTTAGATAAGCGTGTTTGTGTTTGGTTTAGTTATTGTTTTATGCATTCCGTGTATTGTTATGGGTTAAATTGGTTTTTAGCTTCCACACTACGTTTATAACGTAAAAAGAGGAAGGTTTTATAATCGTTCAGTCCGTCTGTCCGTCACCCACTTTCACAAACCGTAAGTCTAATAAACAAGTGGGATACGTCATTTTGAAGCAAAAAATCAGATTAGGCTACATTCCAAATTTCATTAAAAATTTAAATTAGAAGTGTTTATTTAAAATTTAAATAACTAAAAATTTAATCTACATTGAAATAACATGCAAATTCTATTTTTATTCAATATTTTCACTGCTGTCATTTCTTTAAACCTACGAAAAACTTTATTTAAAATAAAAATAAAAAGTTTCGAAAGAATATTTATTTTTGTGATATAATTCAGTTTGGATAATTGTAGTATCACAATAGAGTTCTTTTGATGGTTCATTATATATGTATGAAGAAAGAAGCATAGAGAGAATTCTAACTTGGCATAAACATATGCAAAGTTTCCCTTTTATTTTTAAAGGATCAATTGTACTAATTATATATTTTTCGAACTGTTAATAATTAATTTAACAAACGATAAATACTGAATTTTCGAAAGAAATCTAAATAGGAAATTGTGGCGACACAAAGATATTTATTAAAAAAGATTACATCATTATTCTTCGAACTTCAAACAAATTTAGCAAACGATAAAGTCTAACTATTAAATCTGAGAAAGAAGATTAATGAAAATAGTTAATTTTGGCGTTTAAAAGTTTGAATTACAACTAGCTAAAGGTCCTGTTTGGCGAATTTCTTTCTGTGGTGTATAAATAGTTTGTTTCCTATTGAGCACAAATGTTGTGTGGAAGCGGTTTAAGTGACAGATTCTGTAACAAACCTACTTGTTATATGTATAGCTGCTGATTAAAACTTTAACCAAATTTTTTTTTTAAAAAAATAAGCAAGAGTGGCCAAACGTACTGCATTTCACAGTAAAATGTAGTTGGTTATATATTCAGTTATTCAGCCCTAAAATTGCCTAAATAGATATCCATTTTATTTGTTGTAGTTTTTCAAACTAAAACAAAGTAAATAAAATATGATTTGTGAAAGTTTATTAAAGATTTTGCAGTCGAAAATTTAATCATTGAAACAAATCGTATCTGACACAAGTAAATATAACTGCAAACTTTAAATTAGGTAATAAATAAAAACTTACTGCAATATATATTTCAAAACTATATTGTTTTTATTAAAAGCATGCAATTTATTTCAATAAAAAAATTTTATAAGAAGCAAATCTCGAATATAGGTGCCAATATATATACTTTGTTTCCTTTTTTGCTACTGAAATACACAGATAATGTTCTATGCCAATCAAAATATAGTTATCCCTCCTAGCAACAATTAAGAACATCAAATTAAACCAAAATCCAAAATTTTGTAACTAATAAATTAAACTAAAAGATTTGACAATTTGATCGCCAAACAACGCCTTTAGCTAGTTGTAATTCCAAAATTAACTATTTTCTTTAATCTTCTTTTGCAGATTTAATAATTAATCTTTATCGTTTGCTAATTTTTTTGAAGTTTGAAGAATAATGATATATTTTTTTTAATAAATATCTTTTTGTAGCCACCAGTTTACAGTTCAAAAAATAAATTAATAAAATTGATGTGTTAAAAAAGCGAAACTTTGCATATTCTTTATGCAAAGTTAGAACTCTTTATGCATCTTTCTTTATACATAGATAATGAACCATCAAAATAACTCTATTGTGCTATTGCAACAACCCAAACTGAATTATATCGCAAAAATAAATATTTTTTCAAGAGTTTAATTTTTATTTTAATTAAAAGTTTCTCTTACAATTGACAAAATGGCAACATTGAAAATATTGAATAAAAATGGAATTTGCATGGTTTTTGAATGTATATTAAATTTTTAGTAATTAAAATTTTAAATAAACTTCTAATTAAAAATTTTTAATGAAATTCGGGATGTAGCCTAGTCTGATTTTTTGCTTCAAAATGACGTATCCCACTTGTTTGTGAGACTTGCGGTTCGTTCGGTGAAAGTGGGTGACGGACGGACAGACAGACAGACGGACTGAACGATTATAATACCTTCCACTTTTTACGTTATAAACGTAGTGTGGAAGCTATAATTAGGTACTACACATAAAAAATTCAAAGTTTAAAATAATTTTCATAGAAGTTGATCCTTGGTTCTAAATATGATGATGTATGCAATTAACACTGAAAGTTTTTGATCAACTGAAAACGAAATATACTGAATCAATAGCGACTGAATATCTAGAGGTAGGAATTTTTTATGCTTAGTTTAGGTTTACGATTACAGCTCTAGAATGATACATATTGAAACAAACCAACAATTTTATATTTTCTCTAGGACTAATTGTTCTAATTTATTTTCAAAAATTAGTTCACAATATTAATTTGTTCCTGATTTTAAATATTTTTCTAACCGGTTTAATAACTCTATGGGTTTAATATTCTTGTTAGAGTTTTATCTTTCAGGTCTTTTAAGGATAAACTTGGCACTTTTATAATTTTCTTGTACTTTTTACTACTGAAAAAAATGACATTTTTTAGTAATTTAGCTCTTCACTTGACTGTGGTTCTAAATTATGACGCCAATAGCCCTAGTGAGGCGTGTAGCTTTAATGCGACGATATTCAAACTAACCCAATCCAGTTTTTTTTGTAGTGCTGCCATCTATGTTTCTCTTTGTAAATTAAAAAATTCGTTATATAGTTCACACCCTCTTATAGGACCACCGCGACGCCAACTATTTAGCAGCGGTCTTAGTTGCAATTTGTGCATGAACTAGAATGTGATGCATCTACTAGCAAGGGTTTGAGGCTATTTACGAGGAAACGAATTAAAATTCGAAAGTGTCAGGAAAAAAGCTTTGAAAAGGGGTCTATAAAACAAACCAAACCTCCACGAAAGATCCCCAGCTGTCACCACTATCCCAAGCAGAGGGCCGTAGTGAGCCTAGTGGTCAGCGTCTCGGTCTCGGGATCGGAAGGTCCTGCGATCGAGTCTCGTACTACTGAAGACCTACCGAGTATATGCGAGTACGTGCTCGTAAATCGTTGGTCCAAGTCCTCCAAGTTCCATACCAAATCAATACCTCTGGGGTGACAAGCCAATTCTGGGGATCCTCTAGTTGCCTCTGTCTCTAAAATTAGATGGCTCCACTTATGTGTGTGTCTGTTGTGTCTGTCTTACTTGCAAGGTTTATAAGCGGTTCTCGACAAGCACACAAACTGAATAATATGTCTACCAACAACCATCCAAGCAGAGGTGCCGATCCCCCCCAGAGCTAAGACGCACCCCCTAGAAAATTATACCCCCCCCCCCAAAAAAAAACCGGTGCGGATGTTTTTTTATTTATATGGGATAATAGAGTACCTAACCAAAGTAACCTCTAACTACATCTTTACGGTGTATATCGGAAACCTTATATAGTAAAATGATATTTTAAGTACCATCTAATGGGGTAATTAAACTATGTCCCAAGAAATAAAACCTTAGTTCTGACTTTCTCTTAAATATTTTGGTCAAAGCATAGTTGTCCCTCATCGAAAAAGGGAAGCACATTTTTGAATATCTTTTATAATACGGAATTACAAGCTATTTTTATTTTTCCTTTAAAAGGTTTCTTTACACGGCAAAAGCTATCGGAATCTAATAATTGGTAAAAATTCCGATCAAATTTATGAAATTGATATTTTTAATCATAAAAAATAGCCGGACACGTGCCAATCAAAACGGCTTCCAATTCATTCCCTCAATTCTTGATGCATAAATGTTCCCACTTCCTTGGTATATCTTTTTATCTAATACAACACATTTGACATTATCAAACAAATCAGAATTATTTTATAACGTTTACAGAGATAGTTTCCCTTTAAAAAAAACTAAAATTAAAAAAAATTAAAGTTAAATATTAAACAAAATTCTTACCGTGAAACTCGGAATTGAACTATTTAATTATATATTCAATCACCCAGACCCACACATTTGACACAAGACGACAAGTATTTTCCTACTGATTCTAAAGCAATTATTTAGTTATTTTGGCTTAGAGTCTAATTTGGCGGGGAAAAAATCAGAAATATCCGTAGGTCATTAATTCGTAAAAATGTTATACTAAGTTCGAAAGATTTATGAGCCAGCTGCAAAATATGGCAGGAATATCTCATTGATAACATTGGCAAACTATGCGAACGTCATCATCATCAACTCACCGAAATGTTTTATAAACTGCGTGAGATTTATGAGTGTTTAAACTTTGTTACAGTGATCGGATTGTTTATTGGAAATAATTGTCAGAAAACTTCGCCTGGTAGACGCCAACGAACATAATTTTAACTCCTCCTTTTTTCCTGGTGTTGCTTTGAATTATGGTTACCCATTCATATTCTTTGAAAGCAAAAAAAAAATTACAAAAATTGAAACCACTTTTGATTTTCTTGCCACTTTTTGTGTTTTATTTTAAACCACATAAAAATTCGCCAGAGTACAAAATCTGAGCCTCCCCCCCCCCCCTTGTTGTTGCATCGGGGCAGATAATTAGTAAGAATAAGAGTTAGCTGAGTTTTTTTATCAAGATTTGGCAGTTTATTAATAATTTTTATAAAAAATTCACCCCCCCCCCTAAATTTCAACGACGCAGTCTGCGTCGTAGACCCCCCCCCCCCCCCACCCACCCGTAGGCACCCCTGATCCCAAGAGCTCCCCAAAAATAGCCTTGAAAAAGAAAGAAAAGGCGTGGGCATAGAACAAGGATGCTGCTTGTAATGCGGCGTATTTTAAAGCCGACGAACCACACTCTTTAATCTAGCGATCTCGGGAATATGACGGGCTTTCGGAACCAAAAGCACCGGACAAACAAAAGTGGACTGTATATTCCAAATGTTTCTCTTCGCAATAACATATAGTCCCTAGAAATTTTACTTTATTTTTCCAAGACTTGAAAAACTCGTTATAGAATTTAACTTGAAATCCAGAAAAATATTAAAATAACTTTAATATTGGATTTTCTCGAAATTGCATAATTGCCTCATCTATATTGTTCCTCTTTTCATTTGGAATACTCCTTTTCCATCAAAAAGAAGAATTTTCCCCAAACAATTATAGAAAACTAAATAGTTGAAGTTTGTCGGAAAGATAGACCAAATGATGAAGTCAACGGGATTATAAAATACCCTGTAGGCAATTTACAAATTAAAATGTCCTTTTTGCAAAAGTACCACATTCCATTACAAAACTGTCATTTTGCTGTGATAACATAAATTGTGATTATGTATAAAAGTTATTCGCCTGCTTAGTGTAATATGGTTGCAACCATTGTTTTATATCTATGTTTGCCACCGAAACATGATTGAATGTGTGCAATAAGTTTGTCAAAATAAAAATATCAGGGAAGAAGAATGTATCGTGCGCATATGCTACTGTCGATGGGCATCGTAATTTGGATCTACATCAAATGACGAAGTTGACGTAATAACTCATTAACGACGGTTGCAAAGAAAATTTGCTACGCAAAAATAAGCTTTCTGCTTAAATTTATATAATTAAACAAAATATAAGACGCATAAAGACAATAGTCCTGAATACTACGTTTTTATTCGGAAATGAAGGTGATAATGGCATTCACAAAATCGTTTTTAAAGGGTTTCTAATACAAATCTAATAAGAAAATTTTCTATTATCAACCTTATTGCACCGGCAGCTACTAATGCCAGGTATGACACTTTATTTCGTTAAAAGTCATGTTTTTTTTTTGTCGGGGGTGCTTTTACCACGAATTTTGAATGGGCTTACCGATGCTGCTAACTTAAAATATACTAACCCAGTTCTATAGACGGAACTTGTGTTAATAAAGTAACTTTAAAACTTCCAAGTTTTTGTCTCCTCTCTCCCCTTTTTAGTACATGTTTGAATTCTACACGAAAACCGGTCCTAACCGTTAGGAATTTGGAGTTGTATTATAAGATTTCCCATTGATATTTTTCAGGTACTGGAATGCAGGCAAGCCAGGAAAAAGTGGCCGTAACTGATTTTGGCAGTGTGGTTAGCTGGTTGTTGAGTTAACATCACAACCACTATCTTCCCTGCCCTAAGCAGTTACTATGAAAGCAGCTCAACAAAATGCTACAGCTACACATGTTCGAACTACAGTCCCTGGACAAATTATTAGACGCACTGCAAGATTTCATGTAAAATATTAAATACCGGGTGATATTGTACCGTTTTATTATTTTAAATTTATTTGTTTTTCATTTTTATATTATCCAATCAATTACCGATTTATTTGACATAAATAAAACAGCATTAATTTAGAAAAGTTTATTAAGTTTTAAAGAAAAGTGAAATTAATGTTAGTAAAAGTCAATATTTAGTTGAGCCACCTTTAGCCGCTATCAAAGCTTTAATTCTGCGCGGCATGCTATCAATGCAAGACTGTACTGTCTCCTGCATTTGAGGATGATGATTCCACACATAAATAATCTTATAATTAATATAAATTAATCTTAATCATAATTTATCTTAACATAAATACAAATATGTTGTCTACAACAATTCTTTTGAATAAAAATCAATAATATTTTAGTTTAAATATACCATTATTGCATAAAAACTCTTAAGAAACATAAAATTACTTAAAAAAAATACAGTGCGTCTAATAATTTGTCCAGGGACTGTATAGGACCTTTGGATCTAAACTGCGTTTCCGGTGGTTTACCTCTAGACCAAAAGCGAAAGCTTAACAGGTAGGTATTCTTTGATTTTTTTGGGTAGAGGCTTATATAAGAGTAGACTTATAGACTATATATATTATATAGATATATGTATGTAGGTTTAGATAAGAGACCACTTTTATTTGCGAGACAAATAAAAGTGGCCCCGGCATGAAGCCTAAGAATGCAGAGAGATGCTTGGCGAGAAAAACTATTGAAGCCGCCTGAAAGCCTCCAGGTCGAATTCATAAATTATTCAAGCGTTCAATGGCTAACCTGTTTTTTCATTGGTTGGTTTGGTTGTTACTTGACTAGAGCTGCACTTAAACTGTTGGTGAGTTCAGATCTTAGTGTAAGCTGTGTAAGTGTTCGTTAACGCGTTGACTGCGACGATAGCGCTGGACAATTTTCATCGATAGAGGCTGATGTGAAGTAGAAGAACATCCTGTTTTTTTTTTTTTTAACCAGTTCGTTACAATGGAAATGAACTAACTCTTCTTCATTTTCGAAAAAGTAAAAATCTTAGTTCGAGGTCCTAAAATTACAAGGTTATGTTGAATTAACGTCGCTAACTAAAGCTACAAGACAGCAAGTCGTAAAAATACGAGGAAATGTTCCTGGCCTTTTCCAACCGGATAACTCATCATCTGTCACTATTATTGAATTGAAAGCCAATAACCAGATTTGTTTCGGTGATTAACTTTTCGACTATGAAATCATCATTAAATTTTTATAATTCGTATTTTTGGGGGTTTTTTTGGTTTAAAAAACTACAAAAAAATAAAACAGACTATTGCAATTTTTTTTATAGCTAGATAGTTGAATAACAAACTAAACCGCACTGCGAAATGCAGTATGTCTGGTGTCTGGTCGCCCTACACTTGAGACGAAATATTTAATTTCCTCGTAATTTGAAATAGAATATACTCTTTCAAATCATCAAGTATTATTCCAAGCACAGCAGGATCGTTGCAAAAGTGTAAATCTAATTTCTACGTTCATATCTCAATTGATCACAAGTAACCTTAAATTTTCTTGCGGTGCTAACATAATTCAAATATAGGTGTTAACATAATTCAATATAGGTGTTAACAAATTAAATTAGGTGTAACATAATTCAAATATAGGGGTTTAACATAATTCAAATATAGGTGTTAACAATTGTCAAATATGGTTAGCTGCATAATTATATATTTGTGTTAATACATTAAACATATGCACATAATTCAAAATGAGGTGTTAACATCTGTAAATATTATGTCGAACTCTAATCTGTCGTCTAGGAATGTAAAATCGCAAAACCAAAAATAGTTATAAGCTTTCTCTGTTTGTATGACAATTTCATCACTCTGATTTCTAGATGATAATTAATATCATAAAGAAGGTATGATGGAAGATATATGATCGTCGATAGTTCTGTAGTCCGATCGACCACATGTTTGACAGCTTCTGTCAACGTCAACTTATCATAAGGTTCGACACTTACTATGAACCACCTGTCTTATCTGGTACGGCCCTGGACGTGGCGCGATGTTACCATGTTTATCGATAGAGTCGATGCCTTACATGGAACACCTGTTTATTTTTTTGGCAGCTTTTCTTACCTAATTCTATACATCGAAGCACCACTTTACTTGCGCCAGCTTTTGAAAAATTTGTAAATACACCCTTATTCAGGCCGCAACCACCGTTATGGAAGGGTATACTCGCTAAAACTATTATAGAAAATTTTATTAACAATAAATAAATTTATTAACAAAATAATAAAATCCATAGGGAAAGACCACTTCGCTTTCTAAAAAAGCAAAATATCTGTGAAAAGCAAAAAATTTCTATATAACTTCTAATGTGAAGGGGGGGGGGGGGGGGTGAGATTAGGAAAATAAAAACTATCCTCCCCCCACGAATTTTTATTTTTAAACCAATGGCATTTTTGGCGCGAATAATATTTTAGATAAAATTTTTAATGGCGCCGACATTAGCAACGACTATACTCTCAGACAGGAAGTATAAAAAATGATATTGACAGATTTATTTGAAATGTTTTCAAGTAGTGCATTTGATTCGTTAATAAGACCCCCTTGTCGTACGTTTCTTAGACTAAAGAAGTTTTCTTTTAGAGAATGAGAACCCCCTTTCCCCCTCCTGAACCCGTAGTCAAATTTTATTTTGGTAACAATAAAAAATTTCCAAAGAGAAAGACCACTTCACAACGACAAAATCTGCGTAAAACAAATATTTCAACTCTTCTAACGTGGAGGGGGTTCTGCGCAATTTCTGATAAAAGGATATGTGACGCCATTTTTTTTTTTCGATTTGTTTTTTCGTTTTTTATGAGTTACTTTCTTTATGTGTACTAGCAAATCTGTAAATGTCACGATATTGCGCAATGTTAAGGAAAGAAAATGACAAAAACTACCCTGCCTCTCCCGCGGATTTTTTTCGTCCAATGGCAATTTTGGCGGGAATAAGATTTCGGATAAATTTTATTATTATTTATTTGGTAGGTGGTTTTCTTTATTTGGGGCAAAAAAGGATGGCGCCTTTTGTTGCCAGCGATATTCCACTACACGTGCTACTTATATCTAAGGCGAATGAATATATTTTCTTTGATAGTTTTATTTTTAAGGCTTTATTTTGCTTATTATTGCTAAAATAAGTGAGTTTTTCGCGCCTTTTCTCTCGTCGTATTTCATTAGAGCAAGATTGGATGTCAAAGATTAAGATATTGCTTTCAACATTTAATCAATAAGTTCTAATTTATAAGATTTTCTGACAATTGTTTCAATGATATTAAAAAATGACGTAAATAAGTTATATTACGTTAAAATATTGGAAAAAATTATCCAAAATTATCATTTGTAAAAAAATATATCACCCGGCCCTGGTGCCTGAAGAGCGGCATGTTGCCTGATGAGACAAAATATTGATAAGTTTAATATCTACAGATCCAGCCTGCTCCAAGGGCAGCATTTTGGTTGATGCGAGATAAAAAAAAATTAATTAATTTTGACTCGTATATTAAGCTAGCAATACATTTCTATAAAATCTTCTTTTCGTAATGATTAGCAATATTTTGATGAAAAATTTTTAGTTTAAAAATATATTCAAAATGGTTACATGCTAAAGTGTTCTTGTCAAATGCATTTTTATTATACATTTTTCATTGTTTAAAACACACAAAAAAGTATCTGAGGATATGAGTATGTTTGTAAGGTATCAGCGCTGTTTTTTCCTCTTTTTATTGTTTTTGTCTGAATGCTTAACACAAATAGGAATGGCTCTTTATTTCTGTTTTCATTACATTTTTTATTGATGTTTGATATTTAAAATGTTTTATAAAAATTAGTTTCTATTTTGAAATAACGACAAATGCATATGCACACAATTTTAAAATTATTTCACATCGGCGATTCCCCTGTACGACATCGTAAGTTTTTTTTACTAAAGCAATTTTAAATAATTATTCTCCGAACTGCAAATAAATTGAGCCGACTATAAATAATATTGATTTAATTTGCGAAAGAAAATTTATGACAATAGTTGATTTTGGCTTTTAAATGTTTAAATTATAATTGAATGCTGTGTTAGCGATTTTTTTTCTAATGTGTATAAATCTTGGGTAGAAGCGATTTTAGATAACAGTTACTGTTACAAACTACCTGTTTTCCGATAAGAATTTCAATAAGTATTTAAGTAACAGGAAAGCAGGATATTTAAGTTCTTTTAAAAATTCTTTTATTATTACCAATTATTTCCTCGCTTGAATTTTTTTGTTCCCCCGTCAAATATTTCTGGATCCGTACCTGAGGCCATTATTAAAAAGTTAATTTGCTAATATTACCTCTTTTGTTTTCTTTAATTTTAAAATATAAAAACATGGACAAGTTTTTAAATAAATTTTTTAAAAATTAATTTTTTAAAGAATGAAGTTATGGTTATACAGAGCCAATAATACTTACTTGCCAATAATTTTTTCTTCCAACTTTGGCTGATCCTCCCATGCCACTTCGCGATCTGGCCAGTCAATTCTCGAAGTATCGTAAATTATTTTTGGGCAATTAGTTTTGTATTTAGTTTATTTTATCATTTAACTTTTTATAAATTAAATAAATGTTAAATTTATCTTTACACGAACCACTTTTTATAATTTAATTTAATGTTAGAAGCTTATCGTTTAATTTTTGTACAACAAATCCGGTGATTTAATGATCTAATTACAGTGGAGTCCCGTTTATCCGAATCCCGGTTATCCGAAATTCGGCTTAACCGAAAGGCTTCGGATTTTTTTTTTGCTAAAATATGAAATGTATGTACGCATAAATAAATACACAAAAAATAAATACGTACTGACAAAGTTAGATTTATTTCTCAAAATATGCAGTAATTTTTTATTATTTTTTGCTGCTCAATTTTGGTTCGTTTTAAAGCAGCCCTGTCCTGCCCTGCCATCGTCTGAAGTAGTGGCTTCATCTTGCGCTTCTATGTATCTAAGGGCCTGATCTAAGATTTTTGTAGCTTCCGTATATGCGAAATGCTGCACTTACTACACTCGGAATTAGGGAGCACTTCATAGGTCCCTTTCGGCCAATAAGAACGAGGCGAACACTCTATGACTTCAAAATTTCTTTTCTCCAGCGATGATTCCCGATTAACCGAAAATTCCTATGGAATCTCGATTAGCTGAAAATGCTTCTGTCCCGTACCTTTCGGATAAGCGGGACTCTACTGGTTAAATTTTAAATAAAAACATGGGAGGATTTAATTGATTTTTTCCTATTACACTTAATTTTTATTTAAAAAATAAAATATTAATTATCTATTAAATAATACAAATAGGAATTATGTAAAATAAAAACTAATTAATGTGTAACTAATAATTAGTAATACTAAATTAATAGTAAAAAACTGCATCTACAATGGAAAATTAAATTGAAAATCAATTTTAATTAAAATAATGTTAATTAAAAATTATATATTAATTAAAAATAATTTTAATTGCAAAATATAAAAAAAAAGTTGAAGTTTCATTATTTAAAATCAGCAATTCAATTCAAGCTACAGATAATTTCCAGTTTCATATCAAGAGATCTATAAATTATTATGAAATTTCCTTTGATTCTCTTCTACCTGATTTGCACCATTTTCCCACTAGCAAGAAAACAAAAGCATGGTATCTTTAGCCTCTTATTGTGTAACATTGTAATTACCCATTGAACAATAAATTGATATCAAAGTCCTGAAACTATATATATTGGTATTTATTTACTAGATTTGTTCGCTTAGTTTACAAGTATGCACAGGAGTTGTGATTATCAGTTTTCTCAAAGCTCTGCCTTTGCTTCTGCTGGATTTGCTGCTGAAAGTAGAAAACTACGTGTTAAAATACATCAGTATGAAAACTTAATTTAATTAATAAATTACAGTGAAAGTATAATAAATTTATCAGTATAAAAGCTTATTATAATAGAGGGTTGTACCAAGTTTTAATTTATAAGAACCTTACCTTTAACCTTAATCTATAAGAAAACAAACTGAAAAAAACTAATTATTTCAGAAAAAAAAATTCCAATTCATTGTTGTGGTTAATGCAGTCCCCCCCGACTATTTAAAATCTATAGACAATATACTAAAAAAGTATAGACACCAGACTATACTTTTTTATTATCCTGTGCCCTCTACCAGTATTCCTCTCTGGTAGTCAGTAAAGAAAGTGTACAAGGTTGTAACCAATTGCTTTTGGTTAGAGAACTGTTGCATAATCACAGTCAGAGTCATATTGTCGTTGTCACTTTGCACATACCCAATGTCTACTGTTCCTAGAAGCCAAGAGCCTCTCGATTATCAGGCTTTACTATTTGAATAACCCTTCTTGTAAGTAACCCCTCTACCTGTAGCCCTTGGTCAGTTAAGGTCGATACTGATGGTGTTCAACAACACGAAGGAAACTTCAACTTTACACAAAACTAATATTTATTCATCGTTTAAAACTGCAGCCAAGGAGCAACAACATGCTCGGCCCAGTTCAAAATACAAACTCAAACCTCTTTTTTTAAAGCTAATGTTAAATCTACACTTCTAATAAAGAAGACATTTTGTCTGGCGCCTGCCGGTCACGTGACCGGCGCCAGACAAAAAGAGAAAATACAGAGTAGAAGAAACGAATAAAAAATGCGATTGTGTAATATTAATATTCTCACAGATGGCTTTAAAAAAGGTAAGAGAACTGTTGCATAATCACCCAGTCAAAGTCCGATTGATGTGATCACCTGTCACTTTACACATACCTAGTCCCTACTGTCCCTAGTTGTCAAGATCCTCTTTATCACCAGGCTACACTTTTTAAGTGTCCTATAACCTCTAGACCCTCTCTCGGTCACGATTGGTTGTAACCAATGCTCTTAAAAAGAACAGAAAACAATTACATATTCACCTGTGACTAAAATCTTGACCGGCATCGAAGTCAGAGTCGGATTATCTTGATCACCGGTCACTTCACACACCCATTCCCCGCTGTCCGTAGAAGCCGAGACCCCTTTGATCACTACGCTGCAGTCCCCAAGTGTGTTGTCACCCCTCCAACTGTAATGCGGGTGTCGGTTTAGGTTGTAACCAATGTTGTGGCCATCTTTTAGCCAGAGGCAGTCACCAACTTGGTTTTCGACAACACATTCAAGGGTGACGTCGGAGCCATCAGCCACTGCTTGCGGTGTTGGAGTCTGTACAAAGGATTGGGCTCCTATGGAGGGAAGAAAAATGTTATAATTTAACGTCAATAAAATATATTTCAGTATTTGGGGAGAGCAGAGGTACTGTGCTTTTCGCAAAACGGTAGTACTTTCTATGTTTTTGCCTAGGCTGTTTCAAAGAGTCCTAGAGATGTAAAATTTCTTGTTTTATTGACTTGTATCGCAACAAAGCTCCGAATTTTGCCTGGGTGATTAAAATTTCTACTGTAAGCAGGGAATTTTCTTAACACAACCAGAATTAAGTGGGAGAACTGATGTAATATACGTTAAAACAATTCTTTCGATCAATCAGTAGTTTCTTATAAAGGTCAGCAGGTGCTTTATTACATTGTAACCTAAAAAAATACTAAATAAGTAGTTTAATTTTCTCATATTTCTGAAACTACAAAAATACTATAAAATGAAAGTGATATCGTAGTATTATCTTTTTTCTTCTTTCGCACTATACTGCATAGATTTTGAAAATATCTTTTCACTCTATCCTTAATTGATTACAAAACATCCCTTAAATGCTGCTATAACTAGTTCAACTTATAAATATAAGCAACCAAGTTAAGTAATGATTATACGAAGTAAGCATTCAACACTTGAAGTCGCATGAAACCAAGCAAATACATTGATAGATTTAGAATGATAAAATAATGTTATAATAAAATGTTATTAATGCATTAAATACTAGTATACATACAACATAAAATACTATCACTTCCACGTAATACACAAGTAATTATACATACAATTTAATAAAAATGCAAAAAAATGCTATCAAAAGGAATAATTTGTACCAAACACTTTGAAATAGTTATAATAAATATTCAAAATAGTAATACTTTTAAATAATAATAATTTGTATAAAAACACTTTAAAAACAATTTTTTATATTTATAAAACTTCTTGCAAAGAAATTCATAAAACACAATATATATTTCTTTAAGTGGTATTGAATGATTAATACAACATGTGATGGTTTTAATTAGAATTGATGCTTTTAGAGAAATTTGTTTTAAAGGTGTTGAACGTTAGTGTGGTAGCACACAAGTGACAGTTATGGTCACTAAATTCACTAGGTTTAGTTTAGTTTAGTTTGAATTATCGTCGCACTAGAGCTACACGAAGGCTATTGGCGATGGGCGTCGTATTTTAGAACCACAGTCAAGTGACGAGCCTACACCTGAGTTGGCACCCAACGCAACCGTTAAGGGCGACATCTTACACAGCGTTGGTACTTTGGAGCGTATTTTAACATGCACTCCCTCTACACGGGGTATTATTCGTCGGACATTTTTGGCTGCACGGGCCGTTTATAGGTCAGCAGTTATTTTGGCGATGCCCGGACCCGGGACTTTTTGCATGCTAGGCGAGTGTAAATTCACTAGGACACTCAAAAGCTTAAACATTTTCTCATTGCTAAAATTACCAATTTTCACTGGTGTAAGAGTATTGGTAACAACTCCAGTCAAGAAGTCTTGCAGGATTTGAAGATTCTGAACATCGGAATTCTTGTCTCCTGTGCTATTTAATGTTGAGGTGTCCAACCAAGAACTTTTAAGCTAAAAATAGATTGTATTTTATAACTTAAATGATAAAATATGACATTGAAAACAAAAATTATTTCTTTATAGTGTTTCAATATTAATTATAATTATTATCAAATGTAAATATTATTTGTCAGGTACATTTTGTGAATATGCTATTGAACTTAATGATAACGGTGAATCCAAAATACAGTGTTTCTGATTTAAAAGTTAAATTCTAAGCTAAAGTTGGCAACCACGCATATTCTTTAAAAGCTCTCTGTATGTAAAATACAAGTATAGTAATAAAAGATGAGGAGGGCATTTTCAAAGGATTTAGGGTCCTGGTTATTTTTAGCTTCTCGACGACCATCTGAGGCAGTACTATGGTGGCGGAGGGGGGGGGGGGGGTCTCAATTTTATAAAGATAAAAAAACATGAAAGTGTGACACATATCCATAGATAGAACTCATCTTTTAGAATTGATGGCAGGCAAGAACAGTTCCATAAAAAAATTTATCCGGTGTATTTTATGAATGTTATTTTGCTCAATGATAACAGTGAATCCAAAAATAAGTTTATGCTCTAAATGTTTTATTAAAAGCTAAATTGGGCATCTTTAT
Source organism: Oedothorax gibbosus (assembly GCA_019343175.1). NCBI lineage: Eukaryota > Metazoa > Arthropoda > Arachnida > Araneae > Linyphiidae > Oedothorax > Oedothorax gibbosus. Next base: position 12,983,635 of record CM033273.1, read on the forward strand.
GCTTTCTTTAAAAACTCTCTGCATACGAAATTCGCAATTGGGATACAAAAAGGAGAAAAAAAATAAAGGGTTTTTGCACACAGTGTTTTTCTTCACTTGACTATTTGAAAAGTGGGGCTAGGGGTCCCATGCTTTAAAGTACTATTAAATCATGGAAGTGCCACACATCCCTAGACAAAAACTGAGATTGAAAACTTGTAAGAGTCAAAATTATAAAGTATTTACTGACTTTAAATTAGTTTCATAAAAACATATACTTTCAGTGTTTTTTGGTGGAAGTGTTATAAAAAAGCCATAACCAAAAATACAATAAACAAGCCATGTGACATTAAGGGAACACTTTATTTTAAGGTTAGGGGGATGTGCTAACTTCTGAAATAAGGTAAGCAATTCCCTTAACCTTATTTCTATGCGCTTGCTGATTGGTCGAGAGGTTAAGGATAAGGTTACGGTTCGCCAAACCGTATGCAAAATATCTCTTTTAATTGTATAAGCAAAATGACATAGCAAAATCGGTTTAAGCAGATTTTGGAGATCTTGCAAAAAAGTTTTTTCAGAGGTAAATTACAAGAAATTTTGCATTAAAACAAATGTTAAGAAAGGACTATATGAATGACAAAAACTGACAAACCTTTTTTTTTTATACATAGCACACAAAAAATTTGTATTTTTATCGCTGCCAAATTAAAATTTCACTAAATTGACGGGCCCCTCAGCAAATGTTAAACCTTTTTTAAAAAAATAAGTTGCAAAACATACTTTAAAATATATAATCATTTGAAAATATGTTTATAAAAAGACTATCTCAAGGATTTTTTTGGAAGTGAAGAGGTTAAAAAATTGCATTATTTAAAGACTACTAGCTAAGCTAATTTTAAATTTGGATTCTTTTTTTTTATACACAAATTTTTAGGTACAGTTTGTATAAATTAGAGTTAATGAAATATCAATAAAAAGTATACAACTCCTTAACTAGCAACACTTTATAAACTAAAACAAGTAAGTTTAGCCTACTGTAGTAATATTTAAAGCTCCAAATGCAGGTAACTTGTTTGGAATTCCAAGAGTAGTTTCCATTTCCTCCATGACCTATAAAATTTTAAATAAATAACATTACTATTATATACATTGTTGGATTTCAAGTAAAAAGAATTATCAAAACATTAATTATATTTTAAGACAGACAAATGAAATAAAAATTATGTTTGATAAGACTACATACTGTCATACAACATGACTTCAGGATAGCACAATAAAAACCATAGGAACGTCTCATTAAGTGCATATTTCCATCCTAGGTAACACACTAATATAGGATCAATATGGGCCAATTTAGGTAATGGGGGCACTAACCCTATGGGCAGGGCCGGATTTCTAAATAGGCTAAGTAGGCTGTAGCCTAGAGCGGCAAATTTTACTGTTGGTCGACAATTTTGTATTTGTATTTGCAATGACCATACTAATAAAGTAGGCCCATATTAATGTGTACTACCCTTGTGATCATTCATGAAAAGAGAATAAATGAAGAAAAAAAGTATATTCATATGTAGCTTCTGTAGCCAAAAGAGTATCTGAGGCATAATGTATTTAAAAGTTTCAAAAGTTTTTTCATTGGAGTGCGAAATTAAAAAAATTTACCACAAACAATAGCACATTTAAAAATAAAACACGGTTCCAAGTAAAATATAAAGCTATGTTGGTTTAGAATCTACCAATTGAACTAATTTGACAAAAATTCTAATAGAACCTTACAATAAAAAAACATAAGAGCAAAAAATAATAAATACATAAAGAATTAAGCAACATATTATAACATTAGTTAAAATGTTTAAAAGGGTTTCTTCTAATTATGTGCTTAACTGTAGTTGTCACCTAAACAAGTGTTCTTTAAAAAAAATCCAGAGTTCCTATAGTTAGAAATGAAGAATTATCAAAAGTGGTAATTCTGGTGGGAAACAATTTTTTAACCATTGAAAACTGCAAATTGCTTTTGTACCTACCAAATGGATAGTTGGAAATATGTTGGGATCAATCCACACAATGTTCAGATTTTGAAATTCAGTGTTGTTTGTGCTGTTCCTAGCTAGTTTTGTGACCAAACGGTAAAAGTAGCTTCCTAATGAAGATCCCTCATTACCGATTGCCAGAACTAACATCTTCTTGGAATCTAATAACTGAAATATGAATAAAGAAATTATCAGTCTGTATAATTTTTAAAAACAAAAAAAAACAGCATTGTACAAATTTCTCTTTACAAAATAAAACATTTTAGTAAAAAAAACCTGATAAGATATTAAACTAAAAAACTTGCATGTTAATTTATTGTTTATTTATTTATTTTTGAATTTAAGAACATCATAATTTCACTGTAGTATCATCAAGCAGAAGTTTTTTTTGGATTTAAGGTACTTTTTGACCAAATCCAAACAAAAATTCAGTATGGGATGGTGACATGGAGTTGTAAAGAAATAATTATCAGAATGTTTTAAAGACATTTATAACTAAACACAGCGCAAATTATGTAGGATGACACAGGGTAATTCTTGGACAAAAATCAATCTTTAACCATAGCTCCCACATTTATGTAATTTTCTAAACAGTAATTTTTTTTGTAATGACTATTTGATGTATCTGTCGGGTACCATTGTTGTAATTTACTATTTCCTCTGTAGAAGTTGAAAAGAAAAATAAACATGTGTCAAAAAATTACCCTGCTAATTGGGGTAATTATTGGACAGTAGTTTTCAATCAGTTCTGCACAGTATTTAGACAAGCTACAAAGAGTAAATTGTGTGATATGGTGTGTACTATAGTACTGTGTATTTGATAATTAGCATATTGAGATGCTGTCTGTCTTACCTCATAGCATTTCCAACAATTTCCCTGCTTTGTCCAATAATTACCCCGTAACTAAACATACATGTCATAATGTTACTATTCATCCTTCGATGGTGTTTTTCAGCACAAACCACCTTCATAGATGTATCTAAGACTGAGCATTACAAAATTCAAGATCATGTAAAAGAAAACAAAATTATACCCAATTTGGCATAAATTGAACAAAAGTTTAAACCACTTTTTTTTCAAGTGCTTTGGGTTATTAATATATTTTTTGAGAAAAACTACTTATCTAATCCCAAAAAATAATCAGAGCATTGCTGGATATGCAGTTAACAAATTGTGGTTTGTAAGACACAATAAATTATGATGCATTATGGTTTTTGGGCCCTGTCCAATAATAACCCTGATTTTCCGTGTCCAATAATTCTCAGGGTTACCTTAACAGATAAGAAAAGATTGACGCTCAGGACATCACAGGTCTTTTGGGATTGAGAGTAAGAGCAAAAGTTATGTTTTTTTTTTTCTGTTCGAATCTGACTAGGAATGAATTTATCCCACCTTTATTATGCAAGAATTGGTTAAAAGGGACACAATTTTTCTTTAAATATTAAGACAAAATTTATACTATTGGGACAGAATTTATACTGTTGGGTGAGAAATTTGAGTGACACATATTTGGTTTTACTTCATGATTTAACAGGATTTCCATGCAAAGAGAAGCAATGTGTGCAGAAGTTTCACTTCCTAAAATGGGTTTTCCAAATAAAGTTGAAAGAACTTGGATTAATTAAGAAGCACCAATGTACAACAAAGTAATAGTAAATATAAAAAAAAAATGTTAAAAACCTTTAAGTATTTGCAAAACATGCACTTACTGCAGGATCAAATAAATTTTGTTCGGTGATTTTTGACAAGAGAACCCCTTCATTTGTTGTTGCAAATGCCTCAATGTCAGCAGCTGAAGCAGGCTGGTAAATAAATAAAAGAATTTTTCAAAATATTTTTAGTAATTTAAATTTTGTTTAAGGAATAATTTTTTTAGGTGAACAATACAATATTTCTTGACATAAGGTAAACAATAGGATACAATTAACCTTTTGAGGACCATAACCTTTTGCATTAGAATATCTAACATTTTAATACATAAAAAGTTAAACAGCTAATCTAAACCACACACTGTAAGTTATGTGAAAATTCTACATTTTATATAAGTTGTTAAGAAAAGTAATAAAATTACAATACATATTTATACAATGTAAAACTTAGAATTTTTTGTGCATGCCATTTTAAGGCTCTGATGCTTAAGTAAAATAATAAATAAAATGAATGAATTATTTAATTGAAAAATATTTTAAAAAAACCCCATAAAGAAGCTATCAACACAAGCCAGAGTAACACATAGTGGGTAAAAGGCTAATAATGACTATAAGGCTAAAATGGATAAAATTCATGCAGTGAATGCGATATTTAAAAATTTCATTTTTATACAGTCACAGTATTTCAGATTTTCATTAATGATCAATTTTCATTAAAATTTTTTTTATTTTTTATTCTTTTTATTCTTATTAGTTTATTTTAATAATGTAGACTCAATAATATTATAATTATACACTTATCTACTTTGTTACAACTCACGGTCACATAAAGTGCAATTACATTTGAACTAACTTATTACAATTATTATATTACTAAGTTTTGTTTACCTTAAAATCCTTATTGATTGTTAAATTCATGTTAAATTTTTTCTAATCTTTAAAACATTTTTGTTGAACTACCTTCCAAATTTCTTGCTACTACTTTTAAAAACTAATAAACATTATTAGCTTCACAGTTGTCAGTTTAAGAGATACAAAAATTTATATAATAAAACGTTATATATAAATGTAATAAAAAGAAAAATTAATAATATTTACATTTTGTGGACAGGGTACTGGAGTTTTAGTGAAGGGTTTCACAAGATTAATTTCGCCAACAGTACTCAATTTTAAGTGTTTAGCCACCTAAGGAAAGAAAAAAGTAACAGCTATCATTTATTATTTCTAAGTTTAGGAGATAAATTACACACAAGATAAGTTATAAACAATACAAAATAAGAAATAAATTTAGTATTTTAAATATTTCTTAAGATTGCTTTTATCAGGTTGATGTGCAATACTGATTCTGAATTCGACATATTGTAAAATAAAACAACTATTTTATCTAAAAAAAAATAAGGCTTTAAAACTATAAAAAATAATATTAAAAAAAATTAATAACTTAATTTTAAACTTAATCATATTTATTTTTTAAGGACCGTGAATTAAGCTACCACAGTGTATTGGGGGAACATAAAAATATCCATTACATAAAATTAATTTTCAAAAAAATATATTTTAATTTAAAAATGGATTACGATTTCTATAAATAAAACTTACTTTAAAGTTACTGATAATTCAATGAGAAAACAAGATCAGTTAAATTTTATTCAATAACTATAAATGTTTGGAATAATGTACCACAGATTTGGATACCCAATGATATAAATAGAAACGTATTTAATACCAAAAATTATTCATTCTAAATGGGCATGTTTCACGTCATGAATGGCAACAGTTCCAGCAGTATTGTTTTCATTCTTTGCCTCTCTGGAATTACAATTGTCTTGGTAATAATTTGATATATTTTTTTCAATTTAATATAAAAATATTGGAATTGCCAAATAATATTGGACAGTGTATGTTTTCATAGAAATTTCTTTTGATTTTAGTTTCTCTTATAGTTTGTGTGTTTTCTTATTATGTTGTGTAATTTATTACCAAATTTAATTACCACCAAATATCAAATATAATAAATACTATATATTCACAGTTTTTGTCATACATTAAGAGTGAAACTGAAACATCCAATGAAATCACGGAGGCGCAAGAATGAAAACTGGAAACTTATGTCATATGAAACAACCCAATTGAGAACCTTAAATGCAGTGATATTAAAACTATACCATTCTATCAAATGTAACATAAAATGCCACAGAAGGACTCAAGTGTGAAGCAGCCTCTTCAAAAGCTAGGTAATCTGAAATATAAAATTGAAAGTAAAACAGTGGAATCAGATACGAAACAGTACTTGCAGTTGGAAAGTAATTGAAAAACTGATAACGGTTTTGTTAAATACATAAGACTCTAAAAAACAATTGGCATGTTTCATGTCTTAAGTGGCAACAATACCAGCGGTATTGTTTACAATTTTGGTCCTACTGGAATTACATTTGTTTCAGTTGATAAATAAGTATTAATGATATATACTAATAATAAACAATAGATATTTCATTTTTAGCATTTGAATGTTTAATGCATTAACACATTTAAAGCATTTGTCATGAATATCATCAAGGAAAATTTTGCAATAATTAATATATCTTCATTTTTTGTTATAAATGAATTATATTTACTACCCATGAAATGTAACAGAATGAACAAAAGTAATTAATTAGTAAGTTTAGTTATTAAAAGTTTTATTAAATTTTAATACATTTTTGAAAATGTTAAATGTTACTTACTAATTAGTTTTAATATTATTAAAGTTAAATAAATAGCAATTAAGAAAAATGAACCAAAACCAGTAATGAAATCACAGAAAAGCAAGAACAAAAACTTGAAAGTTACGCAATCTGAAACAAGCCAATAGACATACTACTGAAGAAAAAGTATGAATTTGTTATATATATATATATATATATATATATATATATATATATATATATATATATATATATATATATATATATATATATATATATATATATATATATATATATATATATATATATATATATATATATATATATATATATATATATATATATATATATATTAGGGTGTCCCTTATTTTTGGAATTTTCGAAATCAAACAGACGTACCCTCTCATTTTTTTCCTTTTATGTCAAAACACTCAGAAACGAAGTTTTATCCCATTCTGATATCAGTAACACGTGCCGCTTTTCATTTGAAAATTGCAAAAATGGCTAAAAATTCAAGTTTTTGTCCCACATATCGAATTGTGTTAATTTAAGAACAATATTATCAATACAAAAAATATAAAGCACACATTTATCTACATTTTTTGTATTTACATAATTGTTCTACGAGCAACAGTTATCGAGATACATAAGAAAGAAGCGCGCCCTTTTTTGGAAACTCGCAAAATGCTCAACTTCACACCGCATAGTACGGGTGAATTACGCACAACAATACTGCATAAAAGTGTCTAAACTTAGTTTATTCTTCCTCAATATTCATAAAAAAGCACAAATTTGTGAAGTTTAAATAAGAAGTACGTACAATCTTATTCTATTTTTAAGGGGCAGGGCCGTTACGTAGTCACTGCAGCGGGGCGGTTACCCACAGCGACTTTTTAAAATAAAAACATTGTGTGTTTGAGGCTACTAATATTAAAATACATATAAACTATGTAAAACTGTTTAAAATTGAATATTTATTCATTTTAATTTAGATTTGTATACATAAGGAAGATCATAACACTAATACTTTGAATGAATTTCCTTAAATGTTTTCATCTAAATTTCTCTCAATTCAAAAAGTTTAAAATGATAACAAAAGATGAAAAATAATCGCAATAACAACAAAATAATAACTAATACATCTAAAAGTAATTAAAATGTTTATTTCCTCTTTAAAGTGTCTTTTTACAATCAGGGAATAGCTTTCGGTGTTCGTGGACACATCACAATCTGTTTTTGCTCTTCATCTGCTGTTATAAGACCATGAAAGTCTTGCATTCATTTTTCAGCTCTTTCAGCGTTTACTGCTTTAAGTGAAGATACAGGTGCTGCCACATAACTAGAATTATCAAGCAGATGGCATTCGGTTAGAAAGTCATCCTTCAATTTCTGACGGGAAAACAGATCTTTACTCTTTAACGGCTTGCTTTTTGTGAAAGTAGATATTACTTCCTTTGAATCTGACTCTTGATTTTGAGAACTATCCTTTATGACTTCTGGCACAACGTCTCATTGGCAGCTCTTTGTCTTGCACGCTCTTCTTTTTCTGCAAGTTTTCTATCTATTCCAGCTAAGTGCCAGGCCTTCTTGTTTCTCTTTGTCGCATCAAAAAAACTTGTCTTCTTCAATCTTCAACATATTGAGTGCATCTAAATGTGCAATATCAAATAAGTTGTCCAAATTACTGTCAAACTGCTCTTCGACTAACACAAGTATCTCGAGTTTTATTGGCATCCTTTTGCAAACCTCTCCAAAGTTTATATAATTTCATAAGCTTTTTCGAACAATTCAGCTCATCCTTGGTAGGTATTCTTGCTTTATTCCAAAAGATAATGCATTCCCGTATCGTGAGAATAGAACTGTTAAAGAGGGGTAGCTTAACTTCTCGAATATTATAAAATAGAACTGAAAGAACTTGCCGATTTGATGGAAGTTTCGATCCGAGAATTTGATGGCTCACATCTCCAACTAAATATATATATTTTTTAAAACTTCGTAACTGTGAACACATTTTCACTGATTGTTAGACATATCAGAGGATGTTTACTTATTGGAAGTCGCGTTAAGACTGAGAAAACTAGAAAGGACAGAACTGAGAACGCAATACAAGTAGGGTGGAAATTGAGGACATTTCTACCCCCCCATGCAATAAATCGCCTCTTAAGTATAAACAAGCGGTTCGGGGTAAAGGGAATTTACTGCATTCTCGCCCCCAACATGAAGTAGAAACTTGGTTCCCAATGTTTATATAAAAAAGCAGCACCGACATTTAACTGTTAACGTCAAGACCCGTAACACCTTTACGAAAATATTCTCCTCAATAAAAGATAAGGTGATTTCGTTTAATTAATTTTTTAAATGCCACATTTTCACATTTAATCAAAATTCCACACATTATTTCTGTTTTTAGTTTGAAAATTATTGCTGAGATTCACCATGATTTTCTTTTAAAAAGCGCTATGGGTGAGCGCCCCACTCCAGTGCCCACGTAACGGCCCTGCTCCTTAAAAAATAGGGTAAAATAGATTATTCGTACTTCTTATTTAAACTTCACAAATTTGAGCTTTTTTTATGAATATTGAGGAAGAATAAACTAAGTTTAGACACTTTTATGCAGTAATGTTGTGCGTAATTCACCCGCACTATGCGGAGCGAGAAAAAGGGCGCGTCCAAAAAAGGGCGCGCTTCTTTCTTTGTATCTCGATAATCGTTGCTCGTAGAACAATTATGTAAATACAAAAAATGTAGAAAAATGTGTGCTTTATATTTTTTGTATTGACAATATTGTTCTTAGATTAACACAATTCGATATGTGGGACAAAAACTTGAATTTTTAGCCATTTTATATATATATATAATATATATATAAATATATATATATATATATATATATATATATATATATATATATATATATATATATATATATATATATATATATATATATATATATATATATATATATTTATTAATTTAAATTATTAAATTTTAAGATTACCTTAAATCTAAATTATTAAATTTAGATTTAAGGTATTAAATGAGAACAGTAGGTTTTTGTTAAATTAAATTTATGTTGCATTAAAGCTACACAAAGGCTATTAATGGCGGGCCATGCAATTTTAATTCTGGTCAAGGGAAAAGGCCGATATCTGAGCTGGCACACAACACAACCAAATAGCCAGCATAGATGGCATCAGGACTATGGATCACAAGATATTTAACATACACCAGTTCAACATACAAAGTGTTGTGTAAGGGCAAGACTATTTTACTTTGTCCAGCACATCAGTAGGGTTCAGGTATTCAGTTACGTTTATGAAATGTCTAAGAGGAAGACAGATAGGTACGGGAACAAAATCCCCATATTAGAACCTTTTCAGTAGATTATATTCATAGCAAATAACTTATAAAGTATGTTATAATTATACAATTGCAATTATATACATATATATCTACACTAACTTTTTTATAAAAATGTTAAGGACAAATTATACAAACTATTTGAAATAACTAATATTGACCACTCTAACCTTTTCAAGCACTTTTTCTGAATACTTTAACCCTCCAAGAGATACAGACACATAAACCCGTGACCAGCAACACTCATGATTTTTGAAAATTTATAAATTTTATAATTTTACAATTTGAAGATTGGAAGAGTTATTTACATAATCATCTGCGACATAAATATTTTAAAAGAATCAAATACAATAGTTTTTTAGCAAAATTTTTTAAAATTTAACATTATACAGTGAAAACAAGTTACGCTACAAGTCAATTTACTTATCAATCAGAGGGTTAAGTTTTGGGAATTATTTATTAATTACCAACTTATATTAGCATTGCAGCTTTTCCTTGACATCTTTATAATAACAAGTACAATAAATTATGTAAAAATTACCAGCAGTTCCTTGCATGAAGAAGCCAACCAATTTAACCTGCTCCACAGCATCGAAAGCTACTTTGTCGATTTTTCCAGTTATCACACTCACTTGAGTCGCATTTACCTACAAATCCAATTTATAATTTTTTTAAAAACCTTATGGCAATGTGAGAAATTAATGCATAGTTTACAGTAATGAAACTGATAAAAAAATTGACAGAAATTTAAGACAGATATACCTAAATTAATAATTTATAGGTAAATTTCTGAAAAAAAAACGCGTGTCCAATAAATCTTAAACGTACACATGTAATGTATTTACAAATTACATTGATTAAAATGTTACGTGTCACAAACTAATATTGAGGATTATTTTATAAATAAATGTAAAGAATCATTGTCAAAAATTACACATGTTTTTTTTTGTAATTACTTTTAGATTGAAAAATAAATTATTTTTATTAAGCTGCAAAACACAACAAATAGTGTAGCACAAAATATATAAGTGCTGTTTTGTTATACATTTCTAAAGTAGAATTTTAATGTACAACACAAGGCTTTTTAAAGCAATTTTAGAGCTCAACGTCATGATAATTTTAAATTTTCTGCTGATAATAAAATTTTTACTTGTTGCTCTATAGATTATGAAATGCCTACTAGATTATGAAATTTGTTAAAGGATAACATTATTCTTGTACAATGCAGAAAAAAATACTAAAGTTCTGAACAGGCAAATGTTTTTTGCATACCTACAACTATAAGCCCCCTATCTATTAATTGCTAAATGTTATTTGTAAAATAATGTGTTTTTTAAAGACCAAAATTAAATAGATACATTGTAGCATATTTTCAAAACAAAATTGATAATCTGAAACCATAAAGAGCTAAATAAAAAAAACTGAGATCAGAGGAAAAAGATTTATGTATGCTTTTAGTGATTAAATATAATGTTACTGATTTGTTCCCCGTGCTGCCTAACTGCATGTAATTATATTGCATCATAGTTCACTCTTCTCAAGGAGTTCATGATATGAAACCCTCCTTTTATGCAATAAATCACCATTAAAAGTAAGTTAGTTTGCTATGGTTCATAAACCATAACAAAAGTTTTGTTTTGCTGCTGTTGGGACAGTGGCTGTGAGGAATTATGTGCTCACTTTGTAAGTTAAATATCCGCATACTGTCTGGCAATGACAAAATGCTCAGATTTACTGTAACCTGAGCATCAAAGTTGGTAGCGACAGCCATCTAGATTTTGCCCCAAAAAAATTAAAATTGGCTCTCAGTCATGGGGAATAATTCGAGTCTACAAAAGGACTGATCTGCCACAAAGGCAGACCAGGTTATAAAGTAAAACACATTCAAAATGCTAATAAGCTATGTGAAAAAAGAATTTTAAAATGTTAAAATATTTTAATTTACATGTCTTTTTTAACTTGCCTTAAACAGATGGTTTAATAAAGCTCGGGTGGAACGCTTCCCATAATATGGGATACCTCTTCCTTTCTTGTAAATGTACACGTCACCTGGATTCACTTGGACAGCTAATTTTAGAAATAAAACAAATACGAACATAAAGCAAATAAAAACTAATAAATTGATTACAGCAAAAATATTGTTATACTATAGAGTTTATTAAGATTTTAAATAAAGAGTCTTGGAATACCATGTTTCATCATTTGAGGCACTGTAAATATATAAGAAGGTATCATTAAGTGAATAGATGAGAAAGACTAATATAAGTTTTTATTTTTAAATAAAGGTTATTACATTAGTTTGGTTTGGTTAGATGAGTTTCTTGAAACATATATTCTTTTAGAATCTTAGTATAATTTAACTTACTAATCTGAAACTACTTTGATTTTACTAAATTTTAATATTTTTTTTAAAGTTTTACAATAACAACTAACCCATTCTAAGGTGTTAAAACTTTAGTAACAACTTTAGTTTACATTTGATTAATTAAATACCTTCATATAGGTATAAGCACAATTTATTGGAACTACGTAGTAAAGTTAAGGTAAATAAACTTATTGGAACTGACCTGATGTCAAAAAATAAAAAAGGGTCAGATTAGATTTTGCAGAGTGAATTTGTAATCAAACCATCTGAACATTATAATCATTAAATAATACATTTTATGTACATCCTTATACTATCATAAGTCAGAATAACTTTACATGGAGTATCCTCAACAATATAAACCTTTATAATAGTTTTAAAAAATATTTTACGTTATTCACATAAAGGCAAAAAAAAGTTGGAAAAATTATTATTCAAAATAGGCTCCCTTTCTTCAGAAGTAATTAAAAAATTTGTGCAAAGGGAACTACTTTACACACTGAAAAGCCTTCTAATGGTTCAGTCTACTTAAGTCATTTAAAGTTTGGATAATGGAAGGTACTAAAACTAAACCAAACTCCTCGGCGCAACAGCCTGTTAGTGGGCCAAGGCCTGCCGTGCCCATTCCAGCTTACGTGACCAAGGGCTCTGGGGTGCTAGGCATATGTCCCGGTAAGGTGGTAAGCCTCGATCGGAACCCACAGTGTTTAGTCCCCCATGCATGCTTGGTACTCATTTTATCGACCCACTTAGGAGATGAAAGGCTGAGTCAACCTCGCCCAATACAGGACTCGATCCCCGGACCAGTGGCGTGGCAATGCGAAGCACTACCACTAAGCCACTGGGCCTCAATATTTTACTTTATCTTAATTAATATTTGTATTAATATTTTACTTCATTATTCAAAATAGGCTTTCTTAAGAAATAATTAAAAAAAATTGTAAAAAGGAAACTACTTTACACACTGAAAAACCTTCTAATGGTTCAGTCTACTTTAGTCATTTAAAGTTTGTATAAGTTACTTTGAATCTATATTAAAAATAATTAATCAATAACTTTTTAGAAAAAATGTAATGCCTTAGAAAGATAACTTGATCTTGATCCTAAAAGATCTTTATCTTCCAAATGTTTAACTTTAAAAGTACAATATGTATATGAATAATAGAAATCAAAATAAAATCTCAAAATTAAAACACAAATTTACCAGCTGTCTCTGCAGTTTGAGCAGAAGTAAGAACTTCTGGCAACACTTCACAAACAATGCTGTTTTTCTTTCGAAGCACTTGGGCTGCAATCTGCAATAAATAAACATTTAATCTGGATAGCAAAATAAGTAAACACTGATTCAAAAACATTCAATATCAAAATACATTAAAAAATATATTAAAACCAAAAATTTTTATAGGTTAACTGAAAAGGTTTTCTTTTACATGATAAATAACTTTTCAAATTTAACTGTATATTGTTCCTAAACTACTTATGTAAATATGCATTATGGTTTTAAGATAAAACTACTGATAAGAAAAAATATTTAAATTAGTAACGGTATCAAATTTAAAAAATCTTATTTTATTGTATTAGCACTCATAAATAAACACATTTAAAGCAATGCTGGATTGATTTGAATGGCTTCGACAACAATTTTATACATTAGTTACAGAAACCTTAAACGAAACTGCACTAAGTAAATCAGGTTAACTACTGCCGAAAGTTTAGTTGTTTTATGTGATAGTTTAACCACATTGTTTTAACATTATTTAGAAAGAAACTTCTTAAAATAAGTGCACAACACCAACAGCTATAATAAAACGAAGCTTGCATCAATCAACAAACATATTTATTCATAACTTTGACACTAAATTTAAGTATCAATTCTAAAATATAATAACAATTTCCAACTGAGGTATCAATGGCAAATAATACACTAAGGAGTAACATAGAGTTTCTTAATATTTTAGGAACACTGAATAATACATTTCAACTAATTCAAAATATAAATAGTTATTAAACAGCTGCACTTAAAATAAAAAGTTTCAAGCACGACATGATATTAAATATTTCATTAAAAAGGCTAATGTTAAAATAAAAATACAATATTAGATGTTTAATCATGCGAGAACTTAATTTTTTGGAACCTTTGTGATACATAGCAATTAGCTTGATTTAGCGATTTCCCTTATAAGGCTGTCAGTGAAAACACAGTTTGGTTAAGAAAATGTAGTTCAATATGTTCTTTTTTTTAAGTTTGTAAATAAATACTATCTACTTTTTTATGTTCGCCAATATGGTCCTTGTGACCCTTGGTGTTCTGACAACTTTTTTATTTGTTTATTTTCCCCCAAATTCTTGTGTGTATGTTTTTGTGCTTTTTTTTATTATCATTATTATTACTTCAATAAAAATATTATAGGTACATAAAGATGCCCATAGATGAAAATACAAGGCATGCAAACCTTCAGCATACGTCAACACTCTTCTGCCAAGACAATAATGAAAGCATTTTCACTTGACAGTCACCTTTGTACTAGACAAGCCAAACCAATCATTGACTTGTGAAAATGCTTTCAGTAGTCTTAAAGGATGATTGGCAAAGGTTAACATGTTCCTTTCTTCCATGTGTGTTGACATAGATATTGTAAAAAGAAAAGCTAATTATTTCATTGCTTTCTGAAGGTGGCTAAACCAGACATTAGTCCAAGAGGCACATTTGAAGGGATTCTTCGGCAATTATAAAAGCAAAATGTATTCTGGATTAATCTTAATAATTAATTACAATAGTTTGTGTTTTTTACTACTCTGTACTTTTATATAAATATCTCTTTTAATGTAAGTAAAAATGGTTTAAAATTTATCCAAAATAAGAATTTATATAAACATTGTCAAAATATACGTTTTCAAAGGGGCGGCAATTTGTTTTTTTTGTCGAGGGCAGTGAAAAGACAAGTGCGGACTTTGTTGTCAGTAAAAAGCTAATACTTAAACTAGTCTAAAGAAAAAGCTTAGGTAGGAATGACCTAATCATACATTACTTAAGGGATCACAATCAGGTTTGCTGCAGTACGGCCAGTTCTTATTCTATTAAGAACTCACTTTGTATGCATTAGCAGACCAATATACAGTAAGAAACAAATGAGAGATAAAAATGCAGCTAAAAAAAGTCACTCAGTGACATAGCAATTGAATTTGATTCATATAGGGTTATTATACTACAAGGCAGTAATTTTAATAAAGGCCTCTAAATGCAATTTGTTATTTTCTTTTTTTTAAATTGCCATACTGTATTATACAGTGTGTACAGACAAAGATGTATCCAATATAGAAAATAAAGTGCGTAGGATTTCTACCAAAACAAGAATATTTAGGTGAGTCACACGCTCACAGGAAAAACAACAATAGGTTGGTTAATTTATAGATTTTCCACTAACTGCATTTTAACTAAATTGTACTATAGCCCGATATACAATGTTTGACACGCTGACATGCTTATGGCTACACACAGGATGACTTTCATCTTACGAATTGCAGAAGAGGAGAGGAACAGCTATGATATAACGGCTGCTCTCAATTTGACGATTTGCATTATGTTGCCAAGCAACAAAACTGCCCAAAGGTGGTAAACATTCCACTTCATGTTTCATTCAACTCGATAGGTGTAGCAACCCTACACTAAATTTTCAAGCTCATCACAAGTCGCCAAAGAAGAGATTGGCCACTATATCATAGCTGTACTGCAAAAAAAAGAGCTTATGCAAGCAAAGGTACAGTTCTGATATAATGGCTGGTCTGTTTGTTGGCGACTTTTGGTTGAGTGTGGAAATTTAATGTTAGGTTGCTATACCTATAGAGTTGTATGAAATATGAAGTAGAAAGGTAACCATATTTTGGGCATTATTCTGCTTGGCAATGTAACGCTAATCAAGACAGGCCACTATGTAATGTAACGGTTTCTAAGCAAACACAACATGTAAAAGCAGAGGTTGCCTTTTTTAAAAAATATTTTCAATATTTTGGTGACAAATCTTATTTTCCTAGTGCAGCAAGCAGTATATTCTAGGGCTGTACCAATATTTTTGATAAATTTGTGTTAACAGCCGTTTTACAAACAACCAATAAAACATCACAAGTGCATTTCTTCATGCATCTTCACAAAATAAAATAACAACTAAAACATCTAACATCATCAGTCCGGCCTATGAATGGGCACTTTTGGTATAAACTCGACAAGCAGCACATATTCCATCATACTGTTTGACTCACAGGCCTGCTTGTTCAGCTTCCAGTTCAGTCCTAGTTTATGGTACATGTGCGTGTTCTCCCACTCCAGTACCTTCTCTATAGAGTGCCTAGTCCTCTTACTCAGGCATATCACGGGCCATAGCGAGCAGCCCAAAGTACAGCAGCAGCACAGACACCCACAAAATAACCACTTCACGTTCACGGGCAGGGTTTTCCTCAAGACGCTGTTGATACGGGTTATAGAGGCCTTATATTCTTCTAAGGCCAGTCTTCCGGACAAAGAGGGTGGAAATTTGGTGTCGAATCGGTTGCTGAGACCGAAGACGGTCATGTTACCTGCTCCGCGGATCACCACTGGCTCCGCGGCGAAGAATTCTGTAAAAGGTTCTCCGATGTCTTCTTCTTCGTAGATGGTGTCGAATTCCATTTTGTTTGGAAGGAAATGTAGTTTTTTATCAGCTACTTATGTGAGACATTTCGGTGGAAATGTTAAGAAATGGGACAATGGAAGAAATGAAGGAAACAATCGCATTGTTTACAAAAACAAAGGAAAACGAAAAATTGGGATTTATTGTTTTCTTTTGAGGACAGTGGATAAGTGACTTATGCTACAGTGCAAATAGATTTTTATGACTTGGTAGTTTTGTTTTGTTTTCTTTAAAGTTATTCATTTTGTAAACCTATTCTCAAAATAATCAGAAAAACAATAAAAAAATTTATTATAAAGAAATATATATTTAATGCACATTAAAATATATAATTTTGACTTTTTGGCGTCTTTATGGTAGGCAATCATCTGATACGTCACCATAGCAACTATCATGTTTACTCTGACGTCAAATCGTCCCGCTTTCATTCTAGGACTTTATTGGTGGTTTTGGTGATTGGTATTATAGCGTGATATCTCCACCCACTATTTAAATAAGATATCACGTGGACACAGATCACCAACCGAAGTGTCAAATTTAATAAGACATTATTTTTAGTTTCACGGAACTATTCTCACTAACGTGAAACATGCCCACTGAGTCTAAGAATAGGTTACTATCAGAGCCTAATTTCCGGCAGGGCAAACGGGGCACGTGCTCAAGCAAGGCCCCGACTTCAAGGGGGCTCCAAAGAATAATATTGATGAAAAATGTGCCAAAATCTAGTTGCCATATAACGTTTGTTTTTTATAAATTATATCCTGGCCATGTGAATAAAATTTACGTATGTATTTGTGATAGGACTATATGATAGGTCTCTGATGTCATCCCTTATGCATATATTAAAAATATGCGATAATTATATGTATATTAAAGATAATTGTTAAAAGTTACTTCTTTGTACAAATTTAAAATGAAAAAACTACGTTCATAGATATTTAATGTATGCTGTGGGGCCCCCAAACTTGTTTGTACTCTGGGCCTCAAAAGTTGCAAGTCGGGCCCTGGACTTGCTATGACTAGGTATAATAATGATTCTCGTAAGGAGGGTTTATGATGAAATACGTATTAGTTATTTTCCATCCTGCAGTTTAAAATTAAAAAATATTCACACATTTTTCTTGATCCTTTGTCTTTATTTTGAGTTATTTATTGTCTGTTTATTTAGCTTACTCACCACTGACTAAGCTAGAAGTTGTATATCAGAAAAAGTTACTATTTTAAACTTTCTGAAAAATACCATTTTTCATACTCTAAGAACCGAATTTATACCCTTACCTCAGCAAAAGTATCCAGTTCAGTCGGACAGGCTCCCCGTGATGTCGCCAGTGGGTCCTTAACAACCACGACAGCCGTGTCGGCTGCATTTACGACAGTCGTGAAGTTCTGGGACGTCAGATGACAAACACGTTTGACGCCGTCGTGACGTGGTGTTTGTAGGAAGGGTAGGATGCCTACGCTGACCACCCCAGAGATGAATAAACTCAGAAGAATGTATTTCAGCATCATTTTCTGTGATGTATGTAAAAAATATATATTTAGACAATAAAATAATATTATTAATATTTTTTTAGACTATAAATGAGGTTTACCAATGTTGGGATAAGTGAAATATGAAGAGCTTAGTGGAAGAACATGCTAAGTGACATTTCTGAAAATATTGAGCTTTTTGTGTCAATGAACATGTTATTCCATCCTTTAAAGATAACAAGATTCTCCCTTTTCATAAATTTCAAGTTAAGTATATTGTTCACCATTTGTAAGTACCGTTTTTAACGTATCTAAAAGGGCAAACGAAAAACTTTCATGCTCATTATCTCGTTTTCACCGATTGTTACTTAGCACGTTCTTCTACTAAGCTCTTCATATAATAGTTTGTGTTTTGGTAATACGATTGGGTGTTTTGTTAATCATTTCACAAGGACGCGTTTTATTAAACCTAAATGTTTTATTACAAGTGCGCTTTCACATGTGACCGTGGGTTGATCAGGCATAATCTACATACGCAGCAAGAATAAGCTTTTTTCTTGTATCTTGAGTGAAAAAACAGGGTGGGCGAAATTCATAATTAGAACTAACAGTACCCGGGGCTTTCTGTAGAGCAAAATAAAGGGTGGAATTGCAAGTCATTTGGTACAAAGCTATTGATGATACAGTAATGAAGAGAGTATCGTAAATCATTCGTCTGGTCTTCATTCATTGGTCTTTATTCATTGATTCATTGGTCTTATTCATTGATTCAGTGGTCTTTATTCATTGATTCATTGTCTTTATTCATTGATTCTGGTCTTTATTCATTGATTCTGCTTATTTGACATTGGTCTTTATTCATTGATTCATTTGGTCTTATTCATTGATTCATTTGGTCTTATTCGTTGATTTTTATTTAGATAATCTTGAGCATAAAGTTTATTTTTCATAACAAATTTTCCTGCCATTAGTTGTTAATAAGTTTATTTAGTTGCTTAAAGTTTCATAAAAAAAACCTTATGTATAAGTAATCTAAAAAAAAAAGTGTTATGTTAAAATTTTTTATGGTCAAAAGGAAGCTTCGTTTACTGGATTGTGCGAAGCCTGAAGGTCTCTTTAACAAACCCTTTATATGACGGTTTCAATGATATATTAACCATTTCGTTTACATGCCTGAGTATACAACCGCACTAAACCTGTGAAATAACGGAACTTTTCCATTTGGCTGGCACAAGCGATAAAATCGCCAAAAAATGTACAGCCGCCAAACATAATTTTTTTCAATGGTAACCTTTTACTGTGTATACTGTGCTTTGTCGCCAAAGGTTCTGTTTGGCGAGATTCTCACTGGGAATTAGAATATATCCGAAATGACTCTTAAGCTATACAATTTCTACTGACATAAGTGCATGTCTGTAGTAAGTGGTTATATTGCACGATCCCACAGAAATTTAAAATTTAATATAATTATAAAATTTATATTTTTTCTTCAAAATATGCATTAATGGAAAGATGGACTGGGTTATACGTCTTCATATCCTTCAGTGGTCAGGAATCTTAACCGGATAATTAAAAACCAGGGGTGCGTAACACTACACGACTTTCGATTACCACTCAAAAATGCAATACATTCAAAGGAAATTATATACCCTATACGGTAATTTCAATAATTTTAAAAACAAAAAAAGTTCTATGATAGTTGCCTTTGCGCATGCGATATTTTCCCGAACACCTAATTATGACATCTGACAGGTATTATGAACTCGCGTGTCAAATTTGAAGCCCGTAACTCTAACAGATAAGCAGACAGACCAATGTTCAAAATCGAATTTTTCTTAACCAGTACCTTCAAACCGTGTAAAAAACCACGAAATTTCAAATTCGGATTTTCGACTACATCGCAATAATTTCATTATCTTATATTTTATATCAAGTATAATTGAATAAAAAACAAGTAGGTTTGTAACATAATCTGTCACTTAAACTTGCTTTTACACAACAGTTGTGTTTAACAGGTAAAAAGGTGACAAACACAGCATTAATTATATAATAAACATTTACATGCTAAATTTGGCTGGTTTCGGTTTCATTTATTTTATTTCGAAAATTCAATAATTATTACTTTTCGTTTGCAAAAATTGATTTATATTTCAAAGAATAAATATGTAATATTCCTCGCTTTTAAATAGAATGAAAATATTTCATATCAACATACAAAGAATCTCGTAGTGAAATATATTTGACGTCATTTCAAACTGATCGATGTCTCAAAAATAAATTTATTTTAATTTTTTGTCTAAAAGAATTAAAGTTTCTCGAGCGATTGTTGCAAATGGCAATGGTGATTTAATTCTAATAAAAATGGCTTCCTATGCTTTTTAAATGAGCATTAAATTTTGCAGTTTTTTCAAATAATTGAAGTACTTCGAATTCGAATTCTTTTCTGAAATTTTCAATGTATTCTAATTTCGATGCGCTGAATTTTTTGACGTATCTCATTTGTCTGTAGCATTTGTAGTTTTGGCTATGGAAGTAGGTGACGGACAGACAGACAGACGTACCTGAACGATTATAATACCTTCCACTTTTTACGTTATAAACGCAGTGTGGAAGTTAAAATACAATAGCAGATGCAGGTGTTCATATGTAAGTTGATTTAATTCCGAAGCGACTCGGATAGAATCAACGTAATATAAGACTCATAAAAAAAACACAAAAATTTCATCCCCATAATAAAAAAAAAGTTACTTACCGACAAACAAGCCGAAGTTTATGTCCCCAAACAGCGAGGTTTCAATTACAGCACATTAAAGATCCTAATGCATTTAAACTCTTGACATCAGTACACAAAACTCAATCTCCTCAAACACGAGCGCCGGTGATAACGAAACCACAGTGATTATTCAAGGGCAGAAGTTTTAACGAACGTCATAACGAAATTCACTATCATTCATTCGACCTTTGGGCTGAAGTTCTCGAGAATAAGACGCGAAGTTCCATTGTTCCGAAAATTCGAATGAATTTCGCCGTTTTCTTTTTTGGATGTTGTCGAGTTGGGAGGAAATGGAAGTAGGAAGTGCGTTTTATGTGTTTTATTGCAGCGTTATAGAATGGTGTATGTGTATCTCCCATTTGGTTAAGTTAGGTTAGATCACTTCGTACTAGAGCTACACGAGGGCTGCTGACCAGTGGTGGAAGTGGGAAAAAAAGTGGGGGGATGGGATGCCTTCAATTAGAATGCAATGTCCCCTCCCCTCCCCCCCTCGAATAAAAATGTGCTAATTTGTATTATACTTTTGTATTTTTTTTCCTAGAACTTTTCTTAACTGTTCTCTGCATATCAGTTTTTTTTTTAAATTTAGAAATAAGAGATAACAATAAAACAAAGTAATATACAACATTATTTTTCAAGAAATATTGTTTTTTATTCCAATTTCTAATTATACTAGATAAAACTTAAATTATGTACTGGTGTTTTATTTTCAAATCCGTTATCTTACATATTTGGCTTTAGTAAAAAATAATATCTGCAAAATTCTAAGACATGTAATGCCGAAAGAAACGAAAAATCAAAAAATGTACAATTAATCCCGCCAATGGGTCACTAGTGGTTATGAATTTAAGAACAATAGGATACATCCTCCGACAGGTACTCGGAACTCGTGTACCAAATTTGAAGTCCTTAGCTTTTTTAGTTTGAGCTGTAGAGTGGTTCTAGACAGACTCAGAATCCTTCAAAACAGATAAAGAGCCAAAAAATCTCCATCCCATAGCAATACTTACATTACTTTATATTTCATATTAGGTAATTGAAAATCAAAAGTTTTTTTTAAAATTTAACTCTCTTTGTAATCATATTATAAACATTGTTCATATTATAAACATTTAAAGTTTATGTTCTTTTAATTACCTATTTTTCCTTTCTCAATTTATAATAGTGGATTTTTTATGGTTTATTCAACGAAAAAAAAATCGTAAAATATAGAATTCGTAATTTTTTAAAGCGGTCTACAGCTCTTTAAAAAACTACATCTACTACATTTTAGTAAAGTATATATTGTAGGAAGTATAATATATGCATTGATATAATTCTCTTCAAACAAAATAATTTAGTAAAAAATAGTAGGTTGATACCTGAAGCATATTTAATACCCCTATACTGCAATTACTTACTATAGTACTTAATACAGGAGAACCTCGATTATATGTCTCTTTTATTCGAAACTCTCCGTTATCCGACACAGTCAATATCAATAAATTTCTCCAACTAGGTATACATTTTCGTTTGTTCAAAAAAGACCCCTACTAAAAATGACCCATAGAGATCAGTACAAAAACCTACCGACATCAATACAACTCTATTGATTTCTATGGATGCTCCTACCGATATAGGTATAGGCTACCGATCTCTATTGATATCGGTACGCTACTGATTTTATTCTCTACTGATATCAATACAGATCCATAGACAGCAATACAGGAGATATCAGTAGAATACCGATCTCTATAGATATCCATAGACTTTTACCGACATCAATAGGAATGTGGTCAGTAGGATTCCGGTTCTTATGGATATCCAAAGAACTCTACAGATATCCAATAGACTTGTGATCAATAGGATTTCGATCTCAATGGATACCTATAGACCTTTACAGATATCAATAGGAGTGTGATCAATAGGATCTTAATTTAGTATCTGGGTACTGTGGTTTCGGTTTTAATCACATTCTTTTACAGTCTCAGAAATCTACGGCAATTCTAAAGAGAAGGAGCTTAGGCGAGACTGAAATCGGCAAACTACACTGTAAAAAACCCTGTAAATTTATGGGCATTTGCCCTTCAATTTTTACGGGCAATGGCCGTATTTGGTGAAATACGGTCTGACCCACTCCACTATATAAACGGCCTTACCCCTTAGACTGTAAGAAAATTACGGCGATCCCCGTATTTTTACAACTATCCAAAAATCAGGAGTATCCGGAAATTCTGAAATCGGAATTGTTTTCCTCCCGACCCACAGTAATTTTGAACAATATACCCTTCTGGCTCTGACGCATGTAAATTTACTGTTTTGACAATGATGTTACACGGTCAATTGTTGACGTATTTGTCTCTGATGACGTTAAATGCCGTTAATCGAAGAGAACAATAGAAATGGTTGATTCATTTTATGGCATCATGCTTGATATCGAGTCGAATCGAGTTCTATTTTTAAACACATCGAACGATGGCTATTGAAGTATTTTTAAAACCGTGATTGCGTACTTGTTCTAGCAAACATAGTGTTAAGAAATTGATTGACGTTCAGAGCAAACGAAATATTTGAGGCAGAATATGCATAGAAGTCTAGGTTGGATTTTGGGCGAATTCAAAAAATAAAATCAAGATATTTAAATGCAATAAATTTAGAAACACAAGTTAACAAATCAATTTATAAATTCGAACCACTTATATTAAATTTGGTATCAAATTCAATATCCAAGGAATAATTGATATCTGTGTAAAAGCTGTATGAAAAGCAAAGGGTTATACATTATTTTCTTTTAGAGCTGCGTTAAATTCAACAAATTTTTCATTTAATTTCATTTGAATATGTATTAAATGTCATCGAATTCTTAATACATCAAATTAAAGAGTGGCGTATTTAAAATATTAGTCAAACTTCAACTACAACCAACTACTTTAGTTAAAAAAAATCGGATAGGATAAAGAATAGAAAGTGAAATTATTGATCGTACTTCCTTCCAAAAGCTTTCTACCAAATATCTCAAAACATGACTTGACAAATAAACATAAATTTTGCTAAGAGTCTAAATAAAAGAGCTTTAAATATCTTCTTCGTTCCTTTTAGACTTTCCAAGAAAAATAATTTTTATTTACTTTTAAAAGTTATCTTGTTTGCTTATACGCACAATTAAAAAAAAAAGCAGTTCTAATTGCTTAAGCTAACATTACATTTAAAAGCAATGTTAAGACCACGGGGATTGTTCTAGACTTTATTATTCTACCGAAACAAAACAAGAAAATGGCCGACAATTGATAACTCAAACATGACAAGTTAAATATACCCCAAAACATTCTGAAAGCAAAAAAATCGAACCTATATAACATAAAAAAAAGAACGAAAAACATAAAATAAAGCGTCCTCAGAAGAGTTGTTCTATTTACCCAACACTCGACCATTCCTACCATCTTAACTGCAACTGGAACCATAGATGAATAACGCTTTTGATTTCCCTTGGGGTTTCGTGGAACACTGTCCGAGAAATTTTCCCATTTTCTGTTCGATTGTGACAACAACTTGGGTTGATGGAGTTCGAAAGCCCAGTTCGTTTCTACTTGTTATTTGAGTTGGAAGGCCACTAAAGCAAACTAAGAGTGGCTCTGCTAGAGTCACTAGACACTACTTAATTAGGAAGAGTCGTGGCAACCGTGACCGTATGGCAACCCGGGTCCATCAGGGTCATTGTTCTGATGAAATCACGACGAGTCGCTGTTGGAATAGAGGGCTCAAATTGATACTAAATGACCTGAGCAGCAAAAGGAAGCGTTCGAAAACACGTACTACTAATTGTTCTGACTGGTTTACGTATTAGTAAAAACTAGATATGGAATGTCAGGTTTTCCAACAACACACATGATTTTTTTAAAAAGTATAATTTTTTAGTTTTAATAAATTTCCAAATTCGAAGTATAGAGGGGCATTAATTATCATCTGCTTTTTGGAATAAAAATTTATAAAATTAAGAAAAAAAACAGTTAAAAATTAACATTTCCCACTTATATAAAGTGAAAACAAATTTACGCTTAATCCAATTTTACTTATCCCTCAGAGGGCTTGGCACTGCATAAGAGTGACGTCTGACATCGCACGCGCAGTCAATACATTGTAAAACGGATGTAACCTGCACTAGCCACCTTTACACTGATAATTTTGAATTCCATAATCCGTTTCTTAGTATGTCGTCCGACAGGTACTCGGAACTCGTGTACCAAATTTGAAGTCCTTAGCTTTTGTTAGTTTGATGAGCTGTAGAGTGGTTTTAGACAGACAGCCAGACCAATGTTCGAAAACCACTCTTTTTAGACTCAGAATCCTTCAAAACAGAAAAAAGCCAAAAAATCTCCATCCCATAGCTATACTTACATTACTTTATATTTCATATTAGGTAATTGAAAATCACTAGTTATTTATGCAACTAGTGCGAAAAGTAAGGCTTTTTTAAACGAGTTGAATAAATTATTTCACGAGCGAGATATGAACGAGTGAAATAAATTCACGAGTTTAAAAAAGGCTATTTTCAACGTTGTTGTCATACACTATTTTTATAATAACGTACAAAAAAAGTATTTATTAAATTGGCATTTATTGATTGGCTCATTAATTATTTTATTATCACGTTCAAATGATTTGAAGGTGATTATTTATATTAATGATTATTTTAAAATCACATGCAAAAAGTATTTCTTAGATTGGCTTTGGAAATAAGACGCCAAATAAAGAATCACGTTCAAATAAAGAATTTTACACCAATCACAAAGCCGCCGAATAAAATATCACGCTCAAATAAAGAATTTTAAACCAATCAGATGCTCTTATTTACTTTGTCGCACTAGTGCGTAAAAGTAACTTTAAAACACGATTTCGTTAAAAGCATCACTTTTGCCACGATTATTGATTTGAAAAAGTTAGTTTTTTTGCAAGATATTATAAAAAAGTTTAATTCAACTCTCTTTGTAATGGTAATCTTGTTCATATTATATACATATAAAGTTATGTTCTTTTAATTACCTATTTTTCCTTTCTCAATTTGTAATACTGGATTTTTCATGGTTTATTCAACAAAAAAAAAATCGTAAAATGGAAAATAAAAATTCGTAATTTTTTAAAATGGTATATAGCTCTTTAAAAAACAAACACTAACCACAGAACAACAGTTCTTTGGTAATGTAGGACTTAAATTGCTTGTTAACATGAATGTAAGGAAGACTTCCGACACGCCTTTCCACCATCGCGTCCATCCTTTGGTTTTTCCACCAACAGATAGCGTTTTGATCAGTTCTTAAAAATAATTCGAAACAATTTACTTTTTAAAAATATATATATTTGTAAAAATCCTTCGTTTTTTCCCTCCTTTTCTTTTGAAAATATATCATGGGACTTTATTGTGCTTGTTATACGATGAAAAAAGAAAATTCTCCAAATTCCAATGTTTATGAGAAATGGAGAATTTATGTTCATTATTGTTTTTGTTTTGTTGTAGAGTATGTATGGAGAAAGATAATTGTAAAACGAAATAAGTGCTAAATTCCATGTAATCTATTACAAAGGAAAAAAAATGGACTTCATTTCTTCAAATTCAATTCTTTTTCATTCAAGTACTCTGAGAATAACTACTTGAATATAAGTCAAAGTGGTATGTATACTTGCTTTTTATGCATTATAATAAAAAACTAGGGATGTGTAACACTACACGGCTTTCAATTACCGCTGAATAAATCAATGAAAGCATTCAATTCACTGTTAAGAGCAAAAGGTGTCAAATATTATACGGAGGGCTGGTCAATTGGTCATAATATTTTAGCCACTCAGTGTAATTACCCTTAAATGTTTGTATTTATTTGCTGAGCGGAAATTGAAATTCGTGTCGTGTTAAACACCCCTAGTTTCTCAACAATACTTTTAAATAAATATACAAAAGAAAGTGAAACAAATACCAAATAAAATTTTGTTGCTATAATTTAGGTACTTTGTTGTGTTGAAGACACTGGAAACAATGCTGTTTTCGGAATCATGAAATACTAAAATTAATAAGCTCACAACTAATTTATCTTCTGAGTGAGAAGGTGTTTGAAAAGTGTTCTTTGACCGAAAGGGAAATAGATTTAAATTTGTTACGAAAACACAGCGGGTTGACCGAATATTTTGAAAATAGACTTTGACCGGAATTAAAATGGATTTGAATTTGGCACGGAAAATACGGAATAACATATATTAGTCTTAGTCCCGGTAAGAAAAGCATACAACCTGATTATCCACATTCACTCTTATGCTTCATATTCCGAAAAACTCTTTCATTTGAAATTTGTATTAATCCTTTCAGTCCCAACTTTTTTATTTTTGATTCTAAAAATCTAAAATTTGTGAAATCCATAACTTTTTAATAAATTATAACAATACTTTTCTGGAAATTTTATTTGTTAAATATAGTTACAATTAAATTTTTAAAAATTAAAAAATGCAAGCATAAGGAATTTAGGGCTAATTTATTTAATAAAATTGTTTCAGAATGAATTTTATTTTACCATGATTTTTATATTTTTGTTTAACGAAAACAAACATTATTTAATTCTTCAAAAGACATGACACTTCCATCTAACAATACAAAACAAAATATAACTATCGAAAAACGTATAGAATTTAATAAAATTTATTATAGATAAGTGCGAGTTTAACTTAGTGAGAACTTAAACTTAGTGAGAAAAAAAAATCCAAACGGAATCATTGTTAGTGAACGGGTTAATATGTTTTGTACTATACCTAAAACTATATGTAACACATGACACTCAATTAGATTTTGAAATAAATTAGAAAATTGTTTTTGTAGTTGCCTATTCATTCAGTTTAATATTTATATTTAAAAGAATTTTTTTTTGCAAAAATTTATCTTTTATATATTAATTAACACTTGATTTATTGCTCTATTAACTAAACAATAACTAAGCATTATGTATGAAATAATTAAAAATTGTTTTAAATTATTATTAAACAGGAAACTTAAATAAAAAAATATGCTTCTTTATTTTGTTATAAAGAGGGAATATGTTCAACTTGGGACGGCAATATGAGCCGCTATTGGTAAACTTTAATGATAAACAATCATAAGAAATTCATTCACAAATTGTTTTAATAATTAACTCTTTTACCTGAATTTTAATCTACACAGTGCAATCAATTATCATGATATTAAGAAATTTATTTCGTTACGGCGCGGCGCCAATTTTACTACAATCGTAATGAACCCGAGATATAATTTGATAACGAACAGTTTTGCCTTCGATGGAAAGATTTAGTTTTATGACTGCTACAGATCATGCATTCTAAACCGATTGTTTTATTGACCTTCTTTTCAACAGCTTTGGTTAGAAGTCGTAAAAGGTCATTTTACGAGTCATTAATTTAATGTTCGTAATTCAACTTTATTTTTATTTAGAATCGGTTAAGATAAGATTTTGACTTTTCTTCTGCGGCAAATGGCAACGTTTATAAAATAGCAAACGATTTCGCACCATTTTAGGAAAGCAATTTTCTTTGACGATGGGAATTAGAAATTACCATTTTTCATTCCATTACAGTTTTCGAAAAGCGCACACAAATTCCATAGTTTCTAAACGAGCAAACGATAAAAAATATTTTCTTTGAATGGCAGACACATAAAAAAAAGAACGATTTCCCTGCCAGATTCAGCTAACAGCATTCGGCTGTTAGTTCCTGTTTTTGGCCCGGATTTATGGCATCAGAAACATAATGGAATAAATCGACTTATTCCTTCTTAGGAATTTCCTCATGAAAATCTTTCGGAGTTGGTAGTTAAGAAAAGAAAAAAAAAAGCCAAAAAGTAAACTACTTCCGTAAATTAGGATTCTTAGAGTATTAGTCGCAGCCGGTGCCTAGCACTTTTACTGCATAATCTGAATTTATGGCCAACATTATAAATGTTTACGATGTAACAAATTCATTTTGGTTAAGATTCGGTTGATAGTGGATGGTGTTGCGTGGTGCCATCTGTGGGTGAAACTGTGATTTACCGCATGACTCTGGATATCTAAGTAAGATTAATTCCGTAAATGTATCACATTATTGATAATTTGCCTTATTTGGACGCGATTTAAGCATACCCAAGAACAATTGCAATTTGAATTTTGATATATAAGTAACATAGAAATGTTTGAAAAAACTTAAGGTTGAAATATAATATAAAATTAAAACTTGAGCTTTAATATTAAGAAGCTACAAATTTAAAAATTAAAACTTTAAATTAGTGGTAAAACAGTCCTTCTTAAGGCCTCCTTTTTTGCTAAAAAATTGTAAACGTTACATATCTAGTTCTATTTTTTTTAAGTGAACAACCTGGTTGGAAAAGAAAGAATCTAAGGTTGTTTTTATTTATTTTAATTCGATTTCCAGATTCGAACTATCTATTATTTGAAGTTTGAATATTTTATTCAAATTGTTTTTGAAAATATTTGTCACAATAAATACAATTTAACAATATTTGACCAATATTCTCATTTTGTTGTGAGCTGGGCATCATTTATGATCTTGGCTAACTAAAGTAAAAAAAAATTGACATAAAATTGTTCATAGTTTTCTTAATCATTTTTTTTAAAGATTATTAAGCATTTAGGGCTCTTACTACTTGAGAAACTCATAAATATATACATGCTATAAATGTTAATTTTACATTTAGAGAGTTTTTTTTACAAGAAAATATGTAGAGTGGCAACGTAATGGATATTTTTCACTTTTATAATTAGAAAACTCATAAATTAAGCTTTAAGGCTTCATAATTAAATCATATATTAAAACACATAAATTAAGCACAGGTTAAATAAAAGGATAGTTATTTCATTCAGTTTAATTAGATCGAAGAGTTCTTTAGGCATTACTAACTAATATCTCAAATAGAAACTTCATTTATCTTTGAACACTTTGAAGTTGTAAACAATTATGTTTTTTAATGAATTAATGAATTTATTCAGTGGTATCATTGAGTCAGTCTTAGATCCGTTTAACTACTTCAAATTCTTAATTTAAAAATTAAATATAGATTACCTGTGCGTAATTACATCATTTATTTGATAACACTTTTAAAGTTGGAATAGAAACATTTTTTGAGAATGACCCATAAGGTACTGAAAAAAGGATAAAATCAATATACCATCTTTGATAGACGGAATTCAATTCTTCCTCAAAAATTCGCTCTCAATCTCAGATGACATTTTTCAGAGATCTCCTTTTTATTGGCGGGGGTGCAGTTAAAAAGTATCGACTTCTCGCATTGCAGAAATATCCGATTTCTTCTCGACAATCTTTTGAGAAATAGCCGGAATGGATTGAGGATATGGAGGAAAGAAGATGAACATGTTTGGCGTGGGAAAAAAAAATCGAGATTTAAAAATCGCCAAATGGATGTAATTTAGGTAATTTAATCGTTTCCGGCTGTCTATTTGTAGCTCTCTTTAAGAGCTTTAACACAGCCAATATCACCTCGTGATTTAGAACCGTGGTCAAGTGACGAGGTTGACACCTGAGCGAGCATGACCTTCGAGCGACAACGTACTCTAACGCTGTCGAGACTTTCGACTCCACGGTTCAAACGACCATGTATATCTCAGTGTACTCGGGCACCCCAGTTATTTTTAGAGGGATTTCCCCCCAGATCGAATATGTCTATAGTATAGCTAGGATAGGGACAGAACCAAGAACTTTCTCGTTGAGAGGCTCGTCGTTTATCTACCCCGGCCACTAGGGAATAACAACTGGATGTGATTCGCCCAAACAAAATGAGTAAGTTGAACACTTCCGGCTGTCTGTTATCAGTATATGTACTGAGCTTTACCGCAGCCAAATTACGCTGTTAATTTAGAGCCATGGTCAAGTGACGGGTTAGACACCGGAACTGACATCCGAAGAGTTGAGTTTAGTTAATATAACGTCGCACTAGAGCTACAAGAAGGGTATTGGCGATTGGCGTCATAATTTAGAGCCAATGTCAACTGACGAGCCGAAACCTGATAACATCCGGAGAAACTTCGAGCAATATTGTACGCTAACGCAGTTAGGACTTTAGACTCCACAGATTTAACTCCACATGTCTGTTTCTGTCAAGCAATAAGAACTACAGAAACTCAATTGACGACTAGAAATTTACGCCTGCTGTGATGTCATAGGTTGTTAAACGTTGCCTTAAAATGACACAAACAAACCATCCGGTAGCTAATTCGTCGAAAATAAAAGGGCAAAGTCTATAGTGACGTCCGAGTACGTCAAACATTGTGTTCTACGCCTCAAACAAAACAAGATCCACTCCGTTCAAATCGTCTATTATACTCCAAAACGAATTTTTTTATGTTTAAGAAATTTTCAATAAAAAAAGATAATTTATGCAGCTGTAGATTTTTGTATAAGATCTATAAATAAATATATGTTTATAACATTTCCCGTCTTACGAACAATAGGGAATTCGAAAGGGACTAGTTCCAGCTTTCGTTCTAGTTTTGACAAATTATCTACCGGGTGGTTTGGTGGTGTCGACATAACTATGACGTTACTGCAGGCGTGGCCATTCCAGTTGTCCATTTAAACTATTTATTGTACTAACATAGCGCCAAAACAACAGCCAAGTATTTATTTGGGCGTATTATGGGTGCGAATATGGCGTCACTTGGCAACCTATTTTATTTATTGGCTTTGAAAAGGCAGCATCTTCATTTCATTCGTCCTCCATAGTTGAGGCCAAATCTGAAGAGCCAAAGAAAAGGGAGACGGACCTATAGTAGATTTGACAGATGTATTTAATCGGGTCAAGAAGAGACTTTTCGTTTCTGGATATTTTTTTTCTTCGTCATTTCGCAGGACCCTTTGGTGAAATATAGAAAAAGAGTGAATGGAATCTTTTGAATCGGAGAAACCGAGAAGATTGCGTGTATCGGTGCTATGAATTTTCGATTGGAAAGTGACACTATTGCCGATATAAGTGATTGAAGTTTTAATTTACAACCCGATTCGATACCTGCTATCTTCAAGATAATAAATAATCAGTAGAGTCTGTAGAGTTCTGGTTCAACTTGTAGTGCGCTTATTCTAATGTTGCTTTGATTTTCCTTTGCGAACTCTATTATCGGGTTGAGGGTTATGCGAACCCTATTAGCTCTCGACTATACGATCATGTATGCATGTTTATTTAGATTACATAAAAATTAATTTGCAATTTGAAGAAGTACTTATGTAATAATTCGTTCAGCAAGGATTGCAGGCAAAATATCTTTGATAAAAAAAATAATGAGTAAAAACTAATAAAAAGTAAAAAAAGGGCAACAGTTGTTTTGGTTCCTAGGATTTTCGAACAGATTTTAGTTATATTTGGGTTACTGATTATAAACATAAAATATGTTTTTCACAGCTCTATTTTTTAAAATACTCACGTCTAAATGTGTCGTATTTTGGTAGAAATCGAAAAACCAAAATTTTAGTTTAAAAAGTTTTTTTTAATGTAATAAGCGTTTCTTGCAGTTTTTGATGCTTTACACAAGTTTGGATTTAATTTTTTTCTACCTCTAATCGTTTTGTCACAATATGACTCTAAAAAGTTATACTTTCTTGCTTTTATATAAAGAGTCAAATTAGGGAAAAACCGTTAAGGGGGAATGGGCGCACTGGACCGGGGGTCTCAAAAGCAAAGTGCATCAGTGTTAATCCTATGGAGAAAAAAAATATTTTCTCTGCCACATTTCTCCGGCTGTATTGAATATTTTTACAAGCAGATTTTTTATGTGATAAATGTATCTGACTTACAGGTCCCGACCTTCCCACTTTTTGAAATAGATTTGAATATTTTTTGTAATTTTCAATAAATAATTTTACGCAAAATATTCGACGCAATTTCAAAAAGTGGGAAGATAGAGACCTGTAAGTTATCTAAATTTATTATTTTAAACCGTTTGCCCGTTTGTACCGTTTAAACCGTTTATTATATTAAACCGTTTGCAAAAATATTCATTGCAGCCGGAGAAATGTGGCAGAGAAAATAGTTTTTTCGCCATTGGATTAACACTGAGGCACTTGAGTTTGGAGACCCGCGGTCCCGCGCGCCCATTCCCCCTTAAAACTAAAGAAAAGCGGAATACAGATTAGTGTTTAGCATTAAAAACTGCGTAAGGTAACATTTAAATCAAAAATTGTTCAAAAACTAAACACTTTTCGTTTTCGAACACTTTTTTTATAGAAAAAACGTGAATATCTCAAAAAATATAGGTGTTAGAGAAAATTGATTTCATTTTTTGAATCAGCTTCTAATAGAACTAAAAGCAGTTCTAACATCAGAGGCATAAAAAAAAGAATTATTTTTGTTGGTCTATGTATTTGAAATAAGTAATAAATTTTAACTATTTTTATACTTTATAAATAGGCCAACAATGAAAATTGTAGGCACAAAAAAAATTGTCAGAAAAAATTACAGGAATTTATAGAGGGCTAAGTGAGGTGTTGATAACCAGATTTTATGCTTTTCAAAATAAAGATTTTCGAGTCAAGGCTCTAAAAAAAGGATAAAAATACAAGTTTGGCAGATTTATGTAATCGGATCAAGGAAGGGATTTCCGTTTCTGGATTCTATTTTCATCTCTCAAGCCCCTTTGGTAAGGTAAGAAAAAGGATGAAGTAAATCTTCTAAATGTAAGATCTGAGAAGATTTTGTAAGCAGGTTGATAGAAATCATAGAAGTCATAGAAGCCATAATTGGTTCTCGAGAAATCTCCAGTTTTAGATAGACTAACTTCACAGGATGTGTACACATGGGTTATTGAAGACAGGGATTCGTAATTGTAAACCACTGTAGCCCAAAACAAAATAATAAGAGGTCTTCTTTAACTTGTGACAAAGCGGTTATGTTTAAGCGAGAATTAGCTGGTTAGAATGTTAGATTCTACTAATCAGTGGCAAAGCATAGTATTTTTTTTTGTCATTGCTACGAATAGTAACGATCAGTATTGCGTAAACTGGTGAACAGTGAGCTTCTTTGCTGATAACTTATCTCTTGTCAGTTATCCATAAAAAAATCAATATATTTATAAATTCAAAAGTGAAATAACTTTCATTCGGATTAAACTGATTTTATACGAGTCCTTAATTTCTAAAGTAAAATTAGTTGTGCTCGTCTAATTTGGGAAATTTTATAAAAACGCTGTTATAATACGAAATGAAACTTAAAACTACGAAGGCTTAAAAATGTATTAATAGAACTGGGATTTAAACAAAAGCAATGTAAACGATGGAAAATTCCGCTCTCAATTTTGTAAAACATATTACAATTTTGATTTTTACGATTGATTCATTATCAAGGACTATACCTCCTTAAATATATTGCGAAAAATATAAGCATTAAGAATAAATTAAATTATAAAAAAAATCAACAGTACACACTTACCTTCTATTTGATAACCTAGTTCATCCAACATTTATCTTGGTTGGTTGGTAGACATATATATATTCAGGTTTGTGTGCTTGGTCAGCGACCCGCTTATAAACCTTCGTCAAGTAAGACAGACACAACAGACAACACAAAAAAATTCAGAATTTTAGAGGAGACAGATAGTGATACCCAGAATTTGGCTTTTCAACTCAGATATTTGATTGGCTTAGAAAGGATAAATACGTTTGGAACAGATTTATAACGATCAAGACTCGGGATTTCCGTTTGGATCTTCATCGTCCGAGCCTTGCAGGTATACGAACCAGAGTAATCTCTGAACCATAGTGTCGAATTTGGTAACCATTTATTTAAATCTAGTTTGAGCCATAATGTTCTCGAGAATTCTGTTTTGGATAGGACTAATTCACAGATTAACTGGGTTATTTATAGTGGTTCGTTAAACGTAGCCCAAAACAGATTTTAATGAAGTCTTTTCAAGTGGAGCAAGCGTTATGTTTAAGCAGAAATACGTTTAAAGGTAGATTCGTACGTCGCAAGCAGTATGTGTCGATCACGATTACTATGCAAAAATTAAAAGATAATGAGCATCAGCTGCGAATCCTTATTGAAAATATATTGGTGCACTGTGTGTGTGTGAAGTGTAATTATATTCGAATTGGAAACTCCCCTTCCTCCCACACGAACTAAGCACTTGTGTGAATGGTATCGTAATACTTCGCAAATCGGTAACTTTTTAGCTCGTCTACGTAAAATAGTTTTTAAAATTAAACAAGTGTTTTAATTTTAAATACTGTTACAATAATGTGATTAAAAAAAACGCGCTAAAATTATTATAAACTGATTTAACAAAAGCTAAATTTAATAGTTGCAAATTTTATTTCGAATCTAACAATTTTAACTTATTTTGAATAATCAATTATTTTTAATAAAGACTAAATTCCTCCTTTTAAATAAATGCATAAAATTTCATATCAAATTAAAAAGGATTCCGTATAAATATTTTCTATTTGCAAACCTAGTTCAGCAAAATTAATTTTTTTGGTTTGGTTGTAAAGAATTAAATTTCAGGTTGTTGCGAAGGCAACTGTTTAATTCTAATAAAACAGGACCTTACAGTAACAACAAAGTTTGAACACCTAATTTATTTTCATTAACTGTTCCCCATAATAATGGCTTGTATCGTTGTAATTTGATTTGGTTGGAAATATAGAGTACTTTTTGAATAAATTTCGCAACAGTCCCATTTACATCTTCTCGAAGATTCATTATCGATAGTTTAGTACTTCAAAAAATAAATTGTACAATTGATGCTTAAATAACGGCCATTTACTTTGCAATTTTTTTTATGCATTAGAATTTCTAGCTTTTTGCTTCTGACCTTATACAACTATAAAGACTTATTTTTAATTGCAATCGACTGACAGTTCATAAAATTTTTCAAGTGTTTTTTTTTAAAAAGTCTGATGAGTACGAAATGGCACAGTGAAAATGATTACATAGATTTGAAACTTCATTACATCTGTAGTTTAAATCTTTTAGTCAGTGACATTAAATAATCATTAAGTTCTTAACAAATTTAAGAGCCATCTGATTTATGCTTCAGTGGTACGCCACGTTGTCGGATGGACTTTAATACAAAAAAATTAAAATAAAAATAGAATTCAGTTCATTCAATGTAGATAAAAAACCTTGTATTTAAATTATAAATAAATTTAATTTAATTAATGAAATTTGTGGTGTCTAGATTATTTTTTGTTTAGAAGCTTCCCCTCCCTGCTCTGGGCCTATCTCTATGCACTTGGTGACCGACGGTATCGACGGAAGTGACGTCTGCAACATCATACCTACCTTTTTACTGTCTTCATAAAATGTTTGGAATAAAAAAGGTGGATTCTAAATCCTCGGTTATGATAATACTAATATAAACTGTTTTTGTAAAGTTTATGTAAGTTAAAATTATATTTAAAAAAAGATCTAATTGTAGCTAAGAAATTATCTATTTTTTTCTTGTTAATTTATTTTCTCTTAGTGTGAAAGTAAACTTCCCCACGCTTCCCCACGGAACTTGTAGTGCTTACTTCATATATTGATATCCAACAAGAATATGTTGCGCATGTTTGCGCAATTTTGATTTATTCCCTTTTTTATATAGCTCCCAAAATTTAAAAACCACACACATTTAAATAGCTTATGGTTGAAATACATTAAACTGGAATTTTTGTGTGTGAAAATTCTGGTAAAATATTTTTAATTAAAAAATACTAGCAAATTTATACCCGTTCTTCGCACGGAATAAAAAATATCAAATAGATTCCAAATATGTGTACCATATACCCTTATAGGATCATAAACTTATTATTGTTTCCGCTCGTTATAAATTGTAAAATACCGTTTCATTGCCTTAAAATTCCAAAATCAAAAATACGCCATAAAATGCACTCATAAATGTCATCACAATTCCCTCATAAATACATAAAACCTTTTAGCTCATTTGGCGCGTTTTGGGAAATAATTTGGCGAGAAAATATATATAGCTACCCACACCAATTATACAGCTCTAACACAAGGACCTTCGAACAACCGACCAGCTTATAAATTATTTATAAAAGAAATTGCCTGTTTGGCGAATTTTAGTTAATAATTTGGCGATTTTGGCAACGTATTTGGCGAAAAAATAAAGACATAAAACACTAATAGCTCTAGTGCGATCCTTTATTAACCATCATAGTTCAGTAATAGCTTAACTATACATTTATTGCTTAAATATGCATACATGCAGTCAACAGAAAAATCAATGAAAAAATCATCAAATAAACCCACAATAAAATCCGGGAATGAAGACTGGCGGAATTACGTCACTTGAAACATGTCAATTATTTTTCAAATAATGAATTTAGTTTCTGAAAGTAATGGCAAAAGAATAAAATAAACATTTTGAATTTTAAATGTTTTCTTTAAAAGTTTTATTTAATTTTTTCAGCCGATGGCATCAGGAAAGAGAAAAAATGATCGGATTTGAGCGAAAGTGGTGTATTTTTTTCAGAAAATTCGAATTTTCTCTAAAAATGAAACAAATATGAAAAAACTAAGCCTCAGGTGCACACGTTCGTATTAGAGGGAATCTATCTTAAAAATTTCGAATTTCTGAGGGCAGTATAAGTAGGTCTTTTACGATCCGAAGACAAACACACAGGCACACAGACTCTTTCTTTTATTATTATAGATAGGATCAAGAAAACCCCATGCAACTTGATATTTGTCCTTAACCAGTGTATAAAGTGGAGTTGTGAC
Source organism: Oedothorax gibbosus (assembly GCA_019343175.1). NCBI lineage: Eukaryota > Metazoa > Arthropoda > Arachnida > Araneae > Linyphiidae > Oedothorax > Oedothorax gibbosus. The sequence continues at coordinate 13,021,339 of CM033273.1, forward strand.
GATGTCTCAGAAACTGTCTCACCATTCCCAAAAAAAAGCTTGGATCTAGTGAGAAATTTATAGTGATTTTTTTTTTATTTGAACATTGTAAAATTAGTTTAGCAGGCTTTCTTTCAACTTATATGATATGTATGCATGTATATATGTCTTCATAATGTTGAAATGAAAGCATAATGTAACTTCTTGAGGGATTTTTATTACTTTTTTGCTTCTTAGGCAAGTCTCAAGATTGATGTATCGCATCTTTTATTGCAGAATTACGTTCAAAAGAACTTGTTTTAAAATAATGGATTTATATAATTTAATGAGAGAGAATCTTTGCATAAAACGCCATACGAAAATTTATGTTTTTTTTAAATCTCAAAAAGTGTACAAATGGCCAGATTAATGAATCAATCGATTTAATTTAAACTCTTTCGCATTTTACAACGCCGCGTCTCATAGAAAACTGGTTAAAAAGTAAGAATTCTTATATTTTAAACAAAATCATTACTAAAAATATCTTTAAAGTGTACTCATTATTCATAATTAACTTATTTTACATTAAATACAATCAACAAAATTTTTATAAATCTCTCCAGTGAATTAGTGCCAGCTAATGTGGTATCTTGAGACACTGTGCGTTGGTGCTTTGGAGCTCGTGCACTATTTTTACATGGAGAATTTTTCATCGGGCATTTTTTGGCTGCACGGGTCGTTTATTTGTCGACATTCAAACACTTAAGTGTGGAAAGGTAATAGATTTTTGCTGCCTATATTTCCAGCCCCGTGTCTAATGATAGAGACCCAAAAATGTAAGTGTCGTAGTAATTTAAAATCATGGTCAAATGACGTGATCGACACTTGAGTTGGAATGGAACTCGGACGACATCGTACGTTAATGTCGTTGGGATTTTAATCTCCTTCCATTAAATGAACGAAAATGCTTGGAGAACGTCTGAACCATTGTAATTTGATGAACTTAATTTATCGTGCTTTTAGCCAATATTTAATTTTAGATATCCGATGGCAAAGAGTTGTAACAGATTTTTTTAACTATCATATTTGCAAATATTTATTATTTTTAAAATTGAATCTCAATACATCCCCATTTCTTTTCGTTTTGCGCAATATATACTTTATAACAGCGATTCAAAGTCAACTATCTCAGAAGCCCGCCAAAAACAATAAACAGCTGATGACTTAGCAGGGGCCCAAGTTGTTCAGCGGCCTTGTGTTTTTTTTATGCCCGATACGAGTTTACACCGATTTAAAAGATTTTAAATCCCCAATTTTACTAATAATATATACACATAAATTCAAGCACACACAAAAATCCAACATTTTTCATCATGTCGAAAGCAGTGATGTTGGACTTGGGGAATCGTTTTTGATTGCACCATTTCTTGACGTTTTTGTTTACTTTATAAATTGGTAATTTTTTGTCATTTCAAAAAAAGTAAAAAAAAAAAGTTAAAAAAAAAAAATCTAATTTCTCCGAAATATCCAAAACAAAATCGAAAATCTAAAAAGTTCTGAACTTCCTCATTTCATTTTAGGTTCATCCGTATAAAATTTCTAGAATTGAGACACAGATGAAAACTTGAAAGCATTTTATACAAGGAACACACAAACACGGACAAACATCTGAAAATTAACTTAGCATATATATTTTTGTATCTCTATATAAACAGCAATAAAAGAAATATATGTTTTCTAACAAAAATATAGCCCATTCCAATGCGTTGTAAATAAATAAATAAAATATAGAAACAGACTTACAATAAAAAATAACGTAAAATATAAAAGAAGCTCTCGCTTTTTGGAAATATATGCGACGGACGTGACTCCACTCCGAAACTGGATATGTCGCCAAAAACGCACGCTAAGAAAAAAGAAAGATGATTCACAAATAAAAAAAAACCGAAAAAAAAAAACTTGACGCAAGACGATTTAAAAAAGGGGAAAGAAGAAAGTTGAAAAACTTCCTTTGGACGTTTTTACAAGCAGGTCACGTGAAAGTTTTCTAGAACGAAAAAGTTCAAAATCTTTTGTCATCTGTCAACCTGTATTTAGAAGGACGCGTCCTGGTATTCTTAGACCTGATTGGATAGTTCGGGATTTGTACTGGTTGTTTGTACTGGAGGAGAAGGATAAGTACTTGTTCCAGTACTTGGTGGGGAGTTGCGTGTTTTACTTGAAATAAGCTGTTTTGTTTTGTTAGTTTATTGTTTGGCCTTTCAGGTTTTTGTTTGTGTTGTAGTTTCTTTTAAAAGGAAGGTTTGAAAGGTTGTGGAAAGTAGTCACAAATGCTTAGTTGTTGTTTTGAAGACGGGTTTATTAAATCTTTCATTTTTTAACTTAAAAATAGTGTTTGTTTCATTTTTTTACAGGTTGATCTTTTTGTAAAAAAAGCAGTGGAAATAAAGTACATTGTAGAAAAATAATGTTTTATTTTAATCATAAAAAATAAAATTTATAATTAAAGAAAAAACTGCAATTTCCAAAAGTTCAACTGACAACTTAAAATATTGAACGTACATCCATTCACTTTTATGTTGCTGTGGTATACGTTGATTGTACCATCTGCTAAATTTTTTAAAGTGAATTTATAACGTGCAAACTTCAAAGTTATGTTCCATGGTAATTTATTTGAAATTCAAACGACTCAATCAATTTCTCTAGCATTATGGAGTCTAGAATTAGACAGTCAAAAACAAAGCCAACATCAAACCAAACATGAATAATTAATTTTTTTTTGGAGATGATAGATAACTTTTAAATTATATTACATGGGTAAAAATGCTTCAAATGTTTTCAACATTTCATACATTTTACAGAGAAAAAATATACGAGGTTCAGGAATTTTTTTTTCTTCACTGCTTGAAAAATTTAAAGTTTTATTTAAGTTTAAATCCCAGTTACACTACGCAATATTTTGAAAGCCGTTGCGTTACATACTAGAAAAGTTTTATCACTATTTTCTTCTCCAGTGGTTCAGAAAAATGTCTAAAACTTATTTTTTTTTATCCCAAGTAAGTTAAGTATAGGGAATATATGCAAGACTCTGGAGACTGAAAAATGAACTCGAGGGAACCGAATCCACTTTCAATGTACTTTCGCGTGTTTAAAACATATATAAAAATTGATAAAAAAAACATAAAATAACGGTAGAAATTGTCGTCAGTTCTTGTCGCCAACTGGGACAAGTTACAATAGAACTAAAGAGATGCATCTACTGAAGATCTTCATGGGTTCTTCGAGGAATATTACGAATTATTTTTATGAGTGTTAGAGGATTTTAAGTTGGAAGTTTTCCCAAGGGTAAGAATATTGGAAAATCATTCTTCTTTGGGCAAGAGTATTGACTGCTGACGAATAGTGATATTGAAGTTAAACGATTAATAAAAAATTGCTCTTATACGATTATATAATTCAAACAAGAAGTTCTGAAAGAAGTAAAACAACCTACTTTCCTGTTACTTCATTACTTAGATAACTTTTAATAGTACGAATATACATACAAACGAAAAGAAAGTGTAAAAAAAAGAGTATAAGATGTCATACACCTTTCTAACAAAAAAAAACTATTTAAAAAATAATCGGACTGTTAGAACTGAAGTTAAAACATACCGTCGTAGGACAGATGTACAGAAAAGCGTACATACAGACGAACGAAAAGAATAAAAGAAAAATCTTTGATATTATACCTTTAAAACAAAACCAAAATTTATAAAATCAGACTGTTAAAACAAAAGTAAAAACAGGACGTTTTATGAAGAACATAGTATGTATAAAATACAGGGTTTGGATGTTTGGACAGACAGACGGGCGAGTGGAAATCACTACGATGTCAGTACCTACTTTACAGTTTTAGAAATAAAAGAGAGAGAGAGAAGACTAAAAACGTAGTAATTGATATTTTAAAATAAATTATACAACTTTGGCAAGGAAGCTTTAATATTTGAGACTTGTTTTTAAATGCCAAAATATGTGATATGAATGTGAACTATATAACTAAAATACATATTACTGCATTGTACTCATTTGTAAAAGTTTAACGATAACTTTTATTGGTATTCACAGCATGTGTACTCTAGGAATCCAAAAGTGTATTTGAATGTAAAACTTAAGTAAGTTGTTGTTAGATAAGTTGTTAATATTTTAAAAATATATAATAACTGTTTTTAAGATAAAATTGGTAATTGCTAACATTTTTAATTAGGTTATAAGTTAAAAGTGACTTTAATAACAAGGGACTTTAATAAAAAACAAGGTTTTTAGAAATTTTTTGTAAGTTTTCAGCTTTTAAAATTACCACTTAAAAATTAAAATTTTTTGTTTACCAAAAGAAACGTTTTATAAGTTTCAAAATGTAAATGTACATGGTTAAATTTCTCCAATATCGGAACACAATCGTACATTTGTAATGGCTAAGCAGATTAAAAATATTTTATAAAAAATGCAGACATTTTCTCTCTATTCCATAAGTAAGAATTACAGCGGTAAAGTAAAAAACACACAACTAATAATACAACAATGATTAATTTTTATACGAATAAAAACCTAATAACGACCCTATAGAACTTGCTTAGGTGCGTTCATAACCTAATGAAAGAAACCTAATCGCAAAAACATATTCTTAATGCCTCTATCAAAAGCTGCCAAAATACTATTACTACCCCATTTCATGGTCGGTAGCGTTTTTCTTATTTTTTCCTACACAGCTTGAAGAGAGTCCCCAATTGACCGAGTTCTAGAACAATCGAAGGGGTGGATGGAGATGGAGGATGTTAAATGTGTGGCCATAAGTTATTATTTAACAGTTATTTTTAATTAATTGGATTTGTATGTATTTTGGTTAATTAGTATTATTAAATTAATACTAATAATTGCGAAAAAACAAATGCTGATAAATAGTCTTAATAATAAGTAGTGTAATAATAATATACTAGGGGAGATGTGTGTACATAGGTTCGGGTTTTTTGTATTATGTATTTTTTTATGTTTCGGATATATCTACATGCGTTTGATGTCCGTCTGTCTGTCTGTCCGTATGTCTGTCCGTACCCCCCTTCCGAAATAGGTTCTAACAATCGTATCTTAAAAATTCTTTTTTTGTTAGAAAGCTATGACCTCAGATACCCAATTTTCATACTTTTTGTCCGCCTGCCTGTTTGTCCGGACGGACATAAATCTACTATCTGTTGGCGAATTTCCCATTGAATTAGCATTGAAATTCAATTTTGAGTCATTTAAATCACTGTTGCCAAATCAACAATGGCACGAGGAACTTCATTTAAAAATATTTGAAGCAAAATGATTTTTTCATGGACCATTTTGTAATGACGTCATAAAATGTAGCACAATGTGATTCTTTGATTGTTCATTAATTGTTTACCAAGAAAGCGGCGAGTGTTTTTTTTTGCATACAATTCTGCTTAGTTTTAATTTACATTTTTTAAATGCAGTTTGGAGTAGTTTCATTGTTTTTGTTATTAATAAATATTTAATTATTCTTCGAACTGCAAATAAATCGAGCAGACGATATAAATAATAGTAAGTTAATTTGTGAAAGAATATTAAGGAAAATAGTTGATTCTGGCTTTTAGAAGTTTAAATTAGAGCTGGATGTTGTCTTAGCGAGTTTTTTCTAATTTGTCTAATCTAATGTAGAAACGGTTGTTGATGATATTTACTATTATGAACCTAGTTGTTTCCCGATTAGAATTTCAGTAAGTATTTAAGTAACAGGAAAGTAGGCAATTCTAGTACTTTAAGAACTTCTTGTTACTTTTACTAAACACAAAAATCTTCTTTCACATCTAACTTGAGCAACAGGCTTCCTATTCAAGACTTGAAAGTAGTTTAAATGAGGGAAATAAGAGTTAGTCTTTACTCATAGAAGGAACAATTTTTATAACCAAATATTTAAAAATTTGTGGGCACTGAATCTTGGTACACAGTTACCATATGCACGCGCATCTTTCTTAGTATTAGTAGTACATTGAATACAATAACAAATTATTAATCTGACTTAACAAGTTAATACAATCATACTTTAAAATAAGTTTTTTACTTACGTAACTAGAAAAGACAAGTAATTTCACAAAAATGTTATACTTTATTAAATTTATTACACTGCCTTATTATTTTTGCTATGACACACTTCCTCTCCCTCGATTTATGTTTTCTCCCTAATATTCGTTTTTTTGTTAAGAGACTCTTAGCAAGGTATAACAAGTTATACAGGTAGTGTCCTGTGCAACTCGTTTTTCCTTTGTAAGATCCTTGAAGCTGATAAATAAATATTAAGGAGGGATACTAGTTTTGAAATTTATTAGGTTTTCGGGGTTATAATACATTTTGTGATATTTGGAAGATATAACTACTTATGCAAGTTATTACTTAGTGCTAATTCGTGATTTCAATAAAACAGTAAATTTCAAGCATATTAATGAATTTAAAGTCACTGCATCTAATGCAAAAAGAATAAAAAAAACGTTGCTGAATATAAAATTGATAATTACTATTTTATAAAAGCAAGGAACAAGTTTCAACTGTTTGCCAATGAGAAAGATTGAAACACTTTACACACATTTTTTGTATAGTTTTTATTTGAATTACGTTGCACTAGATCTACACTAGGGTTATTGGTGACAACTTCTTAAATAATAACACCGTCAAGTCATGAGACTAACACCTTTGCTGGCCCACAACTTGACCTTAAAGAAACACCCCCCCCCCCCCTCTAGACTTTGATTCACGGCAGATTTATCGTTCACCAGTACCATATATGCTATTTATTGGCGTTTCTATTTGCTATTTTCTTTTTGCTAGCACAATTTGTTAGTAAATTGGTTAATACGACGACAGGGCTTTCTTTCAAAGGGTAAAAGTCGCCCGTAGCATGGTTGTACAGGCTAATTCAATGCAGAATTACCATTTTATAGTGTAGTAAGTCCCGTGTGTTAAAAGTTATTATAGAAGATTTACACTCAAATGCAAGACGGGACAGTGCCACCATTCTATTTACTTCATTCTCAACTACTGATTGTATATCTGCCCATATTCGATGCACCAAACTTTAGGTCCATTTGCGAAAGACTTCATGACTGCGTGCTAAGCGTCTCGGTTATCGTTCCTGTTGACAACGATATATTGCATTGAATTGTCCAAAAAGATGCAAGTCAAATCATTTTACTTATGCGTGTGAGAAAAAAAATGAAAACCCAAAAAAGCGATGGAAACTTGTAATTGCCAGGAACGTTCGCAATATATAAGAGTAACGTTGCGAAAAAAAAATTGTAGTGTATTGTGAACTTAGTATTCTCTATGCTGATAGGGATACATAATCTATTCACCTGTATAATGACCATGATGAACACAGGTACAACTTTTAGCATTAAGTGAAATGAATGTAGCGGAATAGTTGATCTACGCTTAAAGCAACTAAATGATGTAACCTGTTTTACTTAATTTGATTTTTTCAAATTTATGGTCTTTTTTAACTCGTGCCTAACACAACGAAAAAGCTTCAGTTAAATGGAATTAGCCCAAAATAAATAAAAACAAAATAACTATAACACCTACAAACTATTTTCACAATACCAACTCAAACACAGAAATAGGGACGTTTAGTGAGAAGTGGGGTCGCCCCGGGGCTCATTAGGGCGGCGGATTACATCCGGGTAACTCACGATGGGCACGGACCATTCCGGCGATAACGCGCCCACTAATTGCGGACTTTTCCTCCGACTTCGGTGGGTGGTGGGAAATCTCTTATTGCTTGTCCACACGAGAAAAAAGATTGGCTAGATTGATATTGTACTAGAATATGGACTAGAGTCAGAAGATATTTGGTCAACTAAACGTAGACAGAATCTTGGAACCTGTGTTCATCATGGTCATTATACTGGTGAATAGATTATGTATCCCTATCAGCATAGACTAAGTTCACAATACAACTGTAATTTTTTTTTGCAACGTTACTCTTATATATTGCAAATGTTCCTGGCATTCACAAGTTTCCATCGCTTTTTTTTGCATTTTCATTTTTTTCTCACACGCATAAGTAAAATTATTTGACTTGCATCTCTGCCGTACGTAGGCAGGTAAACTGCAGTAACTTCTATAATGACTTGGACCATTGTTGCAAGCACTCAATTAGTCTAACAATTAAGAAAACATACTGGAATTTTTTTTATTTCAGATCAAAAATGGTACAACTCATTGTTGCGATTACTGCAGTTTACCTGCCCACAGCAGATCTTTTTGGACAATTCAATGCAATGTATCGTTGTCAACAGGAACGATGACCGAGACGCTTAGCACACAGTCATGAAGTCGTTTCGCAAATGGACCCAAAGTTTGGTACATCAAATATGGGCAGATATCCAATCAGTAGTTGAGAATGAAGTAAAAAAAAAGGTCTCGTGTCCCGTCTTTGCATTTGAGTGTAAATCTTCTATCATTTCCAGGAAAGTTACTGGTTTTATGTGAGATTGTTTCTAAATTTTTAGGGAAAGTAACTGTATAGTATAGGAACATTACTGGTAAAAATTAGGCTGCATAAAATTTCCCAGTAACGTTCCTGATTTTTTTACTTTATAAACTACCTGTGGGGTGGTAAAAGGAAGAGGTTGTCGTCACTCTGTACGTATAAATAATTATTAACTAACCCTAAGTTTAGCGGACAAAGAAGAATCACCTGCAAATGGTACTCCGGTGTGTAGCAGAAGTATCTTATTGCTTGTTTACACGCAAGTTGTATGAAGGGGATATGGGAGGTATGTAAGTATTAACATATCTCTAGAGTGCGTACTAGACAGAATCACCCAATTTCGAGTATAATGATGAGAGCACTAGAAACACGGTAACTCGTAGTTTTGGTCAGTTGGCGAACGGCATTTTTTCCACCTTCCGAGGCAATTCGGTGCTAATTTTAGGCCTTCTTAGACAAAAATGATTCATTGTGCTTTTTCCAAGGTAATAGGGTATATGAAAGCAGAATGCCAAGCTTGTATCGACTCTTAGTAGAGTTTGATGGATATAGTGACTTTAGATTTATTTTATTTGAGAACAACTTGTCCAATGGTAGTTTAAGGCAATACTTCTTTTGGAGAAGGCCTTGGCACTTAAATAATGCCGTGGTTGAAGTAACCCTATCTAAAAAATCACAAGTTGAAAAGCAATGCCAAGACACAATTTGACAACGTTTTTGGTAAGTGACTGATCAGATTGACCAATCTCAATACATCACTTGTAAAATGGTATAGTCATCCTATCACTTCTTAGCATCTATGACGTGTGTTTCAGACGAGTCCAAACGATCACTCGCAAAACGAAAAGGGGTAAGGAAGATTTTGGTATAAGGTAGAGGGACTATAATTTTCGATTCATTACTTTTACTTTTGCAGGCCCATATTTCTTTAAGGTTTCGAAAGAGTTTCTCAAATGTTGAAGGGCAGTTCTAACTTGCATCGGGTTCACTATTATTGCATAGCCATATTTTCACTTATAGCGTTCCCCGAGGTGATACTGAATGCGTTAAATAATTCATACAACAGATGCAAATCTATTGAAAATCAAGTTAAGATAGAAAATAAATGCATGTGCAATTGATGACGACCATTAGCAGTTCACTATAATCATCCTTTCACCAATAACCCATGTGTAGTTTTAGCATGACCCATTATTTCCAACCAAACTAACCCAACAGTCCCCTAAACTCGCCAAACACCGTGGTATTTCATGGGATTAACAAACCTGCCACCTTTAGATTTTCTACCTGTTTTCAAAGTGGACTTTTCCACAATCAAAATTTTTGAGATGCTAAGAAGTGACCGACGGACTATAACCCACATATAGACCTTGTTTACAGTAGGTGTTGTTTAAGGCGTCATTCCATGGAGATTTTGTCCTGGTCTGAATCATACTATTAAGGAATTGGAGGTTGTCATATCACAAATTATGTTACGACAGTGTCTAGCACTATATCGAAGGTTCACATTTTAATTCAGAAAATTGACGCAAGGTGCAAACATGGAGGGCGTTTAAGAAAATATTGTAATCTGGCTAAGTATCAGATTTTCTTCTTCCTTCTTTGGGCTAATAAAACCAGCCAATTTAATAGAACATTGTAGGTATATAGGTAGGTTTGAATTATCGTTGCACTAGAGCTACACGAGGGCTATTAGCGACGGGCGTCGTATTTTAGAACCACACAGTCAAGTGACGAGCCGACACCTGAGTAGGCACCCAACGCAACCGTTAAAGGCGACATCGTACGCAGCGTTGGGACTTTGGAGCATATTTAACGTGCACTCCCTATACACGGGTTATTATTTGTCGGACATTTTTGGGCTGCACGGGCCGTTTATAGGTCGACAGTTATTTTTGGCGATGCCCGGACCCGAACCTGGGAGCATGCAAGGCGTACGTCTAACAGACTGGGCCCCCAGCCCCGAATAGAACATTGTATTCTGCTTGCATTACGATAAATTGCATTTAGTCCCAATATAAGAATAAGTTTACCAACTACAATTTTTTTAGTGCCTTAGATAATGTTTCTAATCATCATTCGTTGTTCTGAAAATCGTTCAATGTTCTGAAAATATTCACGGTATCTGTAAAACCTTTTCAAGTTTGTACCAAGATTTTTTCGGTATCTTACATGCATTTTTTGCAGAATAGTTTTCGAAGAACTATTTATTCTCAGGCTCAGGTATTGAATTACGTTATTTTTTATTAAAACTTTACTTTTCTTGTTGCAAAACGTATTCTATACTTTTAAATTCAATCTGTATCTATCTAGGAAAAACTTAAATGTTTTTAGGAAAACGAGTAGAGAGAATATCTGATATTCGGATATTATTTTGTCGACAATAAGGTATGTTCTATTTGGTACTAAACTGAAAATGTTAAAATGGTCGTTTATATTTTATGTGTTTTTGTACACTAAAGTTACTGGAAATATTCCACTCCATTTGGCAAATTATGTTTTACTGAAAATATTTTATTCAATTTCACAAATTATTTTATAAACTATTTTTGAGCTAGTTCTCTATTTGTTAAGCTGCAGATTCAACATACCAACTAAATAGTTCGTACGAGATATTTTATAGTTTTAAGTAATTTTTGCTTTGTGAGGTCGTTTCGCTTTTTATCAATATTTTTTAGGTAAAATTTGATTCGTAATTCGTTTTTTGGTGAAATTGAATTCGTAACTATTTTATAGAGGAAGGTAGGATTAAGAGCTTTACGAAAAGTTTAGTTTAGTTTGAATTATCGTCACTCCAGAGCTACACGAGGGCTATTGGCGACGGGCGTCGTATTTTAGAACCACAGTCAAGTGACGGCTTTACGAAAAGACCATACATAATTCGTAAACTATTGCAGAGGCAAATAATAGTTAAGAATAGAAAATTATTGAACACATAGTCAACATTAATGAATCTATCTTGAATAATAAAAGTTTATGCCTTCAAATTTTTTCGCCTACTATTTTCGTTGTAAACCTTTAAAATTTTCGAATATTTAGGTAGGAACAAGTAATCATTTGGGAAGTTTACAAAAATACATCATTTTTAATACATAGTTGAATTATTTATTCCAGGAATTATCTTGTTAGGTAAACTTGCTAATGTATGTAAATTTATATTGCAAATAATAATTAACATTTCTTCAAAGCAAACGTTACATAAGGTAATGTTTTTTGAAAGAAATATATTTTGCAGTTCACTTACCAATAAAAATAAAGAACAGAAGGGACATTTAATGAGAACGTATTAATGGTATTAGTTTTGAAAAAATGAATAAAAGCAAGCCAATGGAAATTGAAAAGATTAAATAAATATAAAAAAATAAAATACTTTTATCATGTTTATAAACCTTTATTTTTAATTATCAATAGGACCACATTCTATTTTCCAATAACATCTAAATTCTAAATACTACATACATTTTCAAATGAAATATGCAACGTATATAGGTTACCATTGAAAGGCATTTCAATGCTTGTAGTGAAGTAGAAGTTCTAATAGCGAAGCGATATTTGATCTTCTTATTGTCTTTTCTAAGACATCATCGGATATTATTTTAGAAATAAAATATAAATTAAGCCTAAAAATGCATGAGTTGCGCATGAATTAATCTGAAAAAACGTCTGAATGAATATACTTATTTTACTTTTGTTTAAAGAGGATTTTTTTTTCATGGAAAGTGTAAAAAGTGAATAATTTCTCTCTACGCATAGGATATATTTTCATATAATAAATTTCTTTGAAATAAATTCATTTTAAATATCCTAAATGACCTATCTTAAATTTCCTGTTATACAATAGAATAAAAATATTCCATTGCATTATTTCACCCAGATACATTTGATTTATAATTTTTATCTTGTCAAATCGAATTTTACGTATGCATTATTGTAACAAATATTGTTTACAAATTTGTGCAAGTCTTTATTTCTTCGCTTCTAACTTCTATTGATCTTTTTGATAAGTTTAGTTAGTAAAGCAATGTATTCAAATTTAAATAATTACTTCTATACAATGGGGTTGTTTTACGTCGTGAATGGCAACAGCTCCAGCGGTCTTGTTTTTATTTTTGTTTGTTTGGAATTACGTTTGTTTTTGGTACACGAAAATGAGTTTTCTAAGAATATTTTCGTTTTAAATATTTAAAATGTTGTGTGTGTGTGTGGGGGGGGGGGGGGGGTAGGTACATATATATTCCGGCTTGTGTGCTTGATCAGAGACCCGCTTATGAAGCCTTCGTCAAGTAAGACAGACACAGAATTTTTTTTTACTGTCACAGAGAAATGAATATACACCCAGGGCGATGGCGGGAATCGAACCAGCACCCGTTACAGCGCGCAGACTGCTAGCGTAATGGTCCAAACCACTCGGCCATCCGGGCCCCAAATTTTTGTTAAAGACAGCTTGCATAGAAAGAAATGCTTCTTTCCATCTATGATGGTCATTTTGAGTGTGGAACTGAAACAACAAATTAAATTGCAGGATACGGAAAAAGGCAAACAAGAGCGTTACATCATCTGAAACATTCTCAATAAACTGGTATACGACCATAGATATCATAGTTAAAGTATTAGATTGGCAGATCACGTGACCTCAAATGCTAACGACAGGACGCGCATGGAGGCCAAAATAAGAGGGCAAAATGGCCAGTATTGCCGCCACTTTAAGCAGAAAAATATTACGAAAAAATACCATTTATTTCTAAAATTACAAAAAAAAAAAATTCTAGAAAAGGATTTAAAGTCACTAAAAATATTCCAAAATGCAGCTGGTAATTTTACGATATTTTTTTGTAATTTTAGAATATAAATGGTATTTTTTCGTTGTATTTTTCTCCTTAAAGTGGCAGCAACACTGGCCATTTTGCCCTCTTATTTTGGCCTCCATGCGCGTCTCGTCGTTAGCATTGGAGGTCACGTGATCTGTCAATCTAATACTTTAACTATGATATCTATGTATACGACACGCGTGGAATTGAATGCAACGTTGTACCCAAATTAAGTAACCTATAAGGATATAAGGCTTTGAACCAACCGCGTTAGCCTGTTTATGAATGCATAAACACTTCGAAATTTACTTTATGTAACAACCTCAATTCCGCCGCATTGTTACCCAAGCCTCTAACTAATTTACCAATTCATGTTGCCTTGAATATTTACTAATTTATTCCAAACCCTTTTAATAAGATATAAATTTCGGATATTCCTGTCACTAAATTATGAAACAATATCTCCCTATTATTGTATTATAAATGGTAAGTTACTCTCGTAGTAGAGGTAAGAATAATGGCAAGTGGGAGTAAGAATAATTAGAGATGAGATTACGAGAATGGCACTTTCTGAAAGTTGCCAAGTTAATTTAGTAGGCCCATACAGACCGTACTCACTAGAAACACTTCTCAGTAATTTTTCGAACAAACAAGGTAATAGACAAGAAGTTCTCAAAAAAACTCACTAAATAGTTACTTTCCCTGTTTATTTTAATGATCGTTGAAATTCATGTAAAAAAGTAAGTTTGTAACCATAACTATTACCCAGACCGCGTCATAACAGAACACCTTAAAAAAATTAGCAAAAACTGCATTTACTTGTTATTCAAACTTTTAAAAGCTCAAATTTGCTATTTTCATTATTTAGTTTTCGGTAATTCAAGTAATAATATTTATAATTTGCTAAATTTATGACTAGTTCGAAGAATAATTATTTGGAATTGCTTGGGACAAATCTTTAAATCCCTTAAGTATACATTTGACGACAATTCCGGGAGCGAAAACAGGCAAAAACAGGTATGCTAAGTGAAACTATTATACGCTTAAATTGCTTTTCTCGTCAAGCATTTCTATTTCATTCAAAGCTTCATTCATGCCGGACCACTTTTATTTGCGCTATCTTGTAATTCCGATATTTAGTTCAGTATCTCCCATTGTACATTCTGTTTATTTGGGCTTAATACGGTTGCGATCAACGGTCTCACTACGCAAGCCATTTTAGCCATCTCTCCAGTCAAACCAGGCTTTTGACCAGGCAACATATCTATCTTATTCCTATATATGCTCGCTACATGCTAGGAGTGGCTTATCCGAAATTGCAATTATCCCCCCGACATAAGCTGGACACTAATACGATCATTTGGGATCTAACCACAAGGATGAGGTTTCCCAGGAAAATTCGTTTTAATAATTGGGTTGGGAATTTTCCCGTTCGGAATCCGGAGTCGGGAAATTTGGAATGGCTGTCATGGTTACATGGATATTTAGGAGTGGAGTCATTTTAGACGAAATGTATTTCCGATGTCAGATAATGCTATATTTTAGGCATCAAAGCCTTGAACCTAGATAACTTGTTTTAGCAAATGCGCATGTGTATTTAGCAAATACGCATAAATTCAAAAATCTAAAACGGCATTTCTCTTTCAAAAACTGTGTAAATCGAAAAACAAGTCAATTAAAAAACTATAGAAGGTATTGAAATTGTATTGAAAAGGGGTATATTCTTATTTTTTTTATTGCTTTTCATATTTGTAAGTGAATTTTTTCGCTCTCTTTTGCACTGTTTTTAAGATAAAAAAAAGCTAACTCAGCATTTTTTCGATAGTGGGCGCTGCAAACAGACATTTTGTTTAGATCATAGTCAATTTACTATGCATAGCCTGTACTTCTAATGCTTTAACTACCATAATGTGAAGATAATCAATGAAGTTTTTAGCAATTTTTGGATAAAGCGAACTACGCTTAAGTTTGAATTTAGGTGGATGTCCCCCCCCCCGAGTCTCCAAACCTAAGTCTTCTCTTTATTTGTTTTCTTTGTGTGTATTTAATACCTTTACAAACACTTTTTTTTATGTGAACACAGAATAATTTAACTTAGAAAATTATTTTCCCTATACGATTAACGCTGAAGACTACGGTTTGGAGACCCTATTTTCTCTCCCATTCCCCCTTAAAATATATATATACATACATACATAAATGCATACATACATACACACACATACACACACGCATATATATATATATATATATAGCATACACTGATTTAATGCAATGATTTTAAGTAAGAAACTATTTTCCAATTTCGCATTTGACAATGTAAAAAATTTTTTAGATCTATTCCTTTACTTTACGTTTCTTCAGTATCTAACTCGATTTTATAATGGAATTTATTTTATCAACGCAATTGAAAGAATTTCAGCAATGATAGTAGCAATAAAACTAAATTCTTATTGATCCATATGGTAACTAAGATCTTCTAAGGTTCGAAGGATTCATCAATTGCGTCGTCTAATAAATTGATATAATTTTTTTTTTAAATTTGACGTTAAAAAAATTGAGTTTAAATTGAGCAGACATTGTTTACAGAACTAGTTGCTTTGATAACTTGTTGTTAAATACTTTTAAAAATCTATTTTTTTCGGTGGTTCTAAAATTATGACGCCCGTCGCCAGTATCCCTCGTGTATAGCTCTAGTGCGACGACAATTCAATCTAAACTAAACTATTTTTTAAAAAATAATAATCTATTTTTAGATATGTTTTGGCTGGTCACGAATCATTGCCATTTTGGAACAGAGAATCAATCGGAGCACCTACAAGGAAAGTAATGAAAGCTGTAAAAACTACGTCATATGAAACAAAACAATTCTTATGTAGCTCTAGTTTATGTTTAAATTAAAGCAAACAAAATCTTAATTTGAGGGTATAAAAGTATAACGAACGTTATAATTTTTTAAAATCATTTTTGAATAGTTAATGAATAAAATTTTATATATATATAAAAGCAATTAAATATGCTTCATTTTAGCTTCCACACTACGTTTATAACGTAAAAAGTGGAAGGTTTTATAATCGTTCAGTCCGTCTGTCTGTCCGTCTGTCCGTCTGTCTGTCACCCACTTTCACAGAAAGAACCACAAGTCCCACAGACAAGTGGGATACGTCATTTTAAAGCAAAAAATCAGATTAGGCTACATTCCAAATTTCATTAAAAAATTTAAATTAGAAGTTTATTTAAAATTTAAATAACTAATTTTTTTTATCTACATTGAAATAACATGCAAATTCTATTTTTATTCATATTTTCACTGTTGTCATCCACAAGTCCCACAGACAAGTGGGATACGTCATTTTGAAGCAAAAAATCAGATTAGGCTACATGCCAAATTTCATTAAAAAATTTAAACTAGAAGCTTATTTAAAATTTAAATAACTAAAAATTTAATCTACATTGAAATAACATGCAAATTCCATTTTTATTCAATATTTTCACTGTTGCCATTTCGTTAAACGTACGAGAAACTTTTGTTAAAATAAAAATACACTTTTAAAAAAATATTTATTTATGTGATATAATTCGGTTTGGATTGTTGTATTATCACAATAGAGTTCTTTTAATGGTTCTATATATATGTATGTAGAAAGATGCATAGAGAGTTCTAACTTAACATAAAAAAAATATGCTAAGTTTCGCTTTTATTTTTAAAGCATCAATTGTACAAATTATAAATTTTTTGAACTGTAAATTAATTTAACAAATTATAAATAAGTGAATTTTCGAAAGAAATGTAAATGGGAAATTGTGGTGACAAAAATATTTATTAAAAAAGATTACATCATTATTCTTCGAACAAACAAATTTAGCAAACGATAAAGTCTAATTATTAAATCTGAGAAAGAAGATTAATGAAAATAGTTAATTTTGGCGTTTAAAACTTTGAATTGCAAATAGCTAAAGGCCCTGTTTTTATTAGAATTAAATCACATTTGCCATTCGCAACAATCGCTCGAGAAACTTTAATTCTTTTAGACAATAAATTAAAATAAATTTATTTTTGCAACATCGATCAGTTTGAAATGACGTCAAATATATTTCACTACGGAATCCTTGTTTGGTGATATGAAATGTTTTCATTCTATTTAAAAGCGAGGAATATGACATATTTATTCTTTAAAATATAAATTAATTTTTGCAAACGATAAGTAATAATTATTGAATTTTCGAAATAAAATAAATGAAACTAGCCAAATTTAGCTTGTAAATGTTAAATATAGAATTAATGTTGTGTTTGGCGCGTTTTTTTCCTGTTAAACACAAATATGTGGAAGCGAGTTAAGTGACAGATTCTGTTACAAACCTACTTGTTTATTTCGGAAAACAAACAGAAATAACAGAAGAAGCTCGCCAAACATCTCCAACTGTCCCAAAAATCTTTAATTCCTCCACCTAAGTCACATTCAATGACGAAGAATCTTCTCTTAAATACGCAATCGAAAC
This sequence comes from Oedothorax gibbosus, assembly GCA_019343175.1. Lineage (NCBI taxonomy): Eukaryota > Metazoa > Arthropoda > Arachnida > Araneae > Linyphiidae > Oedothorax > Oedothorax gibbosus. Next base: position 13,039,129 of record CM033273.1, read on the forward strand.
ATCGTCTCGCGAACAAAAATAAAAAAAGCAGCCATATTTACATAAAATCCATCGGGTAACAACCTCATACCTAATAACGAATATGCAGATGTGACTGAAGACTGCAGGGGGGTTAAAGAAGATGGAGACGCTTGGCGAGAAAAAAAGTGAAGCAGTCCAAAGTCGCCAAGTTGATTTGATATGCACACCAAGAATCCGAAGCACGTGCATGTCATATGACGTAAATAATGACGTAGAGCGAAATTGAAATGTACAGTCCCTGGACAAATTATTAGACGCACTGAAAGATTTCATGCATCAATCAATGATGAAAAAAATATTTTTAGAAAGACATTTGTGTTCCTAAACTTAAGCTATTGAATAGAAAATACTATCTGTTATACTTAATACATATATCGACATCTTTTTTAATGATATGACATTCTTTGGTATGTTTTCATCATTACTAAAAAAATACAGTGCGTCTAGTAATTTGTCCAGGGACTGCAAATTACAGTAACCCAAATTAAAATGGATAGTATGTCAACCGCTATGGGCATGTTTCAAGTGTTGAGTTGCAACAGAAATGCTGAATGAAAATATTTTTTTCTCTATCTTCGATTGGTGAAACAATGACTCGTAGGAACAGATCACCAATCGTAGCACCGATCCAAGGAAATGCAGGAATGAAAACTGGAAGGAAATATGTCAAATCGAACAAGAGAAAATAGTTCTTCAAAATGAGAACTGTTACAAGTAGCAAAACTGTTACAGGACTTAGCGAAGTGGATGGGTTGCTAAACAGTACGTTGTTACCTCACTAGTAATGGAAAAGCCGACGTATGTAACTATGCGCATGCGCATTTCGATACAAGCCGTACACGATTGAGCTGCGCGTGTTTATTGGCGCTAATAGGCCGACGTTGTCGCCATTATGGACACATCAGCAGAAAATTAGAAAATCAACTACGTTCGTCAATAGCGCCTTCTGACGGGTGTAACTTTAATTTGAACTTACTTTTGAGTTCCCTTGCAACAATATCCTTTATAGCCCCAATAAGTAAATGAACCACTCGAATATCAAAGAAAACGAATTATTTTAATTGTAACAATTGATTATTTGAATTTAAATAATGATTATTCACTCAGCTGTATAGGCATTTTTTTTAAAAATATCCTTAAACTTTTCTTTAATATTTTATTTCATGTAAATGAAACTTGTCTTGAGATATTGATACTGTTGTGACAACAACAACTCATTAAAAAGGTCCGGATCATTTTCCTATTGGTTTCTAGGAGTTGAATGTGGAGCGATTATAGTCCCACTTGACAAACTAGAATTTTGAAATGTTTTACTTTTATTATTATATCTTATTTAGTCTCTTAAAAAGAGCTAGATACAGACTTCTATGAAAAGTAAAATGTGGTAGTAAAGAATCCACGACTTTACAGTTTTTACTTGTTATTAGTATTATTTTTTGTCATCAACAACAAACTGTTTGATAAGGATTGAGAAATTTGATTTCTTTTTTTTTAGTTTACTATTTTTTTAATATTTAAGCTGATTTTTACATGTTTAAAGTCCTTTAACCTGTATTGACACTTACTCGAATATGTTTAACTAGCAGTACCTATGCTCCCGCCTTGCTGGGAACCCGTTAACTTTATAGAAAATTTGTCGTAAAGAATATTGGAATGGGGTTCCCTGCTTCAATAAGATTGATTACCTAAGATTTACCTAAAAAGGTGGTTGTCACGCTGAAAAAGATTAGAACATTAATGCAGAAGAACTTCCGGATACACAATGTTTGCACTCCTTCCGTTTGGAGTCAAGATATCAAGAATTTCAGATTTACCTACTCTAGAACATCCAACATACAGCTGACCATGAGAGAAAAAATAAAGATATAATGGCCGGTCTGTACATTGGCGATATTTGGCGAGCTTGAAAATTTAAAATGGGGTTGCTATACCTATCAAGTTGTACGAAATATGAAATGGAATGCGGTTACAATAAATTAGGCATTTTCGTTGTTTGGCATTTTAATGCAAAACGTCAAACCGAAATCGGCCATTATATCATATATGTTACCATATATCAGGCTCCCGAACTACGTAGTAATTTGAAAGCACGGATTGTAACTGCGAATATTGAAAAAATCGAAAATGTAAAGCAATTTTAAAATATTCAAAATCAAAACAAAATCGAATTCGTGTTGCTGAAGAAATCATAGAGTAAACAATAACAAATGAAAACTTTTAAAGTAATGTTTAAAGAAATTAACGAATAAAATATAGAGATAAGAAAACAAATAATATTTTAAGAAAAAATAGGATACATTTATTTAGTAATTATTTAACGGCGGTCTTACTGGATTTTAGCGGGTCTCTCATCAAGCACCATTGATATCATAGTTAAAGTATTAGATTGGCAGATCACGTGACCTCCAATGCTAACGACGGGACGCGCATGGAGGCCAAAATAAGAGGGCAAAATGGCCAGCGTTGCTGCCACTTTAAGGAGAAAAATACTACGAAAAAATACCATTTAATTCTAAAATTACAAAAAAAAATACTAGAAAAGGATTTAAAGTCACTAAAAAGATCCCAAAATGCAGCTAGTATTTTTACGATATTTTTTTGTAATTTTAGAATTAAATGATATTTTTTCGTAGTATTTTTCTCCTTCAAGTGGCGGCAACACTGGCCATTTTGCCCTTTTATTTTGGCCTCCATGCGCGTCCCGTCTTTAGCATTGGAGGTAACGTGATCTGCCAATCTAATACTTTAACTATGATAACTATGTGAAGCACACAAACCGGAAAATATATGTACCAACCTACTTACCTACCTTACTTTATTTCCATCTTTATTGACGGATGACGTCGTTTAGGCTCTGTCCATGCGTTTTCAAGCCCTGTTATGGTCTTTCAGTCTCAGGTGGATGACGTATTTGTGAAAATATTAATATTAATTAAAACAAGAAGTTCATAAAGAACTAAAATAGCCTACTTTCCTGTTACTTAAATACTTACTGAAGTTCTAATCGGGAAAAAAAACTAGGTTCCTAAAGTAAATATCATCAACAGCCGTTTCTACACTAGACTTATACACATTAGAAAAAAAAATCGAAACACAGCACCCAGCTATAATTTAAACTTCTAAAAGCTAAAATCAACTATTTTCCTTAATATTCTTTCGCAAATTAATTAAATATTATTTATCATCTGCTCGTGATTTATTTGTAGTTCGAAGAATAATTAAATATTTATTAATAACAAAAGTAATGAAACTACTACAAATTGCATTAAAAAATAAGAAATGTAAATTAAAACTAAGCATAATTGCATGCAAAAGTATGCCTTGCCGCTTTCTTGGTAGATAATTAATGAATAATCGAAGAATCAAATTGTGCTACATTTTATGACGTCATTCCCAAACTGATTCATGAAAATATTATTTTGCTTCAAATATGTTTAAATAAATAAAGTTTCTCATGCCATTGTTGATTTGGCAACAGTGATTTAAATGACTCAAAATTGAATTTCAATGCTAATTCAATGGGAAATTCGCCGAAAGATAGTAGATTTATGTCCGTCCGGACGTACAGACAGACGGACAAAAAGTATGAAAGTTGGGTATCTGAGGTCATAGCTTTCTAACAAAAAAAGAATCTTTAATATCCGAGGGATAGAACCGATTTTGAAAGAGGGATACGGACAGACGGACAGACAGACAGACAGACGGAAAGACAGACAGACAGATGGACATCAACCGCATTTCAATACCTACAGTGATTTAAATGACTCAAAATTGAATTTAATGCTAATTCAATGGGAAATTCGCCGACAGATAGTAGATTTATGTCCGTCCGGACGTACAGACAGACGGACAAAAAGTATGAAAGTTGGGTATCTGAGGTCATAGCTTTTAAACAAAAAAAGAATCTTTAATATCCGAGGGATAGAACCGATTTTGAAAGAGGGATACGGACAGACGGACAGACAGACAGACAGATGGACATCAACCGCATTTCAATACCTACAGTGATTTAAATGACTCAAAATTGAATTTAATGCTAATTCAATGGGAAATTCGCCGACAGATAGTAGATTTATGTCCGTCCGGACGTACAGACAGACGGACAAAAAGTATGAAAGTTGGGTATCTGAGGTCATAGCTTTCTAACAAAAAAAAGAATCTTTAAGATCCGAGGGATAGAACCGATTTTGAAAGAGGGATACGGACAGACAGACAGACGGACATCGACCGCATGTCAATACCTACTTTTTCATTTTTTAATTCTTTCGAATTAAAAAAAAGAAAAGTAGGCTAAAAAATAATTATCAAATATTTAAAAAAATAAGCTTCAGGTGCACACGTAGGTATTAAAGGGAATCTATATTAAAAATTTCAAATTTTTCTGGGCAGTATAAGTAGGTCTTTCACAATCCACAGACAGACTATTTCTTTTATTATTATAGATATCAAAACAAACAATCATGATATTTACTTTATAAAATGATATTGGTAAAATAAAATCATCAGGGACAGTTCTTTTTAAAACCATATAGCCAGTTGCCCCTAATCACATACATTTGAAAAATTAACGTCATTGCTCGTTGATATTAAAATTTAACAGGGATAGTTCTTGATAAAACTAAATGTTCGAAAAATGAGTGAACTCAACAGGAATTAATTATTCCTTTAACCTGTATTGACTCTAATTTAAAAATGTATAATATCATAATTAACAATCAGGATATTTACCTTATAAGATGATATTTGTTGAATAAAATCACTAGGAACAGTTCCTGATAAAACTACAGACTACAGAATAACTTATCACATACATTCGAAAAATTAACGCCACCACGTGTTGTCACTGATTTCAACATGCACTAACCCTTCCTATAACTTGTATTGACTCTAACTTCAATGTGTACAATATCAAAAGAAATAATCGTGATATTTAACTTGTAAAAGATGATATTGGTAAAATAAAATCCCCATGAACAGTTCTTCTTAAAACTGCAGATTACAAATCACATACATTCGCAAAATTAACGACATTGCGCGTCGAAATTTAAATCACCAGGAACAGTTCTTGATAAACTACAGAATCACCAATCACATACATTCGTAAAATTAACGACATTGAGCGTTTAAATTAAAATGACTAGGGACAGTTCTTGATGAAACTACAGAATCACAAATCACATACTTTCCCTAAAGAAAAGACAGTTAGCTTGCATCAAAGGAAAGAATCTCCTTTATAAAGGAACATGGCAGAAAATTACTCACGTAATTGAGACTCATCCATTGATACTAAGGTTTTTTAAATTTCTTTTTTCTAATTCTGTATCTAGCTTTAATTCCGTTCCTTGCGAAGAATCGACGGCGGGAACAAAAGTATGCATAATTTGTTTTGTGATATTTTTTTTTTATCTCAGTGATTAGGTATTTTTCATCTAGAATGGGTACTTCAGATGGTTGTGTGCTCTAAGTGATAGAATCGAATTTAGAATAATCGATTTCTGTCTTCGAGACACGGACTTTAAGTAACATGTGAGGCTAATCCTACCAAACACAACTTTGGTAATAATGGGCATGTTTTTTTTTCAAATATTATGCAAATTATGAATTGGGTAATGTAACAATGGGGTCAAATTCATTGAAGAATTATTTTTAACATTTTCAAGTAAATTTATTTTTAACATTTTAAATAATTAAGAAGCGAGTGCGGAAATTATCTCTCTTCTTTTTGCGATTTTTAAAAATACATATAATTTAGGCTTTAGTTCATCTTGCTTCAACTCGATAAATCTGTTCGTCATATTTTTAATCTTTAATATACGTTTTTTTTAAATTTTTAAAAAATTCAATTAACGTGTTTCTGCGATGGTTTTTTAAACAACATAGTTTAAATGAATGTAGTTTTTCGTTATGAAAATTCCAGCTTACACCACACGTGTAAACAGCTTGTCTCATGACTAGTAATATTCCCAATCGATGAGTTATGGTATCTAAAATTTATTTAGTAAATTTATGGCCTAGTAGTGGCATACTTGGCTATATTTTTCTTTATTTGTAAATTTTTGATATTTGTTAACATTTGACTGAAAACTTGTGACAGACTTTTTGCAGCATTAGTATAAAATGAGCCAGCTTTTTAAGTGCTACACAAACAAAAACTAGCTAAAAGTTAATGTCAATAGAATTAATTTCCTTTTCATATTTCGGTTTAAAAGGGGAAAACTTGGGCAAAAAATTTATTTGTTAAAAAAATGTCATAGAGGTAATTTTATTATAAACATTAATTTGTTTTGTTTGTTTAATATACAGGATCAGTAAAATTACTTTTTATAAAAAATATGACCAGATTTAACTAAAAATTGAGGCAACCTAATGAATATGAGTAATGATAAGTTTTTTTAACACTGCTACATTTGTTGTTGCTGTAATACTCGTAAAAAAGGTTCGATTTAACTATCTATAATAATAAAAGAAAGAGTCTGTCTGTGTGTCTGTGGATCGTAAAAGACCTACTTATACTGCCCTCAGAAATTCAAAATTTTTAAGATAGATTCCCTTTAATACCAACGTATGCACCTGAGGCTTAGTGTTTTCATATTTGTTCCATTTTTAGAGAAAATTCAAATTTTCTGAAAAACAAGAAGTTCATAAAGAACTAAAATAGCCTACTTTCCTGTTACTTAAATACTTACTGAAGTTCTAATCGGGGAAAAAAAACTAGGTTCCTAAAGTAAATATCATCAACAGCCGTTTCTACACTAGATTTATACACATTAGAAAAAAAAATCGAAACACAGCACCCAGCTATAATTTAAACTTCTAAAAGCCAAAATCAACTATTTTCCTTAATAATCTTTCGCAAATTAATTAAATATTATTTATCATCTGCTCGTGATTTATTTGTAGTTCGAAGAATAATTAAATATTTATTAATAACAAAAGTAATGAAACTACTCCGAACTGCATTAAAAAATAAGAAATGTAAATTAAAACTAAGCATAATTGCATGCAAAAGTATGCCTTGCCGCTTTCTTGGTAGATAAATAATGAATAATCAAAGAATCAAATTGTACTACATTTTATGACGTCATTCCAAACTGATTCATGAAAATATTATTTTTTTTCAAATATGTTTAAATAAATAAAGTTTCTCATGCCATTTTTGATTTGGCAACAGTGATTTAAATGACTCAAAATTGAATTTCAATGCTAATTCAATGGGAAATTCGCCGACAGATAGTAGATTTATGTCCGTCCGGACGTACAGACAGACGGACAAAAAGTATGAAAGTTGGGTATCTGAGGTCATAGCTTTCTAACAAATTTTTTTTTAAGATCCGATGGATAGAACCGATTTTGGAAGGGGGTACGGACAGACAGACGGACAGACAGACAGACAGACAGAAAGAAAGACAGACAGACATAAGAACAGACAGACAGATGGACATCAACCGCATTTCAATACCTACAGTGATTTAAATGACTCAAAATTGAATTTCAATGCTAATTCAATGGGAAATTCGCCGACAGATAGTAGATTTATGTCCGTTCGGACGTACAAACAGACGGACAAAAAGTATGAAAGTTGGGTATCTGAGGTCATAGCTTTCTAACAAAAAAAGAATTTTTAAGATCCGATGGATAGAACTGATTTTGCAAGGGGGGTACGGACAAGACAGACAGACAGACAGACGGACATCGACCGCATGTCAATACCTACTTTTTCATTTTTTTAATTCTTTCGAATTAAAAAAAGAAAAGTAGGCTAAAAATACACCACTTTCGCTCAAATCCGATCATTTTTTCCCTTTCGTGTTGCCATTCGACAGAAGAAATTAAAATGAACACAAAAATTTATTAAAATTGAAATTGCTTTTATTTTCTTGCCATTACCTTCAGAAACTAAATTAATGATTTGGAAAATAATTGAACGTGCCAATGAGCTAAATGTTTTTTTTTATTTTTAAAAACCCGGAATGGAGGTTTTGACGTGAAATAACATTGTTATACAATTATGGTTAATTTTGAATTTATTAGGAAAATTGCGATGACAGTAAGTTCATATTGAGGAAGATTTTTGTGATATGAGGATGTGCATTTCATAGTGATGTATTTTTATTTTGGAATTTTAAAACAATATAAGTAACGGGATTTTATTCTTTATAATGAACGGGAACAAAGACAAAGCTTATTATCCTATAGCAAATTAAATGACACATATACTTGGATCGATTTGATATTCTTTTAGTCCGTGCGAAGAACGGGTATTTATTTGCTGGTAATTCATAAAAATACATGGAAGAGACATAAATTTTTCACTATAAAACTATTTGCACCACGGGTCAACGTTGATTCGTGGCGCAAATAGTTTTGTAGTGAAAAATTGGTGTTTTTCAACCAACGAAGGACCTAAATCATCAGAATAGTACACGCATTTGACCGAAAACAAAAACAGTCAAGTGACGGTAGGCCAAATATGATATCCAGAAAGGAATGATTTGGTTGGGGGAGGAGAATACGTGGGGGAAAGGGGCAGAGGTAGCAAAAAACTATTCTGTTGCTAAGACACTTTTCTAAATCGGTGAGAATTCGGGCATTAACTTAGTTGTTGCTGTTGTGAAGGAAAAGTTTTATAAAAACCCAGTTCTCCAAATGCTTCTACTTTTGACTAAAATTGAGGTTTGGGGGAGGAATTGAAACAGTGATTGAACTCACAAGAATATGTAGAGACTGAAGAATCCCTTCTTCACATAAGCTTTACCTTATTTAAGTCTGATTTTAAGTGCTCTCCTCTTTTATCCTATGTATGAAAGGTCGAATTGGCAAGAAATGTTGTAAAAGCCCCAGTCATTAAAAGCGTCATTGGGTTCTCTCAAATTTTAAAACTTAATAATAAGGAAGATCAATTAATTGAGTATACTTCCCTTAGTATTGTTAGTGATATTAATTTAGTTTTTTTAGTTTTTAGATATCGCGTCAATTTGGATAAAAAGGATAATCGTGTTATTATGATTATAGACTCTCTACTTACTCTTGGCTTTGATATATAAGAGTTCGGATTCTAAAGATTCACCAGTAGAATATATATTCAAGGACGGTAGGAATAAGAGTAAAATACTGCCTTTTGTTTTTACTTACGTAAAACGCTAGTAGAGAATATGTTATATATTATAACTGAGAATAAACTATAATTTTTTTAAAAAAAAGTTACTTTTGTTTTGGTTAAAAAACTTGGAATTTTGTTTCGTCGCAAAGCAAGAGCATTTAATTTATAAATTGCTAGTTTTACTCATCATACATTTATAATTAACGCATATTTTGACTACTAAAGAAGAAAATGAAGTATTAAAAAAATATAGATAACTTTTTGTGTGAAAACCGTAATCTAACGTTTTACGTAATCTAAATCTAAGAAGAAAAAAACACTATTAAACAAGAGTGGAATTGTTTTACTATAATAGTTCTGCCAGATGCCAAAGAGTTATTTTATATCCCAAAAACAAAAAAAAAAGGAGTTCTCTATGTTAAATGAAAATGAGAAAATTTAGTATACGAAACTAATAACCAAGGGAGAAAAATTCCAATACAAATGCCCTGTTCATCAAGTTCAAACAAAAAAAAAAGAAATAAAACACGGGATTTGATTGGACCCTAGCGACATATAACCGTGAAGGAACCAATTACGTTGCAGAAACGAACGTAACAGATTGCGGTACGAAAGCTCAGCTCATACGCCTTTAAATCCAAAGATCCTGATAATAATAAACACAAGAAGAAATAAAACACGGAAACAAAATGAAATTCCTTTCGTGAACCCATTAATTTTAAATCTAGATTTCTTTTTTTTTTCTCTCTGTTGTAATTCTTTCCATTTGTTGGAGACGGAAAATAATAACTAGAAAATGCAGAATAATAATGTAATAAAAAAAGAGGAAGTAAAGACTTAAGATAGAAACCATTAGGGTTGCTTCTGAATTCCGGATTTCTATCTCATGGTTTAAAATGAGTTGTCATACGTATCTGGGAAACTAGACACGCATTAAATGTTATTTTTTTTATATTATAATGATACATGAAAGAAATAGGAGAAGCTTTGTAGAAAAATGGTTCAAAATGTTATTAAAAAGTTAAATGAATCAGGGCATGATTCAGGACCTGGCGGACCAGTGGTTGAGAGGTATTACGTGTCCGCCTCGTAAGTCCAAGTTAGTGGGTTCGAGCCCCGGCTGAGTCGTCAGATTTTCTGGATGGGAAAATCGTAGGCACGCATGATGATTATGTAGCATTCAAAAGATCCCTTGTGTACCTATTTGGCTTGGGTTCTCTTGGCAAAATTAAATCTCGGCATACTTTAACATCCACAGAGAGCTCAGATTCAGTGTAATCTAAATCGTCAAAATTTATAGCGAGAGTCGCTTATGGAGCCACAAAAAAATGCAAAGGCTTAATGCAAAGGCTGCAAAGGCTTAACCGCCAATAAAGCAGTTCTGGAAATTAAGGTTTGTAAATGGTTGCAAATGGATCGTAAATGGGTATAAATTTCGAAAAACAATCGATTCCTGGATTATGTAAGCCTTGTTCTGTTTTTTTTTTCGAATGTAATTGCACACTCTTATAGTTCGGCTTGGATCTTATTAAGCTTGTACACGCACTTAGTTTTTCGACAGAACCTGCATTACTCTACGTTTTAGTGAAATTTAGTGAGTGATTTATTTGATTAATCGCTTTATTATTTAATCCATTACTTTTCGTAAAGGAAATCGCCAAATTCCACAAGCGATACTTAAAATGTTCGCATGTTTAAAAAAAAAATCTCAAAAAGCTTGTACTTTTTTTTTATTTAATATTATATTAAATGCTGGATTTTAATTATTGATGCTCTGTATTAACAGTACACAAATCATTAAATAAACATTTTAAGGAAACAAATATATGAAATACAATTAATTGGGATGAATAAAGGGAAAATAATGAAATATAATTCCCCTCTATTGAAAATTTATGAACAGAAAAAAAAATAGTGACTTCATCTACAAAAAATATAGATGCTAATGTTGGTTAGAAAATGATTGAAAAGGTTATAAAAATCTTTATACACTTATCTTCTTATATACACTTACCTTTTTATATTCAGTAAAGCATTTATTAGAAACTGATCAAAATGTTGCTATTATCTATTCAGTAAAATATATTCTGATGTAAAGTTAAAATAATATATTAGGAAATGGTTAAGATATTAATATCTTATCTACAAAAATACATCAACTAAGGAAAAATATATTCTGATGTAAAGTTAAAATAATATATTAGGAAATGGTTAAGATATTAATATCTTATCTACAAAAATACATCAACTAAGGAAAAATGTTACAAATTAAAGAAATTCTAACTTTTACTGTGGAATATTTATGTCTCAAAAGTTTCGTTGAAAGTTCTGCATCAGCAGTTTTTTCCTTCCAATCTAATATCAAAAGTTAGAGTTACATGATTTTGAAGAAAGTTTTGGATTTGAATACTTTTAAACTCATTTAGTGTACAATATCTTCTAGAGTTCAAATTCTTGCTGACTAATTTAAAGACCGTTCTTTTAAGTTTATCCTTGAATTACTTTTTCATTTGAAGACTTTAGAGCAGCTTAGAAATATGAAATAATTAAAAATATCTTAGTAAAACATACAAGTCCTTCCAATAACTTCTTGATATCGGTACGAAAAAACAAAGTCGAAATGATATCGGAATGACGACGAAATGATATTACATATTTTATGCTGCAAAGGGATAGTTCTGTTTTGCTTTGTAGGTTAAATAGCTAATGTATAAGACGTACAACTAAAACAATGTGTATTCTTAAAAAGTGTGATTGTAACTATCACTTTCACTACGGCTTCACAAGTAATTGTGAGTTTACAGGCTAGATTTTTCTTTTTCTTTCTTTTTTTAAAATTGAAATATATATACTTGAAATATTTTTTAAAATTCCCTATATTTGTGACAACAGTTAAACAAAATTAGCAAAAAATTTCATAAAGAAAAAACACATCATGCATTTTCGCAAATTTTCCATCATTATATATAATTCTCCAAATTTCTATTCATATTTTAGAATAAAAATAAAATAATCATGTTTGTTTCTTTTTCATTTTAATGTATTTTTAAGTAGTTTTTTTTTCTTCAAAACTTATTTCCAGTTGATTAATTCCTAAATTATGACCTATAAAAAACATGAACAAAATAATCGAATAAATAAAGCAATATGGGAAAAACGAGGCACACGGACGAACAGCCTGAAAAATGTGGGACAAGAAAGAACGAAATAAGTAAACAAAAAAAAACATTTTGAATTTAAGAGTTGCACATGCTTCTGACAGGTTGTCCAAAGGGGAAGAAAGGTCGCCCGAAAATCCACAACATCCCAAATAGAACAACCTCCGAAAGAAAAGAAAATACAAATCCCAATTCGTAGAAGAAAAATAAGGAAAAAAAAAAGAAAGTAATCACTGGGGACAAAGATGATCACCACACACACGTAAAAAAAATAGGGACCCCTGGAGACAAAAAAAAGAAAAAAAAAAGAAAAAAAGGTAGTGAATTCGGAAAAGGTGTGTGAGGTAGAAATGAAAATGGAAATGCCGCGAGTGAGAATGAATTGAAAAACGAAGATGGTTCCTCCGAGGGCGCTGGCTGGGATGGGACGGCCGAACCATAAAATAAGAAGCTCTTCTCGGATATCAGTTGATATCTGTTCAAGATATACATATAAGTATACTCAAATTTGGTTTGTTGAATTAACATTGACCAGAGTTACCGAGGCTATTGGCGATTTAAGACAACTAATGGACAATTGGAAGGGTCACGTCTACAGTGACGTCACAGTTACGTCAACCGTTCTCTTAAACTCCACAAACAAACCCTGTTAGATTTGTCCTTTGGTGATACTACTTTTTGCAAAATTACTAAAAAACATAACAATTTAATTAAAAAAATATAATCGTTTTTAAGAAATTTACTTCTTTCAATACTTAAAAAATATTTATTACTGCAAACAATGACTGCTTTCCAAAATAGTTTTTCCTTAGTGTTATTTTCCCCGGAGCAGCACTCTTACACATGAAGAACAACTAATTCAGATAGTGTCTGTTGATGAATGTAAACATTGTACATCGAGCCTGTATTCTAGCGTATCTTAGTCTTTCTAGTACCCCAGTTTTCTTATTATTTTTTGAATAATTATTATTTTGTGTGTTAGTAATGCCAATCGTTTTAAAGCATTTGTACATATAGCTCATTACTATACCAACTCTTTAATAAAATTTCGAAAAGATCAATTAATAAAATTAAAATACATATGTCCCAGTTCACTGTGTTCAAACACCGATAAATGTTTTGTTTACACAACAAACAGGTAAAAAATAATCGACTTTTCTTTCTTTCACATCAATCCTAGAAAAAAGAAAAAGTTTACGAAGGTCTTCTGTAAGGAGGCTGCTCCTTTTCGTTTTCTGTTCTTAGCTTTGTTTTTTAAGGCAAAGGCAATCTTCGAATCTTCTTTTTAGTTCTCCTTTATTGCGATAAGGAGGATTTTGTAAGATTTTATTGATGGAGATTTTTCGGGGGGATATTGTTAGCTGAAGAGTAGAGGCGATTATTAGTAGATAGAGAGATTAGGGTTTTACTGAAAAGAAATTAACAGAGTGATACACGCTGATAGAATCCTAGATTTGTTTCGATCTGAAGAAAAATAGTATTGCTTTTTTGTGTAGTGATTTGGTTCATCTCTTAAACTGGTTGGGAATTGTTTATTCATTTTAAAGCTAGAAATATTATGAGATATACGAATACAAATGCTATAGGGGGTTAGTATTTGTTTAGTTTTATCAGTGACATAAAAAGTAATTGTTTTGATATAAAAGTTAAATCATATCATATAAAAGTTAGTTGTTTTGATATTAGGATACATTGAACTGGGACATCCGTATTTTACTTTTTATGGATCCTTTTGAAATTTATGTAAGATTTGGTAAACTAATGACACATACCTAATATTACGAAACAATTAACTTTACGAATACGCAATAATAAGTATCATAAAAGGTACTAGGAAAAATGTGGTAGTATAAATAGTTCACATGAGTGTGTGAAGTCGGAACTGAACTCGAAGAAGCAGCAATTTAAAAAGTCTTTTAAAGAAACAGAAAACTATATTTGTTAAATTTTCCATTGAATAATATGCTTCAATGTTTGTAAAATTTTATTGTTTGTTTAGTTTCGTTTGAATTATCATCGCACTAGAGATACACGAGGGCTATTGGTAAAATTCCTATTGATAATGCAATATCTTTGAAAATAATATGCGTACCCTAATATTAAAAAAGTTTTGTAAATATCCAGTTTTAATTCAAGTTAATAAATTATATATTGTACAAATTGTCTTAAAGAAAAATTCAAATAATTTAAAATCTTCACCTCACATAATTCACCTCATTATAAATGTTAAGAAAATGCAATGCTATAAACAAGAATTTTATTTCTTCCTATATAATTGTTTACTACTAAAAGATTACTGATACTTTTCTGCAATTCCTGTTATTATGATCCTTGCTACTATATATGTATGAAAAATATATTTTAAATTCATAAGGTTTAAAAATAACCTATTAAAGAAATTAAATTTTCCGGAACTTAGATGTTTTCTACTAAATGTCAACTACAAATTTTATCAGTATTATACTACTGAAAGTATTATAATACTGATAAACAAATTTATTTAATTTGCATTTAGATGAGATTTAGAAGAGACGAAAAAAGAGTTAGTGCATGCTTAATGACAAAAAAAAGATTAGGTACGAACTTTTGCATTTAACTTTTAATTCATATGAGTTTTCATACATATAATATCTTCCCGTGAATTTTTGTAACTAGTTAAGAGGCCTGAATTCGGATAAAACGAAATGCCTTAGCTATTCAAGCAGAATTCGTAATTTCTTGACATTGCATCGCATTTAATTTCATAACTGAACAGAATAACTGTTTATTGTTTTTATCCAGATGATAATTTGTTTCACATTTTAAATTACCTGGAAACAATTACGGAATAATAATTTATTTATTGATAAAGCGGGGTTTAAAATTTAGAGTAAAAATATGCAATATTTAAAATGTGGATATCATCTTTAACGTAAGGTTTTGTCATTTTCATTGTAACTTAATTTTAAATATTTTCTGCCATACAAGGTTTAAAAATTGCAATGAAATTACCTTGAAACGTAACAAAGTTACAATTACAATATCTATATGAACTGCGATGTTTTAAGAGGGATTGTCAGTCCCATAGAGCTAATGCATTAGTTTTGGAATCACAACTTCCGCTGAAGTATTGCTTTCCCATGTTAGCCCTTTTTCCCTAGGTATGGGAATCAACATAACATCAAAATGAAACAAATTTGAAACGAAAATGATATCTAGTTATTTAATTATATATTTTTGAAGTTTTAAAATGCCGAAAATATACAGCAGATGGCGACACTATTTTAAAACTTTATCAATTAATAATTAAATAACCGGATGTTATTTTCTTTTCAATTTTGTTTAAATTGATGTTATGGTGATTCCCATACCTGGTGAAAATGGGATAACATGGCAGATCAATTCTTTTGCAAAAGTTGTGATTTTAAAATTAATGCATTAGCTCTATGGAACTGACAGTCCTTTTTAAGGGGATCGGGTCCTAACGCTGCGTACGATGTCGCCTTTAACGGTTGCGTTAGGTGCCTACTCAGGTGTCGGCTCGTCACTTGACTGTGCTTCTAAATTATGACGCCCGTCGCCAATAGCTCTCGAGTACCTCTAGTGTGACGATAATTCAAACTAAAACTAAAAAAGGGGATGGGCGACGAAATTCTCAAAATTTCATTTTTTATTCTCAAAAGTCATACTTTTTATTAATGGTGAAAGTTTTCAGAATTATAAAGCACATTTATTAAAATTTTAACAATATTTGGAATATGTCAGAATGATGTTATTTTTATGTCTTCGTAATGGTATTTTTACGGCGCACCTAAAGTATTAAACAACATTAAAAATATTTAAAAAAAAACATTAAAAATATTTTTTAATACAAGGAAACACTCTTTATCTTTCTGGTAACACATGTAACGCGCTAATATTAACAAATTACTAAATATATTATTAAACAATAAAAATAAATTAATGGTACTAGAAGCAAAAGATTTATAATCCATCTCTCACTGCATAAAGTGTTATAGCGTAATTCATTCATAATTCACAGAAATAAGAATACGTCTTTAAACTTTCAAATATCTCTCGATATAAAAGGTAACACACGTAACGAAATTTTAAGACATATTTTCACACTCATCCATTAATCGATTTTCATTAAATTTTATTTTGGAAACTTATAAGACATGAAACTTTAACTTCCAACACTACAAAACATAAAAATAAAATAATAAGTTTTTGCGCCTTGAAATAGAAAAACGTGTAAAAGTAACACACGACGAAAGAATCGCTCCATAGATAGAAAAATCAGCCGCCATGCTGCACGTTTTGAACGCTCAAATCAAACCACGCTGGTTCGAGTTTTTCTCACGTCGAGAGAAGCGTTATTTTTGACGTAGCGGTCACGTGATAGCTATGGCCAATAAGAAAGCGAACGCTTCGAACGCACGGCTCAACGGCTGATTTTGTGTTCTTACAAACCAGGGCTTTAGAAAATACTTAGCGCCATATCGTACCACCACATGCGTGGGACAAAGTCTGAAATTTACAGGCACCGCACGGGTGCGGGTTCGATTCCCGCCTTCGCCTTGGGTGTACTTCCTTTCTCTGTGTCAGTAAAAATTCTTTCTGTGTCCGTCTTACTTGACGAAGGCTTATAAGCGGGTCTCTGATCAAGCACACAAGCCGGAATATATATGTAATACGTAGTAGTGGATGAAAACTTGAAAGATATATAGTGTGTTTTCTACACGATTTGGAGAGGGATGTTCTAAAAAGTGGCTACCTACCCTGCCCTACAAGCACCTTGGAAAAAGTTTCGTCTAGCCGAAGTTTCGGCCGGCGGAAAGTGTCTGGGATTTTTGACTTTTAACAATGTTTTCTAAAACAAAAGTAAAAATCAGCTTTGAGAAAATGTCCTAATTTCCTAAATTAATTTATAATTTACCTACCTTTTGCACCGGTACTTGTGAATTCGCCTTCGGTCCACGCTAGCGGGTATGCATACACTAAAATCATATAAAAATGTAACATAATCCGATACATTTCACTTATGAGAAAATGACTTAAGTCTGGGGGCCCTGGGCTCTTGGACTAAAACGGCCCAGGCGGCTGTACAACTAAGGATTCGATAATTATATTCCTATCACATATTACGCGGAAACAAAAATCCCGTGTTGATTTTTAATAATCATTAATATCAGATGCCACGAAAATAACATAGTTAGTGCCTTGGCACATTGTTCGGTTCGATCAGAACAACCCAGCTTAATGATCGACATTACAATCAACGCCACTAATCAATACCACCCATCCATAAGACCCCTTATTAATCCCAGAGCTTCCAGACGATTAGCAAATTCCAAGACCAGCACCCTCCCTCCTTTAACACCAATCGAAGGTTACAAAGTATTTATTAGCCCTTAATTCCATCAGAGTTGGGATACTTGTCGAGCGTAATTCTCGACATCATCAAATATTTAAACCTCATAAATGTTGGCCGAGATAAGTCGGGCTGCCGTTGTCGCTGGAGCGTTTGGCGTAAATGATCGCTGCAATCCATTCAAGTCGGGCCGGACTTAAAGGCGTGATTACCGTAATCTCTTGTGTTGGGGGGGGGAGGGATTTGCTGAGGGATTGCGCTCTCTCGGCTTCTCATTAGACTTCCGTTGACCTTGGGTTGTGAGTAATGAATTGATGTGTTTAATATGTTTTAGTCGATTTGGTGTATTTGAACAACTTACACTCTTAAAACAAAAGAGTGAAATTCACTCCTATAGGAGAAGTGCATTTCGGCACGGAAAGGAGTGGAAATTAACTCAGACTGAGTAAACCGCTCGTTTTAAGAGTGTAGGACGCAGTTTGTTTCTTTATTTCTGTACCCACTCGAAAAGAGTGAAATTCACTCTATAGGAAATGCATTTCGGCACGAAGGAGTGGAAATTAACTCAGACTGAGTTAAAACCGCCGTTTGTTTTAAGATGTAGAAGTAATAATCTGTATTTTGACATTTATGAGTTTGATTTGATGAAGTTCACTTGTCCTGCTGAAAATGAATCTAGTATTTTTTTTATAAATTGAACATCATAAAATATTTAAACTAATAAATGTTGAATGACATGACTCGGACAACGTTGTCTTTGGATCGTAGCATTTTCATGTTTTTTCTCACTTGTATGGTCTTTCTTACCGATGATAAAAATTTAATTTCTTAAATAGATGTATGCTTTTATATACTTTTAAACTTTCCTTTTCATAACTTCATAATTTTTTTTAACTTCTAGTAGCAATACAAGTTTTTATGAAACCCTTAAAAATCTCCAAACGCTCAACATAAAACATGTCTCCTCTTTGATGTGCTAAATCATACACTGCGATGCAAAAGTTTAGACAATGACTTCATTTAGCTGTAAAATTTAGAATTTTGATAGTAGAATTACAAAAAAAAACTAAACATATTAAAAAAATATTTTGAAATTATTTAATTGAAACATAATTGTTTGATTTCCTATCATATTTTTTTTTCATAAAATAAAAATTTGTGTGATGCCAAAGTTTAGACACAAATACGAGATTATGCTAATTTAAAGTAGGTAATGGCCTAATTTCACATTTTTATTAATGAATTGTTTATTTTTATATGATAAATTAAAAAATATCCGGCGAACTAAACAGATTTAATAACAATATTGGTTCAATTTTACACTAAACAGACAATATAGCCACTTTAAATCTTTATTCAATTCATATTTGCTTCAATTGTACAATTTAACGTTTTTTGAAAATATCGGTTTTTTCGCTCAAAAACGAGGAGGGACGTTTGTAATGGTGTGGAGGGAATTACGTTGATGAGACAGATTTTTTTGTCGTTTAATACTTTTTTAATATGTTTATTAGGTTTTTGTAACTCTACTATCACAATTCTAACAGCTAAATGAATTTTACAGCTAAATGAAGTCATTGTCTAAACTTTTGCATCTCAGTGTATACGGCAACTAACACGTATTAGCTTCCTATAGTTGTGGCGGCAGAAAAATTCAATCACCGATATTCTAACCGCATTGGCGCTTAAAATCAAAATAAGACCTGATAATGATAGTGTGCATAGTTCATTCATATCATCAACAACTTTTTTCCAAAACCACATTAATGAGAAAAAACAAACACCTTAGGGGTGACAACTTACTATGAAATTTTAGACAAGTGACTATAAACACTCCTGACAATGATGGACTTTGTCTATCTACAGTCCCTGGACAAATTATTAGACGCACTTATTTTTTAGTAATTTTATGTTTCTTAAGAGTTTTTATGCAATAATGGTATATTTACACTACAATATTATTGATTTTTATTTAAAAGAATTGCTGTAGACTACATATTTGCTATTTATTTTAAAGATAATTATGATTAAGATTAATTTATATTAATTATTTATTATAAGATTATTTATGTGTGGAATCATCATCCTCAAATGCAGGAGACAGTCTTGCATTGATAGCATGCCGCGCAGAATTAAAGCTTTGATAGCGCTAAAAGGTGGCTCAACTAAATATTGACTTTTACTAACATTGATTTCACTTTTCTTTAAACTAATAAACTTACGCTTTTCTAAATTAATGCTGTTTTATTTATGTCAAATAATTGGTAATTGATTGGGTAAATAAAAATAAAAAACAAATCAATTAAAAATAATAAAACGGTACAATATCACCCGGTAATTAATATTTTACATGAAATCTTGCAGTGCGTCTAATAATTTGTCCAGGACTGTATAACACGAACAAAACATTTTCACAAACATCGAACGTTACCGGTTCCCAAAAAGCTTTTTTCAGCGGCAACTTTATTTTAGGTCTCCCCAATGTCCGAAGTCATGTCACGGCAGCCTTAAACGCTCCTTAGCCCCCTACAATTGTTGGGGCAGGATCAATTTTGACACCGGTCTCTTCGCAGTTGGCTGATAGATAGCCGGTCCGTAGGGGGTCTCAAATCCTACTTCCACGGCCTGTCAAAGAGGATTTATCAGGGGCGAATATCCCCACCCTTCCGTTTTAAGACGCAGCCTGCGTCCTTCCGATAGAAGCGGCTCTGTGTCGACTTGACAAAGTTGCAACATCCTCCTCCTGTCTATTTCATTTTCAATCGTTTAGGCATTTTCTTATATCGATTTTACCATGGGCAAGTATTTAAAAAAAAAGTATTTTACTTGGGAAACTGCGCTTAAAAGCTTTTTTCTGATTTTCTATATCGTCTGATGTTGTCTTTCGTAGATAAGATTTACATGGTTTCTAGCTGCGTATTAACAGTTTATCAATCTAATTTTAAAGATCTCTACGCATACTACTACATAGGTCAGCCTACTACTGTATAAGCTGTTCGGTTTTTGGCTTGGATTCATGTGTAATGCAAATCGGAAAAACTCAAGGTAGTGATATGCCTCCATTGTTGAAATATCTTCGGTGACTATATTTTTGAAGTCAAACAAAGATATTTTTTGTGGTTATTCCTCTTCTGGTCTTCCTCTTTTCTATTTGCTATCATGTGCTCAGTAGACCTCAGTGGCGTAGCGAGGGGGGGGGAGGAATTACGGCGGGTCAGACCCCCCCCCCCTATGGGTTCTTACAAAGGTTTTTTGCAGAGCTCCAAAACCACTTATCTCAAAGAATTTCTACCCCCCGGGGGGGGGGGGGAATTAAACATTTATTCATTAAACAGTTAACTTTTTTTAATTGCTGTAATAAATTTTACATAGAACACATCTGTAATGCCATCTCGATTATCGTACCCCTTGTGTTTTTAATTACACTTAATTGTTTCATTTGTGGTTCTAAAATACGACGCCCGTGGCCAATAGCCCTCGTGTAGCTCTAGTGCGAGTGCGACGATAATTCAAACTAAACTAATAGGTTAATTAACGTTGCTTCAATTTCTACTCTACACTCATGAAAGATAGCGATGGGGGATGTAATTGTACAGTAATTATAATTCAAGATCTTTATATAAAATGGCCGAATTGTAAGAATAACAAAATTTTGGTGGCGCATTTTTTCGTCAATCGCGCGTGGTTTATAATAATAATAATAATAAATAATCTCTTCGCGCGATCTTCAGTTGTATTGAAACAACATAATATAGTGTAATTTGCATTTTTTTACACAATATAGTCGTGTCCCATTTGTGTAGATTAAATACCATTTTTTCTGAATGTGTTTCTGCATAAGGTTATCTCATGATAAAATTTTCATACATAATTCAGCCCAACTAAACTTTAAAAAAAAGTTTATAAGATTATTTAAATTTTTTATTCTATTTTTAAAGAGGTGTATTCCGTTTGTAGGAAAACGGAAATTTACATTATATGTTTTAATAATTAATAATGCGCGTATAATTTAATGCAAAGGTCAGTTTAAAAAAAAGGAGTTAAAATTTTGCTATTAATTCGTATGAAATAAGAGAAAAATTAAAATATAATAAACTGTTTTTCTGACTTCTGACCATTTAATTTGTAACAAATAGGTTACCCTGACAGACTCCGTTATCTTTGCATTCTATTATATTACACATTTTGTTGAGCTAAGTTTATTTTCTTTTGAATTTTGTTTAAGTTCATGGTTCCTGTTTACAGCTGTATTCAGTGATTAATTTAAGTATATCGTTTTTGCAGATAAACGTATTTCTTGATAGTTGGCGTTTTCCTCCACTAGATACATTCTAAAGTTGGTTTGCTTTACAAAAAAGACTTAATTTAATAGCGTTTCAATATTAATACTCTGCGGGATCTGCAAATTGCAGAAGTAGAAATTTGTTTTCACTGCATGCGAATAAATTCAAAATGCTACGGATTTTTAATTAAATTTTCAACTTTTATTAAAATTTTCAATTTATGATTATAAATGAACTCCTCCATACTTCAAATTTTAAAATTTTGAAATATCAAATTCATAAATTTCTAAAAAATATTGTCTGTTGCTGAAAAACTGATAATCATGTGACTGATAACTGATAGTCCAATTTTATACGCATGTATCCCTCAGATGATTAGAAACTCTAATCTAATTCCAGGTGTCGGCTCGTCACTTGACTGTGGTTCTAAAATACGACGCCCGTCGCCAATAGTCCCTCGTGTAGCTCTAGTGCGACGATATTTCAAACTAAACTAAACTAATCTAATTCAACCAAAGAGTTCTATAGTAGGGTAGAGACTGAACCTGGCAACAGCACCATGGACCAACACGGAGACAATATAGGGTGGCATGTGGGATCCGATGGCCGAGTGGTTTGGATCGCAGGCCATAACGCTAGCAGTCCGCGCGCCTTAACAGGTGCGGGTTCGATTCCCGCCTTTGCCCAGGGTGTACATCCTTTCTCAGTATCGAAATTATAAATTAACTAGCACTTTTGCCACTCTATTCGGGCTCCGTAGTGAGGCATGGCTGCCGATGGCAGCTCAGTACGAGTCGTTCCTTACCCTACTATAGAACTCTTTGAATTCAACACCAAGAAAAATCGATAGAATCTTGTCAAAACATATCCACAGTTTGCTAAAAAAAAGTCTTTCTTTTTTGCTTAGTGCAGGGGATTCCTTTGGCTCGTGCTACAACTTTAATACCCCCTCTGTGCATTGTTAGGGCTGTCAACATGCCTCGGTACGTGCCGCAGTAAAAAATACAGCTTTTTTCTTACTTGATGTCATACATCGGACGCTTTATTTTGTGAGGGAATGTCTCGTTGTTGTTGGAGGTTTCATCTAATTTGGCGGTGTGTTCTTTGGCGGCTCGAAACTATGGTTTGTTACCACGGAGGTTAGAGGAAGTTGGCGATGGTGCGAGGTCAAAACCATTGCAAGAATACTCGTTTTTCCAAGTGAAGACATGATTGTTTCCTTCTTAGAGACATGATGCCATCCAGAATACACTTGGGAAATTATTTGATTAAATTAAGGTTGTGTTATGAAATATAAGAATGTATCGTAAGGAATACAGGCTTTTTTGATGCCATTCATTTGACGTTTTATTTTGTAAGGAATGGGCTAGATATACCAGTCAGTAAGGCATTTGGCTTGGATGCGAAATGTTCTATGATGGGCCCAGGCAATGCCAAAATAACTCCAGACCTATTAACGGACTGTGCAGCCAAAACACATGACGAATAATATCCCGTGCATAGGGAATGGACGTTAATTATGCTCTTACAGTCCCTGGACAAATATTAGACGCACTGTATTTTTTTTAGTAATGATGAAAACATACCAAAGAATGCCATATCATTAAAAAAGATGTCGATATATGTATTAAGTATATCATATAGTATTTTCTATTCAATAGCTTAAGTTTAGGAACACTAATGTCCTTCTAAAGGTATTTTGTTCATCATTGATTGATACATGAAATCTTACAGTGCGTCTAATAATTTGTCCAGGGACTTGCATTTGGGGTAAGAACAATGTTAATCATTCTTATGTTTTACAGGGAGAAAGTATCCAAGATAGTGAGTTCGTTAGAGATTTAGGAGTTTTGGTGAGCAATGATTTCAAAATGAGTAAGCAGTGTGTTGAGGCAAGTAAGAAAGCCAATCGAATGTTGGGATATATTAGAAAAAGTATCACTTCTAAATCTAAGGAGATTATTTTGCCATTGTATAGGGGATTGGTAAGGCCACATCTGGAATATGCTGTTCAGTTTTGGTCTCCCTTCCTCAGAAAAGATATAGAGTTGCTTGAAAAAGTTCAGCATAGGGCTACAAAAATGATTAAGGGTCTATCTGGTATTAATTATGATAACAGATTAAGATCTTTAAACATGTATTCCCTGGAAAACAGGAGAGCTAGGGGTGATTTAATACAGTTATTCAAGTTCATAAAACAGGGAGACATGGAGGGCTTAGATTTTACTTTAAATAGCCGGAAAAGAGGTCATGATCAGAAATTGAATAAATCGAGCTTTAGAAGGGAGGTAAGAAAACATTATTTTTACAATAGAGTTGTCAATGAGTGGAATGCTTTACCAGATTATGTTGTGCATTCGAATAGAGTAGAAGATTTTAAGAAGAAACTTGACGGACATTGGAAACTGGTAATGTATTAGATTTATTTTCGGACCAACCTTGCTGGGCCTCTGGCCTGTTGTTGGTCGACAATTTTGTATTTGTATTTGTATTGTATTTGTATTGACTGTAAGTGCCGACGCTGCGTACACTCTTAAAATAACTCAGTCAGTTTTAACTCAGTCTGAGTTAATTTCCACTCCTTTCTGGTGCCGAAAATGCGCTTCCCCTACAGGAGTGGATTTCACTCTTTTGTTTTAAGAGGCATGCTCTTAGAAGATGCCGCTCTTAAAAGTAGCATTGAGTGCCTACTCTAGAATCAGGTCGACTGTTTTTCTAAATTAAAGCTGGTCGCCATAGCCCTCGTGTAGCTGTAGTGTGACGTTATTTACACTCAAAATAGTATTATGAGGGAATGACTAGTTGTAGTTGTTGAAACGCTTCATCCAATTTGGCGGCGTGTTCTTTGGTGGCTCAAACCGATGGTTTGTGACCATAGAGGATAGAGTAAGGAGGCGATGGTGCGGGGTCAAAGCCATTCCAGGGGATGGTGTGGGGTCAAATCATTGCTGGGTCAAAGCCAAAGCCATCCGGTATGTCAATTAAAGTCATGATTGTTTCCTCCTTGAAGTCATGATGATACCTTCTAAAGCACACTTAGGGCAACATTTGTTTAAAATAAAACAGTTTTATAAACTTTAAAAATGCATCGTAAAGAATACAGGCTGCTCATAAGCTTTCTTTCTCACTTGGTGTCTTACATTGGAAGCTTTATTTTGTAAAGGGGGTGGGTTTTGAGGCTGGGCCTTGCCAAAATAACCGCCGACCTATAAACGGACTGTGCAACCAAAACTCCCGACGCATAATACCCTGTGTGGAGGGACGTTAAGAATAATCCAAAGTCCCGAAGCTACGTAAGATGTGGCTCTTAAAAGTTGTTCTCGGTGCCTACTCTGGCATCAGGTTGACTGTTTTTCTAAATTGAAGCTGGTCGTCATAGCCCTTGCGCAGCTCTAGTGGGAGGTTAATTACACTCAACTTAATATTTTGTAAGGGAATGTCTCGTTGTTGTTGGACGCTTCATGTAATTTGGCGATGTATTCTTTGGTGGCTCAAAGAGATGGTTTGTTACCATGGAGGCTAGAGTAAGGAGGCTATGGTGCAGGGTCAAAATTATAGCGAAAACCAGGTTTTGCAAGTGAAGACATGATTGTTTCCCATTGAACCCATTAACGACGAATTTATGAATACCATTAACACCTTTCCAAATAAAAACTTACGTTAGCTTCAAATTGTTTGCTACTTTTCTTTTTTTTAATTCAAAATAATTTAAAAAAAGAAAAAGTAGGTATTGACATGCGGTCGATGTCCGTCTGCCTGTCTCCGTTCGTACCCCCCTTCCAAAATCGGTTCTAATCATCGGATCTTAAAAATTCTTTTTTTGTTAGAAAGCTATGACCTCAGATACCCAACTTTCATACTTTTTGTTCGTCTGTCTGTACCTCCGGACGGACATAAATCTACTATCTGTCGCGAATTTCCCATTGAATTAGCATTGAAATTCAATTTGAGTCATTTAAATCACTGTAGGTATTGAAATGCGGTTGATGTCCATCTGTCTGTCTGTTCGTACCCCCCTTCCAAAATCGGTTCTAATCATCGGATCTTAAAAATTCTTTTTTTTGTTAGAAAGCTATGACCTCAGATACCCAACTTTCATACTTTTTGTCCGTCTGTCTGTACGTCCGGACGGACATAAATCTACTATCTGTCGGCGAATTTCCCTTTGAATTAGCATTGAAATTCAATTTTGAGTCATTTAAATCACTGTTGCCAAATCAACAATGGCATGAGAAACTTTATTTAAAAATATTTGAAGCAAAATAATTTTTTCATGAATCATTTTGGAAATACGTCATAAAATGTAGCACAATGTGATTCTTTGATTGTTCATTAATTGTTTACCAAGAAATTGGCAAGGAATATTTTTTGAATACAATTCTGCTTAATTTTAATTTACACTTACTTTTAATGCAGTTTGTAGTAGTCTCATTATTTTTGTTATTAATGAATATTTCATTATTCTACGAACTACAAATAAATCGAGCAGACGATAAATAATATTAAGTTATTTGTGAAAGAATATTAAGGAAAATAGTTGATTTTGTTTTTATAAGTTTAAATTATAGCTGGATGCTGTGTTTAGTGATTTTTTTTCGGATATGTGTAAATTAGTGTAGAAACGATAGTTGATGATATTTACTGTTATGATGATAGAAGGTTGTTAAGTTCGAGATAACCTACGCAGATAGAAGACAACAACTGCTGTTTGAAGATTAATTCACTTGTAGGATTTTATTGATTGCAACTTTAAACAAATATCAATCAAGCTTAATCTTTAGCTTATTTCATTTTAAAGTAAAGTTTACAAAAGTTAAATAAATATAAACATCTTGTTTTTTAACATAGTTCTATCATTTAAGTTCGTAAAGTTTTAACAGAACGTCAAGGGTCGGCATTCTCGATTAGCCAACAGGTCATCTGCTACCGGTCGATCTTGTAACGCCCCTTTTTGCTGCTGCAGGCTCGAGCAAAAGTGTTGCCACCAACATATGAACCTAGTTGTTTCCCGATTAGAATTTTAGTAAGTATTTAAGTACAGGAAAGTAGGCTATTTTAGTACTTTAAGAACTTCTTGTTTATTTAGTTTTTCATGTAAAATTATTTGTCCTGCATACATTTTTTTAAGAACTATGGTCTCTAATTGTCTTATGTTTTGATCATTTAGATAAACTTAAGCAGAAAGCTCATTATAGTGGGGCAAATTTCTTACAATTCGTAGTTAATAGGTTAAAAGTCACGATGCCATTCCTCCCAGAACACACTTAACAAAATATTTTAATAAAATCAAATTGTATTATAAAACATACGAATGTCGTAAAGAATATAGCACTATAATAGGCTTTTTTCTTACTTGATGTCATACACCACTGTTAAACTTTTATTGTAAAGCTACTGCAGCTTCAGGGAGTAACGTTACACTAAATTTATGGACTAGCGTTACACTATAAAATAAGTGTAGAGTTGCAGACTTGTATAGCATAACTCCGAAAATTTTGTGTAATGTTACTGCATGAAAGCGGAGGGAACACTGATTTCTTGGTTTTTTAATAATTAAACCAAACATTTTTGGAAAGATATTAATATGTTGTTTCAAATGCCACTCGGTAACCGAGGCCGGAGTAGAGAACTACCCGGTTTTAAGGCGAAGTGGGGCGGCTTCCGTTTTTTTTTTATTGAGCGCCACAAGGGATGAAGTCCGACTTTTACTCGTCAGCATGACACGTCCGTTTTACAGGAATGTCCCTTTCACACATCCATTATCAGTCACATATCGGAATTTTGATCCACATCAAAGGCCGATAACCCCCTGATCTGGTACCCCCAGAAGTATTAATTTGATATGGGAACACGGAGGACTTTGTGAACGGCATATTTAACGTGCCCCAGCCACCATTAGCAACACGGCGGTCTTTAGCCAAATACAAGCGTCGACCCAGCAACCATAAGAATTGCGATCACCGCCGAGAACAGAACCCACAACCCTTCCGATGCGAGCACGACGCTTCACATGACTGAGCTAACGACTGAGCTATATTAATATAAAATAGACTATGATGGGAATTACAAACTTTATAACTATTTTAGAGAGCACATTGTTTATTGATTAAACATAATTACACCGTAAATGCACACGAATTTTGACATACTTTGCTTTCTTTAGGCAATTTTTACAAATATATATCACTCACTGTACCTCTGCGGATATACGCCCGACATATGGGGCACTTTCTGCGATGTACGGTACTCTGCAGGATGACCTGCATGCATTGGCGGCAGGTCACATGTCCACACTTGAGTGCCATAATATGCGACTCTAACGGAATCAAGCAAACAGGGCACTCTGGCGCACGCACAGACCGCTTACTGTCAGGCTCCCCGATGGCTCCTTCTTCGGCTGGAAAAAAAATAATGAGGATTGGTTTGGTTGAATTAACATAGAGCTGGAACTGGTTGATTTTACACATAGATTATATCTTTCACAGTGTTCTAAGCTAGCCACTGTAAAAGGCACAATCTGGCGAAAAACGCAATCAAACACATTTTGAAATTATTGAAAGTCAAGGCAACCTTACACACACGCAGCCACATCGCATGCTTTGAACCATGACATATTTAAAGTACACCATAGAAGTAGGAAGGAGAATAGAGAGGTCCTTGTATATGCGCAGTAGCGCACAAATGAAGCAAGCTAGAGCGGTGCATCTTGGGATACCTCGGAGTTAGTATGTTATGCGCAGTAGCTCGAAAAACCTGACAGTCTCTCAACTGGTGGACCTCTCTACACCTCCTTCCTACCTTTATGAAATACACCAATCCACATACCAAGTACTTTTAGTCCGTTCAGTATGCTTTTAGAACATCCATTTATGAAATAAATTCCATACAATTTTACATAATACAGGGTCGGTAGGTCACATGTTCGCACTTGAGTGCCACAACATGAGACTCTAACGAAATCAAGCAAACAGGGCACTCTGGTACACGTACAGACCGCTTACTGTCGGGCTCTCCAGTGGATACTTCTTCGGCTACAAAAAAAAATAAAATCTTTAACAGTTACCTTAGCTGGTACCTATCTTCCAGCCACATCGCACGCTTTGGTCCACAGCAGATTAGTACCAATCCCATATACAAGGCACTGTGAGTTAGTTTCGTATGACATTTCTTCGGCCCTGTTTTGAATATTTTTACTAACACTATTTTATTTATTTGATAAACGTAGCTGACTTACAGGTCTCTATAATACCACTTTTTGAAATGACTTCGAATATTTAAAAAAAATTTCAAGAAATAATGTTACACAAAATATTCGTTTAATTTTATATAAAATATAGCTTTCACCTGAGCCAAGGGGAACGTTATGGCGACATCGTACACTTTGGACCACGGCTCATTTGAAGTACACTAACCCCATATACTAGGTACTGTGAGCTGTTTCAGCATGTTTTTATACCAATTACATCATTTTGCATCAATTTGGTACATACCTTTGCGTTTGGTACTCCTGCTCGAAATGGATGGGATGGCCTCTCTCGTAGGTGATGCATCAGGACTAGACCCTGCGCCTGAGTCTTCAGAATCGGATGAGTGGGGTGAAACTGGATCTTCGGCATACACCACGTCACCACTGCTGTCTCTTCCTGGTAGGTGGAGCGTAGTCTAGGGACAAATGACCATGGATGTTAGGGGGGGGGGTGACTGATAGTCGGGTTTCCCAACCGAAGTCTTCTCTTTGTGTTAATCCAATGGGGTAAATAGTTTTAGAAGCGCAAAATTGTGCTGAGTTTTTAATTGTTCCGAAGCTTAATTGCTATTAAGTATTTTTTTTTATAATATCGTGCAAAAAAAAGCTAACTTTTTATAATATCGTGCAAAAAAAACTTTCAAATCAATAATCGTGGCAAAAGTGAAGCTTTTAACGAAATCGTGTTTCAAAGTTACTTTTACGCACTTGTGCGACAAAGTAAATAAGAGCATCTGATTGGTGTCAAATTCTTTATTTGAGCGTGATATTTTATTCGGCGGCTTTGTGATTGGTGTAAAATTCTTTATTTGAACGTGATTCTTTAATTAGCGCCTTATTTCCAATCTAGAAAATACTTTATGCACGTGATTTTAAAATAATCATTTGCCTTTTCTATATCATCTGGAGAGAGAAGTTCATACTTATCGCATAACAATTCTAATTCTAAATCCATATTTAACAGCACCAACGTTTTCGTTTTTTTCCCTTTAAAAGAGAATTTACATTTTGTCTGGTTAATTTTCAATGCCAATTTAATGGGAATATTTCTAATGATGTCACGCTCTCCATAGTGCGATTTCATTGGTCGTTTCGTTTTCTTTCAATACTACTTGAGACAAGCTCATTGGTTTTTAATAACGTCACGCGCTCCGAACAGCGATTTCATTGGTTGTTTTGTTTTCTTAGACAAAGTGTTGAAACAAGCCCATAAATACTTTTTTTGCACGTTATTATAAAAAATAGTGTATGACTACACGTCGAAAATAGCCTTTTTTAAACTCGTGAATTTATTTCACTCGCTCGTACCTCGCTCGTGAAATAAATTCACGAGTTTAAAAAAGACTTACTTTTCACACTAGTTGCATAAATAACTATTAAAAACAGTCTTTTGATATAAAAGTGTGCAGTTTTGATAGAAAAGTTGAAAGGTGAAAAGTGATCTGTTTAAATGTCTTAGTAGTTCTATATTTTTTAAAAAATTGGTATGAATATTTTATTGCAAAGTTATGTATTAAAATTTAAAAAATAATCGACGCAATTAAAAAAAAACAGAATTATAGTGGCAATTGAACCAGCTACATTAATCATACAAAAAATCGTTGGTAAAAATATTTAATACTACCGTAGTATTTAAGCTTAGAAAATTATGTTTCCCATTTGCATTAAAATAGAGAGAAGACTTTTGTTTGGGGCCTCGGGGGGGGGGGGGGGGGGGGACTCCGGTTTCTCGACCCTTAAATGAGTTTGAAATGCTTGGGGCGAATAAAAAAAATAAAATATCTAAGAAATTCGCCAAGTTAACCCTTTCGCTACACAGGATTTTTGTTTCCGCGTAAGATGTGATAGGAATATCATTATCGAATCCTTAGCCGTACGGCCACCTGGGCCGTTTCAGCAATGAAAGGGTTAAGGTATCCATTTACCTTAGAAAACGGAAAAAATTGAGCAAAATATGTGTTCTGATACTTTTGCATTAAATATTATCTGATTCTTTATCTTTCAAATGGTACAAGTAGATTTCTTGTACTGTAAAAAGTTTTTTTTTTAATTTACAGGCAGTCTTTTAAAGGCAATTCTATTGTCATCAATCTTACAATGAAAACCTTGAACTAATTTTCTGAAGAACGAATTTTTTCATAATATGCTTGTACTCCCAGCAAGATATTTCAAATTAATATCATTCGATTAAAAAAATTTAAAGTGTATTTTAAAGAGTGAATCAGGACATGTGGCCATATTTTTTATAACAATTGTAAAAAATATTAAATTTTTTACAGACAATTACATTATTAAAAAAATTATATTTTAAAGCTAGCCATTTCAAACTATCATAATTAAATAACTACTTTGCTTAGAGCTTATATGATCACATGCCCGGATAATACTGTTTTCTTTTCTGCAAAAATTATGTAAAACAACTCATTTGAAATGTCGTTATGTTGTTCACAGTTTGGCACACTTAAATAAATTAATTGCAAATTAATTTAATAATTAATAATTTTTTTATTGCAGTAAAGTGTTTTTATGTTAGTTTTTCTGTGCCTGATCTTCTCACAAAGTTTTAAAAGTCTATCTCAAAAGTTAAATAAAAAGTTGTTTAAGGTATATGGATACCTTAATTAAATGCACCTTAACAAATCGAAAAACTTGCGTATGGGATGACATAGGCCTTGACCTTTTAATCCGTTACTTAACCAACTGGTTTTCTAGCAACAAATATATATATTTTAATTTAAAAATTTAATAATTTTACTAAATTTTAAAATTTGAATTATTGAAGAGTTATTTAAAACATTCTTCTATAGAAATAGTTTTTTAAGAAACGTAAAGAAATTAAATTTTCAGTTAAAAATATTAAATAATCAGGCGGTGAAAGCAAGTTTACAGTTCAGCAATAGGCAACCTCAGAAGGTTAAACAAGTTGTTACGGGGTGCGTTTAGAGGTGTCATGCCACGGAGGATACCATAAATATATATGCAATAGACCATACATGCCTTGGTTCTGTCTTAGCAACCTTATAAAAGTATTGTACTAGAAAAAAAGAAAAATGTCGCATCGTTACTTGACCGCTGCTCAAAATTACGATGTCCGCTACCCATAGCTCACGTTTAGCTGTAGAGCGACATTAAGAGGGACCGGAGCCTCCATGAAACCCATGTTAAAATGGTGATTTTTATGTACCTTTTTCTCAGGAAAGACTTGTTGGATTGATTCAAAATTTTACACAGTTTTATTTCAAACACTTCTTCACAGATAGACATATGCTTTTAGAAATATAATTTTTTTTAAGGGGACGCGGTACCCAAACTTTAGGGCTGCTCAGAAAATAATTAAACATGCTTGACTGCTGTGAGCTAAGGATATTGCAAAAAAAGAAGGAATCCTTTATAATGGTGAAATTGATTTGATGGTGGATGTTGATTTTTTTTTAATTTTTTCAGTTTGTGAATGGTTAAAACCTTATGGCTTTTAGGTAAATTATATAGAGCTCCAAAATGTTTTCCTGTGTTGAAACATATACCTTTAACAAAAGTTGGTATGGGATAAGGTCTAGTGTGAATAGATTTAAAAAAATGATAAGTTGAAAAGTTGAAAGTTGAAAATTTACAAAATATCTTATTTTTTGGCCATTTTTATACATAAAGCTACATAACTGTTTTTGTTTAACTGATAGCTCAGTATCCATACCAACTTATATTAATAGATGTTATGGGAACATTAAAAAAAATTAAATAAAAAATTCTTTAAATTATAGGAGGAGTAGCATGTTGAAAAAACTTACGTTTCAATATTTATAATTTTTTCATATACAAAGAACTAACATTTAATAGTTTAATTTGGATGGTAGCGATAAAAATACTGAACTTAATTTTTTGGGTACTGCGCCCCCTTAAATGTATGGTGTTTCGAAAACCAGTCGTCACATTTTCATAAAAAATCATTAAAATTATTTGTTTAAAAAAAACCATTAATATTTCTTTAAATGCAAATGTCTGTTTGTGTAAAAGTACTTAAAGTATATGCCAAAAAAAAATCTAAGCAAAATGCTCTGTAGTTACTGAGAAAATTGTACTTTTGTCCTTACATATGCATTTCGAGAAAATGGCGTTTAAAGTATAATTTTTAGAAATTTTTATGCGAAAAATATTTATAAAAAATTAATTTTTATATACTTCTAATTGACATATTGCCTACCAAATTAAACCATTTTGAAGGCAACATTTGAAGTATTATCCCACTCTAAAAATAACAAAATGTGTTTTTTATTCAATTTTTGAGTCTAGTCCCACGTTGATTGCTTACCGGCACCCTTGATCCTTGCCAATTAGAGGGTCTTGGATTTTCTTGTGAGGTTATATGAACGACAATGACGTCATCATCACTAGAACTTTCTTGTTCGTCAAACCGCGGAAAAGTATTCCTGTACGCATTTCCTAGGTATGCTATTGGTGGCGCTGCACTGCTCTCATCTTCGGAAGTGGAATCTTCGCTCTCTGAATCAAAATAGTTGCTTCGGTTGGACTAAGAAAACAAGAAAAACATTGCAATAGAACTCCAAGCATTCGGAAGTGGAATCTTCGCTCTCTGAATCAAAATAGTTGCTTCGGTTGGACTAAGAAAACAAGAAAAACATCGCAATAGAACTCCAAGCATTCGGAAGTGGAATCTTCGCTCTCTGAATCAAAATAGTTGCTTCGGTTGGACTAAGAAAACAAGAAAAACATTGCAATAGAACTCCAAGCATTCGGAAGTGGAATCTTCGCTCTCTGAATCAAAATAGTTGCTTCGGTTGGACTAAGAAAACAAGAAAAACATTGCAATAGAACTCCAAGCATTCGGAAGTGGAATCTTCGCTCTCTGAATCAAAATAGTTGCTTCGGTTGGACTAAGAAAACAAGAAAAACATTGCAATAGAACTCCAAGCATTCGGAAGTGGAATCTTCGCTCTCTGAATCAAAATAGTTGCTTCGGTTGGACTAAGAAAACAAGAAAAACATTGCAATAGAATCCAAGCATTCGGAAGTGGAATCTTCGCTCTCTGAATCAAAATAGTTGCTTCGGTTGGACTAAGAAAACAAGAAAAACATTGCAATAGAACTCCAAGCATTCGGAAGTGGAATCTTCGCTCTCTGAATCAAAATAGTTGCTTCGGTTGGACTAAGAAAACAAGAAAAACATTGCAATAGAACTCCAAGCATTCGGAAGTGGAATCTTCGCTCTCTGAATCAAAATAGTGGCTTCGGTTGGACTAAGAAAACAAGAAAAACATTGCAATAGAACTCCAAGCATTCGGAAGTGGAATCTTCGCTCTCTGAATCAAAATAGTGGCTTCGGTTGGACTAAGAAAACAAGAAAAACATTGCAATAGAACTCCAAGCATTCGGAAGTGGAATCTTCGTTCTCTGAATCAAAATAGTTGCTTCGGTTGGACTAAGAAAACAAGAAAAACATTGCAATAGAACTCCAAGCATTCGGAAGTGGAATCTTCGCTCTCTGAATCAAAATAGTTGCTTCGGTTGGACTAAGAAAACAAGAAAAACATTGCAATAGAACTCCAAGCATTCGGAAGTGGAATCTTCGCTCTCTGAATCAAAATAGTTGCTTCGGTTGGACTAAGAAAACAAGAAAAACATTGCAATAGAACTCCAAGCATTCGACTCCGGACTCTATAAACTCTAATGGGTACAGCTATGATATAATGGCCGGTCTGTTCATAGCGACTTTAGGCACGGCCAACTTCAAATAACAGGGCCAGAGAAGATCTCCCAAACATGAGCGTAGACGGAAATTTTGACGTCACTGCTCCCAGTGCCGAAGATCGAGTTCGGACGCATTCGGAACCCTAAAATTGTGGTCAGCCGTGAACGAGTGGTTCCGAACAGGTTTCAAGACAGGTTGTCTTCATCTTCGGAACAACGTCACTCGGAACTGTGACGTCAAAATTTCCGTCCCCGAGCTTGTTTGGGAAAGCTTCTTCGGCCTTAGTAGTTGAGTAGGCCGTGCTTTAGGCGAGTTTGAAAAGTTAACAAAAGTTAACGCAATGTTGCTATACCTATCGAGTTGTATGAAAAAGGAAGTGGAATAGGATGAAATAGGAAGTTAACGTTCCACGATTTTTATAAATCTGGTCTGAAATTTAATGAATTTTTTCCTAGTACGTAAAAGTTTATTTAGTAGTGCGTTTCTCAAAAAAATGTATTCAATGTTTTTCTGCCGTGTCGAACTATGTTTTGTGCATAATATTTATAATAATTTTCCCTTTTTCAAGCCAGTCCTAAAAGTACACTTCTTTGTTGTTTTCAGTCGGCTATTCTGAAATTGGGTAGCATTTTTGGTTATTTCGAGATGGCAACCATCTCGGCAAGTGCCGGGGATTGTTGTCATTTCGACTTGGCAAGATTTTTAAAAAGTCGCCAAATCCGGCAAGGTCCTTTATGTTAACCGTGGAAGGTTTACCCACATTTGGGCAGTTTTGTTGCTTGGCAAAGTAACGCATATCGCCAAACGTAGACTGGTCTTTTTATCATAAAGGTTCCCTATAATAGTATCATATACTCTATCTATTCATCCATTCATTCACTTTTATATGCATGGCGTATAAAAGTGTTGCTCTTTCATTTATTTACAAGCTCAATTTCTCAAATAGTTTTGTTTTCTTCATTTTCAAGGCTTTAGCTTACAACAGTATTTAATTAAAATATGTTTTTTAAATTGAATCATTTGAAATTTTAATCTTATTAATGAAGACCGGTCATAATTGTTTCAGATATTTAGAGTTCTAGATACTAAAATGAGTACTTTTCTGTTACCCTGGGGAAATTGTAGCCAAATGCAAAATTCGTAGTCAAACCGCGTTAAGAATGTCATAATCTCCAACAACGTATTGTTAGGTATAATCATTGCTATAATTGGCTTTCTATCCTTTGCTTGGCGACATTTGAGCCCCCGGCTAAAGGAAAAATACCTTAAATCATCTCTAAAATTCACACCAGTTTAATATATCTAGTTTATATACCAGTAGTATTTTTTATGGAAAACTTAAATAACTTAAACCCTTTAATTTTTTTCTTGTCCTACTGTACAGTGTTTGGCGCGTTGGCTTCATTGTCGATATTTTGTTTGTTCTTATTTTGTTGTATAGTGGCTGAAACAAGCTTTGTAATAAAACACAAGCTGTAAAAAATGAAGCTAACAGATACGAATAGTTTTGCTGTTTTGCATTAAATCGTAATTTCCTATCTCGCCCAGCAGCTTTTAATAGATATGTACCGATGAGGAAATTAAAAGAATATTGGATTGAACTTTGCTTAATATTAGGACTTCTGATAGGGTTGGTGGCTGCTATAACCTGGTCAAATTGGATTTCTGCAGTTGAGTAGATAAGCCTGACTCACATGAGCTTGGCGAAATTTTTAGAAAGTTTTACAAACTAAGTATGCCCTTGTTTAGCATGTTCACTATTTCTTCAATAAATTAAAACTATATTAAGGTTTTTTTTTATTAAACGAGATACCAGAACCATAATTTAAGAGTTATTGCAGTAGAGATTTTTCTGGAAAACTATTTTGTAGCTAAGGAATGCTGTTCAAGTTCTGCATCGCACGCCATAAGTGACTTAATATAGGTAATATTGTACGCATATTAAGCTTCAAATCTTGCTTTAACTTAATAATTAGTTAAAATTGTATGCTTTTTTTAAACAAAATTATATTTAAGAAATTTTTTCGCGTATAAATAAAAGATTTATTTTGAATAAATAAACGATGAACTTACCATTTTAAATTTTGAAATAATACTTTTCCCAATAAAAATTAAACTTTTAGAATTTTGAGTCGTAATGTTTCGAAACTTTGTATGATTGCTTTTTATATTTAAAAACAGCATTTATGTTTTCTAGTTTGTAATTCCCAAATTGCACATTCTCACAATTTTTAAGATAAAATACATTTAAAAAATGTAACGTACCAAAAAACCGTAGAGTTGAAAAAATAATTTATGTTGCATAATTCTGAAAATGAATGCCTCAATTACATAGATTTTTATTGTTTCCCTGTTGGTTATTGTAATCTTAAGATTTCTGATACTCTTTTTTACTAACGGGGCTGCTTTATTGGCGCATTAGCCTTTGCAGACTCGGCATACTTCTCAGAACTGAGAGCCATTTTTTGTGGAACAATTTAGACAACTCTCGCTTCCAATGCTGAAACTCGGATTACAATAAATATGAGCTCTCTGTGGATGTTAAAGTATGCCGATATTTAATTTTGCCTAGAAAACCAAAGCCAAATGGGTCCTCAAGGGATATTTTACAATCCACATAATCATATGACATGTGTGCTCAACATTTTCGCATCCAGAAAATCTAGCGACTCAGCTAGGGCTCGAGCCTGCAAACTTCGGCTTATGAGGCGGACACGTAAGCCCCAGAGCCGCTGCTTTTCAATAGCACTTCTTATACTCTTCTTTTGGCTCTAAAGTATAAAGTTGTTTCATGTATGTGTTATGTATGTAATGGTGTTTCAAACCCTTCGATTGCTCGTACATTTTTTGCATATACAAGATCGTGTTTTGAATATTAAACAAGTTTTGAATTGCTGTCAAAAAGTGCACACATGTGTCCTCTATTTCAGAGTGTGTGTGGGAGGGGGGGGGGGGGGTTAAAACATCACTTGAATATTTGAGAAATGCTCGTGTCGAACCACATTTTGAAAACTCATCAATGAAACAAACCAATTTCGAAGGGTTTTGAAATAGAGGTTTTTTTATATAAAAAAACTTTTGAATATTTTCGAAGATAAAATAAGATGTTAGAATTTCTCGAGACATGTGCACTTTGAACTTTATATTTTTACACTTTTTTTAGAAGCGCTTTAGACCTAATGTTTTAATAACTTTTTGTTGTTGAAAATGTCAAATTTCTATCTATTGTGTTTGTGTTATTCAATGTTTTGAAATAATTACATATGCGAAGCAGAAGTCAGTACAGATGCTTTTAATTTCTAAGCGTTTTAAGGTAAATTGTAATGAATTATTTGTAAAACGTCAAAAGGGAGTTGTTTATAGCATGCGAAACAATACAAACTATTACATTTTCCAATTATTTTTCAGAACAGAGAATATTTTATTATTCGAAAGCGAATAATAATTTGCTTTTCAATTCTTCCCAAAAAAATCATATAACAGCTTCTTTTAACAAAACAAATAATATATAGAATCTATACACTACAAAACTACATCATAACAATTAAGATTTTTTAGAGCTGCACACAGGAAAAAGTTCTAATGACTTGATAGTATTCAAGCAAACTAGTGGTCATAACAGTTACAATTTTTTCCCCCATTAAAACATGAGTGTGAACAATGTCTAATAATATTGAAGTTTTCATTTGTTTTTAGTTTGAAAAAAAAAACAATTAGGTTACCTTATCATTATTAATTATTGGATTTAAGAGGAGTCGGATGGTTCTATCTTGACCATGTTAATTTATCTAAATTTAGGAAATTTTTTCTCAGGAACTATATGAGATATCATTATAAACTTTTTTATATTTTGTTTCTTACAAATATTTTTTTATTTAAACTGAGGATATTTCAAAATATTAAAAAATACTTTTACAGTGATTTTTTAAAAAATATGTATTGAAAAACTCAAAAAAATCAGATTTAAAGTTATATATTTGTTTCAGCAGAGATATTAAAAATTTCTCAGTTCAAATCAAAGAGCTATTTATGGGGAAGAAATAACAAAACAAAACGTGTTGATACCTTTTATAGTTCCTAAGAAAAATGTTCCTAACTGTTGAAAAACCTTATATTTCAGGAAACGCAAAAGAAAAAGTAAGGGTTAGGTAAGAACTGATATTGAGTTTCTCAAAAATGCTTATAAAAAAACACTAAACAGAAATCGATAATCTTGGTCTTAAATTAAAGCTAAGGATAAGCAGAATAAAAAATAAACAGAAAATCGACTTTTTTGACAGAAAATTATTTGTGTCTTACTATTGAACATTCCATCCCGGAAATATAACGTGAGCGACAAATAGAGGACGAAACCTCACCCCGTCATTTCCAATTAACGAGAAGAAGGCTGGGATAATCTCCTTTTAGCTTCCACATTACGTTTATAATCTAAACAAGTAGGTTTGTACCAGAATCTGTCAATCAACCCGCTTCCACACAACAGTTGTATTTAACAGGTAAAAAGGCGCCAAACCCAGCATTAATTCTATATTAAGCATTTACATGCTAAATTTGGCTAGTTTCATTTATTTTATTTCGAAAATTCAATAATTATTACTTATCGTTTGCAAAAATTAATTTATATTTCAAAGAATAAATATGTAATATTCCTCGTTTTTAAATAGAATGAAAATATTTCATATAAACATACATAGAATTCGTAGTGAAATATATTCGACGTCATTTCAAACTGATCGATGTCGCAAAAAGAAATTTATTTTAATTTATTGTCTAAAAGAATTAAAGTTCCTCGAGCGATTGTTGCGAATGGCAATGGTGATTTAATTCCAATAAAAATGGCTTCCTATTTTTAGCTTCCACATACGTTTATAACGTAAAAAGTGAAGGTTTTATAATCGTTCAGTCCGTCTGTCTGTCCGTCCGTCCGTCCGTCTGTCTGTCCGTCTGTCTGTCACCACTTTCACAGAAAGAACCACAATCCCACAGACAAGTGGGATACGTCATTTAAAGCAAAAATCAGATTAGGCTACATTCCAAATTTCATTAAAAAATTTAAATTAGAAGTTTATTTAAAATTTAAATAACTAAATTTTTTTATTCTACTTGAAATAATGCAAATTCTATTTTTATTCATATTCACTGTTGTCATCCACAAGTCCCACAGACAAGTGGGATACGTCATTTTGAAGCAAAAAATCAGATTAGGCTACATGCCAAATTTCATTAAAAAATTTAAACTAGAAGCTTATTTAAAATTTAATAACTAAAAATTTAATCTACATTGAAATAACATGCAAATTCCATTTTTATTCAATATTTTCACTGTTGCCATTTCGTTAAACGTACGAGAAACTTTTGTTAAATAAAAATACACTTTTGAAAAAATATTTATTTATGTGATATAATTCGGTTTGGATTGTTGTATTATCACAATAGAGTTCTTTTAATGGTTCTATATATATGTATGTAGAAAGATGCATAGAGAATTCTAACTTAACATAAAAAAAATATGCTAAGTTTCGCTTTTATTTTTAAAGCATCAATTGTACAAATTATAAATTTTTTGAACTGTAAATTAATTTAACAAATTATAAATAAGTGAATTTTCGAAAGAAATGTAAATGGGAAATTGTGGCGACAAAAATATTTATTAAAAAAGATTACATCATTATTCTTCGAACTACAAACAAATTTAGCAAACGATAAAATCTAATTATTAAATCTGAGAAAGAAGATTAATGAAAATAGTTAATTTTGGCGTTTAAAAGTTTGAATTACAAATAGCTAAAGGCCCTGTTTTTATTAGAATTAAATCACATTTGCCATTGCAACATCGCTCGAGAAACTTTAATTCTTTTAGACAATAAATTAAATAAATTTATTTTTGCAACATCGATCAGTTTGAAATGACGTCAAAATAATTGTCCAACGGAATCCTTGTATGGTGATATGAAATGTTTTCATTCTATTTAAAAGCGAGGAATATGACATATTTATTCTTTAAAATATAAATTAATTTTTGCAAACGATAAGTATATCTTATTGAATTTTCGAAATAAAATAAATGAAACTAGCCAAATTTAGCTTGTAAATGTTAAATATAGAATTAATGTTGTGTTTGGCGCGTTTTTTCCTGTTAAACACAATATGTTGGAAGCGAGTTTAAGTGACAGATTCTGTTCAAAACTACTTTTTTTTTTAAATAAGCATTCAATTTTGTAGTTTTTTAAATAATTCAAGTACTTCGAATTCTTTTCTGAAATGTTCAATGCATTGTAATTTCGATGCGCTGAATTTTTTGACGTATCACACTTGTCCGTAGCATTTGTGGTTTCGGCTATGAAAGTGGGTGACAGACAGACGGACGGCCTGAACAATTATAATACCTGCCACATTTTACGTTATAAACGTAGTGTGGAAGCTAAAATTAGAAGGTATTATAATCGTTCAGTCCGTCCATCTGTCCGTCAACCACTTTCACAAAACGAAGCACAAGTCTCACAAACAAGTGGGATACGTCATATTAAAGAAACAAAAATCAGGCAAGGCTATATCCCAAAATTTCATTACAAAATTTAAATTTGAAGTTTATATTTTAAATTGAAATAACTAAAAATTTCGCTATTATTCAATATTTGCAATGTTGCTAATTCGACAAACGTACGAGAAACTTTATATAAAATAAAATAATTTTTTTATGTGATTTAAATCAGTTTGAAATGATGTCATAGTATATATCACATTATAATTCTTTTGATGATTCATTATGTATGAAGAAAGATGCATAGAGAGTTCTAACTTTGCATAAAAATATGCAAAGTTTCGATTTTATTTTTAAAGCACCAATTTTACTAATTATTTATTCTTCGAACAGTTAATTAATTTAACAAACGCTATATAATATTAATTGAATTTTAGAAAGAAAGTTAACGAAAATGGGAAATTATGGCATCTAAAAGATGTTTTTTGAGAAAATGACAGATACCTTTTTTTTATGTGTGCATAAAATGTTGTGTGGAAGAGGTTTAAGTGACATATTCTGTTACAAACCTACTTGTTTTTATTTCAAACAAATAATAACTCAATTTTTGCACAAAAAAATTTGTAACTCAGCGCTATGTTTTCCTTGACTTCTTCTGTGGATCGAAAAATGTGGATGAAAGGATTCTGTGGATGAAAGGATGGGTCAACATCCCCAATCCGGTATTCGATCCCCGGACCTGTTTCATGGCAATACGAAGCACTACCATTAAGTCACTGGGCTTCATTTTTTCTACATTATAAAGCAATAAAGCAGAAAAAACAAACACAAAATATGCTAATTTGCTTCAATTTTTAATCACCATTTAGAATTTATTCTAGAGAAAACATAACATTTTCCCAGCTATCTACAATGTAAAAATTGTTTTCTTATTATTTAATGTACATTTATCATTTTTTTAACATTAAAAAAAGAGGTAAATATATTTTATCTACTTAATCCTGTGCATCATTTGAATCTCCCTCGAACGTATTTTAATGCTCAATAAACCTATCCACGTACTCAAAAAATATCATTAATTTTCCATGGCAGACATTTTAATAGAACACTGAGTAACCAATCAAAACAATAACTTAATTTAAGAAATTAATCTCAGCGCAGCAAGATAGGAATATACCCCTTAAACGCGCCCATAAAAACGTGGTATCGACTTTGGTTTGACAATGTGGTAACAAGAATAATTTGAAGGCATATTTTCAAAACCTATATTCTCCAAAGTATGCCAAAGATCTAGGGTCTGGTAGCCTGACCAGATTCGTTTCGGTGATTAACTTTTCGACTATGAATTATGAAATCATCATTAAATTTTCATAAATCTTATTTATGTACGTTGCTTTTGTTTGAAATTTTTTTTTAAAAAATAAAGCGGATACTATTTGCGCAATTTTTGTTTAGTTTGAATTATCGTCGCACTAGAGCTACACGAGGGCTATTGGCAACAGGCGTCGTATTTTAGAACCACAGTCAAGTGGCGAGCCGACACCTGAGTAGGTATCCAACGCAACCGTTAAGGGTGACATCGTACGCAGCGTTTTGACTTTGGAGCATACTTAACGTGAACTCCCTCTACACGGGGTATTATTCGTCGGACATTTTTGGCTGCACGGGCCGTTTATAGGTCGGCAGTTATTTTGGCGATGCCCGGACCCGAACCTAGGACCTTTCGCATGCTAGGCGGACGCCTAACCGACTGGGCTCCCCAGCCCCACGCAATTTTTGTAGCTGGATAGTTGAATAACATACGAAACTTTACTGCGAAATTCTTTACGTCTGGTAACCTTAGGGTCCGGTCCGTTAGTTGGCAACTTTATACAATTAAAATTTCGATAGTCAAAAGTCGCCATATGAAGGAACCGAACACCGTATCTCAATTATACATTTGAATATATGAGTTTTGAAACTAGAACCTTCATATTTGATGGTGGAGTTGTGACTAATGACAACACCAGCAGACTGACAGTTTACCTGGCCCGCCATAGATGGCAAGATTATGAAGGATGCGGCTTCCATGCCAATAAGCCCTATTGAGAGGAAGTCCGACTTTTGCTAAATTAATGTTTCGTAGTTAGAACCACAGAGGGGCCCGGATGGCTGAGTGGTTTGGACCATTACTCTAGCAGTCTGCACGCTGTAACGGATGCGGGTTCGATTCCCGCCTTCGCCCTGGGTGTATATTCCTTTTTCTGTGACAGTAAAAATTCTTTCTGTGTGTCTTACTTGATGAAGGCTTCATAAGCGGGTCTCTGGTCAAGTACACAAGTCGGAATATATATGTAATAGTAGTAGTAGTAGAACCACAGAGAAGTAACGAGGTCGACACTTGAGTTTCGACCCCACGAAACTCCGAGGACATCGTACGCTAAGGCCATCGGGACTTAGGACTCCACAATTTGATGAGCACGGATGCTGTAGTGTGCTCGGGCATCTCGTGATTAATTGTGGATTTTCCTACTATTTTACAGTGCATACCATATTTTTAGGATGACTGTTAGTAGGTGGTATTCAAACCTTTTCCCGTTAACCTTAGAAGGTTAAATGTTCTTTTAAATAAAATTGAAATTGTTAGTGATAAAAACTGAAAATGTACATTCAAAATATTGCCTATTAATGTCTCAAAGTGACTTTATTAATTTTAAAGGTTATAAATTACTTGAAAAAAATCACGAATCATCAAAATCCCCTGTGGCCCAATGTCATATTTCGGGTATTTAAAGGAGTAACTAGTATGTGATAATCAAAGAAAAAAAGTTTAGACAAATTTTCGATTTTTTCTGAAGATTAGTTTTGGTAAGGTTTGGTTGAAATATTGTCGCACTAGAGCTATTGGCAACGGGTGTCTTAAATTAAATACACAGTCAAGTGGCGGAGATCAGTTGTATAAGAAGTGTATATTCCTA
Organism: Oedothorax gibbosus; assembly: GCA_019343175.1. Classification (NCBI taxonomy): domain Eukaryota; kingdom Metazoa; phylum Arthropoda; class Arachnida; order Araneae; family Linyphiidae; genus Oedothorax; species Oedothorax gibbosus. The sequence continues at coordinate 13,083,432 of CM033273.1, forward strand.
ACTGAAAAGTTTGTTCAAAAGTATTTGAAAATCTGTCGGGAAATAAAGATTTGAATCTTGGCCCTATTTTTTTTATCCTACTGTATAGCTAATCCAAAACATTACAAATTTTGAAGAAATTTTAAAAACTAGGGGGCACGCCCCCTTCTCGCTATCGCTTGCCAACCCCCGGGAACTGCTTGCGCAGTTCCCTTTGGATCGCTTCGCTCGCTCACCGTTCATTAAAATATTTTAGTCTAGCCTTAAGGGTTAATCTTAAGGAACATGTCCGGCTATTTTTTCGCCAAATTCGTATTATGGTAGCCATTGGCTACAAAAAATCGCCAAAGATTGTATTTTAAGCGAATAACTATCAAATAGTTCAGTTTTTTTTCTATGTATCCTGTTTGCATTAGAGAATTTATTTTGCTACTTTGTTTATAAGTTGATCCTGTCCATTTCTTTTATCGTAAAGAATTATTAAATCGTATTAATATATTTAAAATACTATAATTCTGTAATTGTTAAAATAACTCATTTCTAAAATTATTTTTTGTGCACATTGTTTTTGAACTTGCAGCAAACTGTTGAGTTCTGATTTTCTTATTTTAAAATATCGCTACGATCTACGATCGCAAATGCCACGACAATTTTTAATAAGGAAATCTTTCATGTTCTCTCAGCAGACATTTTCAGTTTTGAGCAGCATTTTAAGTAATTATTTGTTGTCATTTCACTGACTTGGCAAACGCACGGTTTGTTGTCATTTTGACTTGGCGATATTTTTCGACTGGCGCCAAATCCGGACATGGTATTTAAGGTTAACCGCCTTTAGCATCCTTTTAAAATAAAATAATTACAAATTAATGCTTATAAATTAATGGTTATTATTGAGAAAATATTTCGCTGCTTGACTAAGATCCATTTGTAAACAAATTGGAAACCGTAGTAGCCGTCAACGCTTAGAAACTGTATTTAAAACCAATTTGAATTTTCCTATTTTATAAGCAATTGTGTTCAGTCAATCGAAATTATAATTTAAATTTTCAAACATTAAACGTCCCTTATATACCCTAGTGGCAACTTTTCATCGACCGATAATCGAATTTTCATCGTTCACCGGTGAGCCGATGAGAATTCGAATATCGAATTTTCGCTGAAAATTGCCCGATTGCTCGATAACTGCTCGGTTATGTCCGCTCGATCGAGCAGCCTAGGATGAGTTTTTCCGATGAGATTCCGATCAAGTGTCAAGAAGAAATCGATAAGAATCCGATGAGTAGTAATCGAAATCTCATCGGCCGATGGAATTTCGAACACTTTGCGATAAAATTCCGAACAGTTTACGACATGTTAGTACAAAAGTTTTAAACGAGATGGCGACACTATTTTTTTCTGTTAGTCAGGTAGAATTCAACTCGTTTCGAATTCAGCTGGGGGACAGAACCCCAACCTCGGGCTCCGCACTCTTGACTTGCAACTGGAACCGTGCGTTAGACCTCACGGCTATCGATACTTGCACTATATTTGAGTTTAAATAAAGAGGTCAAAAGGTTGATCGTTAAAGAAGTTTTATGTTATTGATAAAGACATTTTAATTTTGATTTTTCCTTTTAAATATTAATTTAAGTTAACAGTACTAATAGAAATATCTTAAATTTAAAAATAACTCTTGGTAACTTATACGTATTGAAAAGTTGTTTGGTTCATAATATTTATTCAAAAATCTATTTTCTTTAAGTTAAGTTTTTCAAAAATTAATCATGGCCAAAAAGTTAAAAATTAATTTCCAAGTAAATAAAAGAAAAAAGTTATCACACAGTAAAAATATTTCTCTTCGCACGTAATTAAAAATTTTGTGTGTAAGTAAATAAAAAATAACTATTACCAGTTTAAATATAATAGTTTTCGGATATGAAGTTTTCGAAATAATTTAACGCAATTTGTATGTACTAAAATAAAAAAAAGCCACATTTTTCAGTTTCTTATCGTTGCGATATCGATTCGTCATAGTTTTCCGATGAAACGTACATTGATTGAATTTTCACTTTTGACCGATATCGAATCGATGACTTTTATCGATAGAATTTCGTTCACCGATTTCCGATGTCGCCTCGTGCACTTTCGGATTACGGATGCGATCACCGGTGAGTTTTCGCTGAATCTGATGAACGATCGATGATCGATCGAGCAAATTTCGAGAAACAATGCTACTAGGGTAATTATGCATGTTTAAATGTAAACTTACTGATTCTGCACATAATATTTATGGTTGTTTTTCATTTTTTGGCTTTATTGCAGCCATTCCCGAAATTATCAATCCTTGTGTTATTTCGTAGTGCTTTTCTCAAAAAAATACATTCAATGTTTTTCTGTCGTATCGAACTATGTTTTGTGCATAATATTTGTAGTTATTTTTCCCTTTTTCAAGCCATTCCTGACGAAAAACTTTTTTGTTGTTGTCAGACGGCCATTTTGAAATTAGTAGTATTTTTGTTCATTTCGATTGTTGCCATTCCAGAGATAGAAATATAAGGAAATTTGGAGCCGTATAAGAGTATTATATATATAGATGTTTACTTTTTCGAAATTTAAATGAAATTTAAACTGTGTTTTGTTTTCTTTCCTTCGAATTGTTAGAAAAGTGCATCGAAATTAACCACGAACCATTCTGAATTTTTTTCGTGTGTGTCGACAATCAATTGTGCTAGATTAATCTGTGGAGTCAAAATGTGCAATCGTCCTAAGTAAAAGTCCTAAGAGACCTAACGTCCAATGCCACCCGAAAGTTGCTTTGGGTGCCCGTTGAGGTGCTGACTCTTCACTTATTATGGTACTAAATTACTAAGCAAAGCTTCGCTTAAGCTCCGCATTAAGGTTATGTAATAGACAGCCAGATAACATACAACCTACTTACCTAACCAATTTTCGAGGGGCCGTAGTGAGCCTAGTGGTCAGCGTCTCGGTCTCGGGATCGGAAGGTCATGCGATCGAGTCCCGGTACCACTGAAGAACTACCGAGTATATGCGGAGTACGTGCGCTCGTTAAATCTGTTGGGTCCGAAAGTCCTCTAAGTTCCCATACCAAATCAATACCTCTGGGGGTGACAAGCCAATTCTGGGGATCCTCTAGTTGGCCTCTGTCTCTAAAAATTAGATGGATCCACTTATACGTGTGTGTTGTCTGTTGTGTCTGTCTTACTTGACGAAGGTTTATAAGCGGGTCGCTGACCAAGCAAACAAGCCTGAAAATATATGTCTACCAACCAACCAACCAATTTTCGATTAAATTGAGAGATACAATTTTGTCAAACACAACATCACTTTCGTATCTCCAGAAATTAGTATGCCATCACTGTTCCTATACATAGGATCATTAATCCAAGTAATAGCGGAACAATAGAAGGAAAAATAAGTATACAGGCGCTTTTTCATTGTTTTTTCTCCCTCTTGTGAGCGTGCGCTTAGGGATTTTTTTTGCTTTTTATGTGCAAGTTATGAATATTTCAGATGGCTTTCTGCTGGTACGCAGGTGAGGGATATTTTCACTTGGAAAAATTACTGCTGCTGAAAAGTCGGCTCGTTGCTGTAATTAATTTGTCTGCTTGATTAATTGGTGCTGTGATTAGATGGTTGGAGTAGCTTCGAACTAGATTCGTGAGTGGGAATTTGGTTCAGGGTTAAAATCTACATTGTAATAAAACGCAATTTTCTTTGAAAACAATTGTATTTAATAACTCTAAATTTTAAAGATACACTGGTCAGGAATAGTTCCTATTAGAAAAATTTCTGATCAAATTTTAGCCATTGCATAACTGAATATCGCACCGCATGAGGAAAAGAGACCTAACGCGAAAAGGACCATTCTTCACGAGAACCTTTTAAAGTTTTGGTAAAAATTCAAATTATCACAAAATCGTTCCAAATGAACCTAGATCAAAAATATTTGGCATGGATATTCGTTTTATGGATATCCGTTTTATGGATATCTGTATTATTTAAATAATTATTTACTTTTTTTTAAAATCAATTCTTCGTCATTTTAAAGTTTCACTTTTTTTTATAAATCTGGTCTGCAATTTAATTAATTTTTCCGCTGTTTTAAGTCGGCCATTTTGAAAAAAAGTCAGTATTTTTGGTCATTTCGAGATGGTAACCATCTCGTTGAGTGCCGGGGTTTGTTATTACTTCGACTTGGCGACATTTTTGAAAATTCACCAAATCCTTCCACGATTCTTTAGGTTAACCTATATTCCTCCATATCATCATTTCTTACCATTTGTAAACATTAATTAAATTAAATTCGGAAACGTAATTAAAATCTAGTTGATGAAATCTGATCCACCATAAAAAATGAAAAGATTTAAAATCAACAAATAAAATAAAATACTGATATTCAAATAACAATCCAGAAAATTAAACCCACGCGCTCTTTTTTTTCTTTTCCTCATTTTCGTTCACGCCGAACGCACTGGAATTTCTTTAAATTGAATTAAAAAGTGTAAATTCTAATCTTATTATAATGCTATTCCTATGGAGAAATCGGCTCACGTTTTGCACCCCAACACCCGTTTGGGTTCGAATAAAAAGTATCCTATAGCCTATTCCTGGTTCTAAGCTACCTTCACACCAATATTTAGCCAAATCAGTTAAGCCGTTCTTGAGTTATAAATAGTGTAACTAACACGACTTTCTCTTATATATATAGACTAGCAAATTTATACCCGTTCTTCGCACGGAATAAAACAAATATCAAATAGATTCCAAATATGTGTACCATATACCCTGTTATAGGATCATAAACTTATTATTGTTTCCGCTCGTTATAAGTTATAAAATCCCGTTTCATTGCCTTAAAATTCCAAAATGAAAAATACGCTATAAAATGCACTCATAAATGTCATCACAATTCCCTCATAAATACATAAAACCTTTTTGCTCATTTGGCGCGTTTTGGGAAATAATTTGGCCAGGAAATAGATATAGCTACCCACACCCATTATACAGCTCAAACACAATGACCTTCGAACAACCGACCAGCTTATAAATTATTCATAAAAGAAATTGCCTATTTGGCGAATTTTAGTTAATAATTTGGCGAGTTTGGCAACGTATTTGGCGAAAAAATAAAGACATAACACACTAATAGCTCTAGTGCGATGGCCTTTATTAACCATCATAGTTCAGTAATAGCTTAACTATACATTTATTGCTTAAATATGCATACATGCAGTCAACAGAAAAATCCAATGAAAAAATCATCAAATAAACCCACAATAAAATCCGGGAATGAAGACTGGCGGAATTACGTCACTTGAAACGTGTCAATTATTTTTCAAATAATAAATTTAGTTTCTGAAAGTAATGGCAAAAGAATAAAATAAACATTTTGAATTTTAAATGTTTTCGTTAAAAGTTTTATTTAATTTTTTCAGCCGATGGCATCAGGAAAGAGAAAAAATGATCGGATTTGAGCGAAAGTGGTGTATTTTTTTCAGAAAATTCGAATTTTCTCTAAAAATGGAACAAATATGAAAAACTAAGCCTCAGGTGCACACGTTAGTATTAAAGGGAATCTATCTTTAAAATTTCGAATTCCTGTGGTCAGTATAAGTAGGTCTTTTACGATCCGATAACAGACACACAGACAGACAGATTCTTTCTTTTATTATTATAGATAAATTGCAGACCTATACCTATCTATTAATTGCAGATGAACAAAGGCTCAGATCGCTATGCCAATTGCACCAATCGATAGATATCGAAATTTTTCATCCTACAGTAGTGTTAACTTTAAAAGTCAATTTTGGTCGATAGGTCACTTTTCCGGGTACGGTGCGATATGTACTTGGAATATTAAAAATGGATCTACCCAATCACGGTAGTCCCCGAGCACACTAGGATAGGCTTTCTCAATTAATATGCCTTCATAAATGTTAGCGCACGATTGTAGCATTAAGTTATTTAACGTTATTTTTTAAACATACATTTATATTTAACTATTAGAACGCCTTGTACTTTGACATTTACAGTTAATAATTAACTATACCTCTATTAAATGGTTTCAAACCCGTCCGGGTAAAAAAAAAACCCTTAACTGTAAAAACTACGTGCAAGTAGATGGACAGACTTATTTAACCGTTATTTTTTAATTAAATATTTCTAACAGTGTCCTTTTAAATACATTTTTATTACATTTAAAGTCTTCTTTTACATTTCTACCATTATAATTTCTATTATGTAGTGATAATATGTAGCAGTATTTGAAGTTCAAATTTAATGATATATTAGTTTTATTTTAATACGTTTTAAATGCGACACTTATTTTATGAATTAAATTTTAGTATAAAGTACAATTTTTTTCTAAAACTATAACAAATAAATAGTATTACGCATTATAACTTATGCATACATTAAATACGCTTAAAGTATTTCATATGCAACAAAAAATTTATCGAATACAAGTTTTTTTTTACCTTCCATATCTTTTTTATTAACTTCCCATAGATTAAAACTGTTATTCATTGCAATTTATGACATATTAACCTATTTTTATGGTGAACTTGTTATTTAAATATTTATCTAACGATAAATCATTCTATGTTTTTATGGTCGACAATATCTCATGTAAACATATAATGATTAAAGATCATAAATTCCTAATTACGTCGTTTCTTACATAAATTGAATATATGCTATTTTTTAAATAGCAAAATAAGTTCATAAGTAATTTATAATGTTACATAATTTATTAAGTACTTACTATTAAAATAATCCTTCCAACAGTCGAATATTTTTAAAAAAATTCTTTTTCGTTTTTTGTATGAATATTATATTAAATAGTTATTTATGCAACAAGGTTGAGAAGTATTACTTTTTGAAATGACTGGATTCTATTTCGCAAGTCGGGTATAAGCAAGTAATAAATATTGACAGGTGTTTTAAAAAGTTTACTTTTCACCCGCATTGAATACACTATTTTTTTATGATTACGACGAAAAAAATCAAATCTCTGAAGCCTAGTGCCAAATATAAACTTCAATAACAACTGTAGTCCCAATGTTACTTTCAACATGAATATTATTGAATAAAAGTTTTACTTGAAATGGTGACATCTTATGAAAATAGTGAAAAACACAAACTTTTTTTTTACTGCTTTTGAGTGAAAAAAAAAGTAATTTTTTATAGCGCTATAGATACACTGTAAAAAAAGGTAAGTGTTTTTTAAAGAAAAAAAAATCTAGCTGGCGTGCCAGAAAAATACCCTATAAATTTCGGAGAAAATCAGTTTATTTTAAACTAAAATTCTATAATTTTAAAGCAAATGCTGTTTTTCAACCAACAAATTGTAAAAGGAAAAATAAATTTCTAATAGAAAATGAATACTATCCAGGTTTTGGCCACAAAATTCCTTCGCATGGAGAAAATTTCAAATTTCATGGTTTGGCAGGCTACAATTTCTATTCGAACTCTTTAAAGATGGTAGGGGTTTACGAAATTAAAGTTGTTTTCATTTGAAAAAATAATGAAAAAAATAACTGAACGACTCCATATATTACGTAAATTATCATAGGAGTTAATGATACTTTGTAGTTCATAGCATGAATCACGTGCAATGGGACAGCAATTCCCTCAAGTTTACACTCATGAATTCTGTCACTTTTAAAATCTAAACAATTCCCGACATTTAATTCAGCTCATAAAAATACTTTGAAATCTTTTTAAGTCTGGAAGCAAAATTCAAAACAATTACCATGCTAATTTAAACTCAAAAGCTAAAATGTAACTTACTTCTAAAAGCACCTAAAAACAGCATATTCCAAACGATTCACTCCAAAACAAACTTTATACATATAAGTTACCAAAAGCGAGTTACTAAAGTTTTTACCTCCAGCAGTCCTAGACAGCGCGTGAAGTATGAAATAATTTGCGTACAAATACCATTAACTAAGTCTCAGGAAGTTGCTATTAACGTCATTACAGACATTAAAAGCGGCAATGAAGGCAATAATAAAAGCCGGGGAAAACTTAAGGGAATATTTAAAGTCAAGAATGAAAGAACTTTGACTTTTTAATTGGTGCAGGGATTATGTTATTTCCTTTTTGCATGCTGGGTATTAATTAAAGTTAAAGTGTGTTTTAATATGCGAGGCAAATAATTAAGCTCTGCAGCGCTTTAAGTTTAAAGTTTTGTATAACAAGCCACTTTAGATTCAGCTTTTAAAATGTTAGTTAGGGTTCGATAAAATTGTAAATGTGTTTTTTGTGTAAGAAAATGTGTGTTATCATTTTAGCTAAATTTATATTTTTTCAGAAATAATCTTATTATATTGGATGATTAAGAAATCATTCGCAATCGGTTAATTGTAAATTCTTTTGTATAAGATTATGTTAATTCGTACAAAATCAAAATTTTTATTATTTTACAAATTTTTACCAACTTAAACAATGTTATTTGTGTTCTTCAATGTAGATGGTTAAGATATTTATCCCCTAATACTACATACAAGTAAAAGTAGCACTGTTATTGCCATAGCAGTCATGAGTAGGTTGCTTACACTGTTAAAAACTTTGTGCTTGGTTTTACCATGATATTGGTTCCTTTCACCCTGATATTGGTTCCTAGTAGCTGCAACGGCTGTGTGGTGAAATGTTTCACCTTTTTTTAGGTGTTTGGTTGAACCATTTTTCTGGATTTGGAAACAAAAACCTGAGAAATGGTTCAACCGAATACCAAAAATCTGATTTAACGTTTCACCACACAGCCGTTGCAGCTACTAAGAACCATATTTTTGCTGAAACAAAGTGCCTAATTTTTAACAGTGTAGTAGAAATATAAAATTCAGCCAACAAGCATTTAGGAATAATCTTAAAACGGAAAAATATTTTAAATAAATTCTAAAGTGAGAGGTATCTTATGCACAAAAAGAAACTATAACCAGAATAATTTATTCAATAAATCATAATTTTTTAATTTTACAATAATTACATAATCTTAATCCTATATATCTTACAATATATTTCTTACTATCTTAATCAAAAATCTTATAATGCAATATTTGTTTTACTTACGGTGCCAGATGATAGGGCAATGTTGAGTTCGTTTGCAATCTTTCACATGTGATGGAAGTAAAAGCCAGTATAGGAGGGGCCGTAGTGAGCCTAGTGGTCAGCGTCTCGGTCTCGGGATCGGAAGGTCCTGCGATCGAGTCCCGGTACCACTGAAGACCTACCGAGTATATGCGGAGTACGTGCTCGTTAAATCTGTTGGGTCCGAAAGTCCTCTAAGTTCCCATACCAAATCAATACCTCTGGGGGGTGACAAGCCAATTCTGGGGATCCTCTAGTTGGCCTCTGTCTCTAAAAATTAGATGGATCCACTTATGTGTGTGTTGTCTGTTGTGTCTGTCTTACTTGACGAAGGTTTATAAGCGGGTCGCTGACCAAGCACACAAACCTGAATATATATGTCTACCAACCAACCAACCAAGCCAGTATAGGAACATTTGCTGTTGTGTTGTTGTTTCTTATTCCACTTGGTCAAGATCAAGTCTAGACCAAGTCCAAAAGACCGTTCGCCCACAAGAAGTCTCGAACCAGCGCTGGGTTTTCAAAAAGGTCGTACAATGTTGCCGTTTCAAATTTGCAGTATGTACATTGCCACAACAGTAGCGATTATACTGTCTCTGCTTGATTGAAAATTGCAGATAAAATCGTTAGCGCTATAGTACGAAAATATACATTTGACCTTGTATTGCCACTTATATTATCCGTTCCGGTTAGTAATGAAAGATGAAATTGACTTAGCACTGCCACTGATATCATACGTCATCGTAAATACGGAAAGATATAATTATGACTAAGCCCATTGTCACTGATATCATCCGTCACCACAAGTACGACCAGATACAATTGACTTAAATTTGCCAGTGATATCATCCGTTACCGTATATACGTAAAGATAGAATTTACTTAGCATTGCTGTCACCGTATGTACGCAAAGATACAATCGACTTAGCATTGCCACTGATATCATCCGACACCGTATGTACGAACAGATACAATCGACTTAGCATTGCCACTGATATCATCCGACACCGTATGTACGGACAGATACAATAGACTTAGCAATGCCACTGATATCATCCTACACCGTATGTACGGACAGATACAATAGACTTAGCAATGCCACTGATATCATCCTACACCGTATGTACGGACAGATACAATGACTAGCAATGCCACTGATATCATCCGACACCGTATGTACGGACAATACAATAGACTTAACAATGCACTGATATCATCCTACACCGTATGTACGGACATATACAATTGACTTAGCTTTGCCCCTGATATCATCCGTTACAGTAAGTAAGGCGAACTATACCGGAACCGTTCCATGCATAATGAGCTTTTCAGAAGTTAGTTTGAATTTTGTCAAATCGACGCATCGATACTTGCGCCAAAAGAAGTAACGATTTGAATTTTTTTAAAATTTTTTTTATTAGTTTTACATTGTTCTTTATATTTAGAAACGATTAAATTACAAAATTAATTTCGTGATATGATATTCTATCGAAAAATTGTATTTTTCTGAAATTGAAATTTTTAAGTACTTAGTAAATTTGTAAAAGAAAACCAAGTCGACTGATTAAAAATGTATGAAATATAAACCGGTTTTAAGGAAATAGAAATTGAAATTAATTATATGCGATAATGAAGCAATGAAATGCTTTTATTTAAAAATGATTTCTTGGGTTACTTTTTAAAAAATGTATAAAGAGTTCTTATTAATATTTTTATATTTAATTACTGCAACAATGAACAGATTTAATTTTTCTAAGGAGTATTATGTTTGTGCTGTGTCTATCTATTAATTACCGTTTTTTAAATATTTAGAATTCTTTATTGTTTACTCAATTCACTATACGTACACTAGGCAACAGTGAAATGTTCTAAAGGAGGAAGTAGAAGATTATGAATGAATATAATGTACTGAAGAAGCATAAAGAAGTGAAAATTTTTATAGTGTTTTTGAGATATTCACCTTTTTTTGTTAAAGATATGTGTTCAAGAACAATATGATAGTGAAGAAAAGCGAAACTGAAGTTTTAAAAGTTAAAAATTATAAACCATTCTTATGTAGTTTTTGATGCCGTTCAAGAAGAAAACTTGGTGCACTCTATAGTGAGTACAATATATACTTATGCAAGTTTTAACCTCTAGACTTTTTCGAAAGAGAAATACTTCTTAGCATCCAAGGAAAAAAAAAACAAATTTAGTATGGGGTACCGACGAACAGTCATATGAGCGGACACATGGTTGGACAAAACGGATGTCTCTGGTATTGTACCTACTTTTCAATTTTAGCTTCTGTTGATGCCAATTCTCATCATGTTGTAAATAGAATAAGACTCATTAAATAGCTGTAAAACAATTCTCTTCCAGCGGTTTTCAGCTTCCACACTACGTTATATACGTAACAAGTGGAAGGTATTATAATCGTCAGTCCATCGTCGTCTGTCTGTCCGTCACAACTTCATAGCCCGAACTACAATTATAGGACAGTGTGTGATACGTCAAAATTCAGCGCATCGAATTAGAAACATTGAAAATTCAGAAAAAATTAAGTACCTAATTATTAAAAAACTGCAAAATTTATGCTCATTTAAAAGATAAGAAGCCATTTTTATTAGAATTAAATCACCATTGCCATCGCAACAATCGCTCGAGAACTTTAATTTTTTTGACAATAAATTAAAATAAATTTATTTTTGCGCACCGATCAGCTTTGAAATGACGTCAAATTTTTCACTACGAGATTCTTGTACGTGATATGAATGTTTTAATTCTATTTAAAAGCGAGGAATATTACAAATTTATTCTTTAAAATATAGATTAATTTAATATAGATTAATTAAACGGTAGGAGTTATTGAACTTTTGAGCTTTTAGAGTTCTTGAAATTACCTTAAAGGGTATACAATTACCCTGAAGTGTATGGATTTACTGTGTTGTAATTCAAACTCGTCTAGTGTTACACTCCTAGTTTTAATTCATGCAAATGGAAAATTGGCAAAAACCCGAAAACCTGATTTATCGTAACAATAATTTTTAATATGGGCTGGGGAGCCCAGTCGGGGTTAGGCGCTCACCTAGCATGCGAAAGGTCCCAGGTTCAGGTCCGGGCATCGCCAAAATAACTGCCGACCTATAAACAGCCTGTGCAGCCAAAAATGTCCGACGAATAATGTCCGTCGAAATGTCCCCGTGTGGTAGGAGTGCACGTTAAATAACCTTCAAAGTCTCAACGCTGCGTACGATGTCGCTCTTAACGGTTACGTTCGGTGCCAACTCAGGTGTCGGCTCGTCACTTGACTGTGGTTCTAAAATACGACGCCCGTCGCCAATAGCCCACGTGTAGGTCTAGTGCGACGATAATTCAAACTAAATTAAACTGAATAATAATTAATATAGAATATAATACAACTAAGTTAGAAATTACGTCACTCCTTATCAAAAAAATAACAATCCTCGAGCAAACATGACAAAATAACATTTCAATTCCCCCTCTAAAACTACAACTCATCCAAGCATGTGGCATCCGATTCCGTATTCACAAAACTTGATGAAATATCACTTTGCCCACCTTATCGAAACCCAGGAAACTGGTTAGAATATGTCCCGCTGAACAGCCTTATCTTTATTAGAGAGAGTCTTGCTGAGTTTTGTGTCGGTATCATGTTTATGCCCCAGTTGGCTCGACTCACGCATTGAACACGACAACGCGGGTTTGTGTTAAGATGAAAGGTACTAAAGAAAGTTTGGGAATATTTTACTAATAATGAATACTAGAGTTAAAGGTATTTGGATTGTACGTGAATGATGCATATGTACATCTAAACAAACGAGGGTTTTAATGAGCTAGTTATCTTCTCCAAAATGCAATTCTCATATGTGAGAATTCATGCTTTTTCAGATGGTTAAAAAACTAAAAGACATTGTCCCACACTCTTAAAAAGCGGTTTTAACTCATCTGAGTAATTCATCCTTCGTGCTGAAAATGCAAATTTCCATAGAGTGAATTCACTCTTTGTTAAGATGTATGTTAACTATAACAACTAACATACTAGATGCTGATGTGCAATATAGGTCAGTATGTCGATAATGCTGATTTAAATTCAAGTAATTCACTTTTGAAAAATGGATCGGAAAAAAATTATTGCATGATGCATGAAATTTCTACAATAATTCACGATTTTTTACAGGTGGTATATATTATGCCAGCCAATAATTGCTAAATAGTTCTGCTGTAATTCTATGCAATTTTTCAGGAAATGTGAGGGAAAGCATTTTGATAGAAATGAAGTAATGAATTATAAATTGAGCAGTTAAACTCGAGGGATGGGTAAGTGGCACATTATAAACTTTTTCTTCATGATGAGATTAAACTTGTAATTTTTGCAAAAAAGAGTAATACAAAAAATTTTAATCCTTAGGAGATGATTATAAGTACTGATCTATCTAAGATTGAAATTTAAGATTTTGAATTTTACTATGTTTAGAAGACCGTCAGGTCTAGTAGTTAGTGTACATACTATATCCGAGCTGTGTGATAGTAGCTATAAGAGATTTCATAGCTCGAGAAGAGCAGGTAGTGAAACAATATATTGCGAAATGGAACTAATTGGGAGCTTAACTTGCTTAAAAGTTTACGACTGAACCGCGCAGGATATGCATCTTCATCCAATTAACTCGGAATTTAACCGCCCCATTCTTCACCCGGTAGGGGAGGATGGTGGAGCGGTATCTAAGTATTCTAAGGGTCTTTTGAGAAGATAGCTACTAGGAAGAGCAAGTTTAACTCATGTTAAATAATTATAACCGTTCTTTGGACTTGCGAATCTGTTTATAACTCTTGCCCCTTAACTCTATAATGAATGGGATTCAGAATTTGTTCTTTTACACACTGCCATGTTCTTCAGGACATCAAGCTATCGGGAGTTTCCTGACTGTTTACGTGATCATAAAAGTCTCAACAAGCCGCGTCAAATACAGAGTAGCTTTGCAGGAAAACATTAGAAAAAGGTTTCGGTCTGAATATCTTGGATCATTGATACGAAGGTCTGAAAAAGTTAAAACGCTGAAGATAAATTGTTGGGGAGATATAGTGCTCATAAAAAGTGATAACACTAATCGCATCGACTGGCCTCTGGAAAAGTGACGGAAGTTCTCATGAAAAGATGGCAGTTTGTCGACTCTTCAAACTCAAAAACGTCGCGTGGAGAGATTCTGCGTCCCAATTCAGCGCGTCTACCCTGTGGAAATTTCTGCGAGCGATTCACCATTTCCACTGGATGAAGATGCGTTACATACAAAAATAGTCTAAATCATTATGTAACATGCTCGAATTGACTCCAGATATGGCAGCCAGTCCTTTAATCTCCTGAAAATTGTCGTACATTCTAATTTTGGTAAATTTGAATTTTATTTTAACGTTACTTGTTAACTCTGTAGTTTCATCTGGATCATTCAAAACGCTCTTCGGGCATTCATCCTGGCCAATTCAATTCATGTTGCCTTTGACGTTCTTCGTATTGGCGCCTATTTCTCTTCTTCGTCTTGCGCTTTTTCTCTTCTTCGTCTTGAACGCTTTTTCTCTCTTCGTCTTGGCGCTTTTCTCTCTTCTTCGTCTTGGCGTTTTTCTCTTCGTCACGACGTTTTTTCTCTTCGTCTTGACGTTTTTTCTCTCGTTTTGACGTTTTTCTTCTTCGTCTCTTGCTGTCTTCAGCAACAGCTGTTTTCGAACCACGGAAGTGACGAATTTCGGATTTGCTTTGTATTCTTCACTGTTCAAAATTTCTTCTTTCAGTGCAACAATAGTAGTTTTAGTGTAAGGACCCGATAATCTCTTGACACAGTGCAACTGATCTTCTTTTACAGCTTTTAACTACTTGAAAACATTTTTATTTCGCTTACCAGGTCCTGTCACGGACCAGATGTGAAGATTTTCTTACTGGAATTAGTCCTCACTTAGTTAAAAAAAACAACTTTTATTCCTTGCTACTTTTACAACGTAGTTTCACACTATTTTAACACTTAAACCACCACTCTCATCATGTTGTAAATAGAATAAGACTCATTAAATAGCTGTAAAACAATTCTCTTTCCAGGCGGTTACAGCTTCCACACTACGTTTATAACGTAACAAGTGGAATGTATTATAATCGTTCAGTCCATCTGTTTGTCTGTCCGTCACCAACTTTCATAGCCCGAACTACAAATTATACGGACATGTTGATACGTCAAAAAATTCAGCGCATCGAAATTTAAAAACATTGAAAATTTCAGAAAAAATACAAAGTACGACTAATTATATTAAAAAACTGACAAAATTTAATGCTCATTTAAAAAGCAAAGAAGCCATTTTTATTAGAATTAAATCACCATTGCCATTCGCAACAATCGCATCGGAAAACTGTTAATTCTTTTTGACAATAAATTTAAACAATAAATTTATTTTGCGACACAGATCAGTTTGAAATGACGTCAAATATATTTCACTACGAGATTCTTTGTACGTTATATGAAAGTTTTAATTCATATTTAAAAGCGAGAATATTACACATTTATTCTTTAAAATATAGATTAATTTAATATAGATTAATTAAACGGTAGGTGTTAGTGAACTTTTGAGCTTTTAGAGTTCTTGAAATTACCTTTAAGGGTATACAATTACCCTGAAGTGTATGGATTTACTGTGTTGTAATTCAAACTCATCTAGTGTTACACTCCTATTTTAATCATGCAAATGAAAATTGAAATTGTGCGAAAACCCGAAAACCTATTATCGTAACAATAATTTTTAATATGGGCTGGGGACCCAGCGGTTAGTCGCTCACCTACATGCGAAAGTCCCAGGTTCGTGTACGGGCATCGCCAAAATAACTGCAACCTATAAACAGCCCGTGCAGCCAAAAGTGTCCGACGAATAATGTCCGGCGAAATGTCCCCGTGTGGTAGGAGTGCACGTTAAATATCCTTCAAAGTCCCAACGCTGCGTACGATGTCGCCCTTAACGGTTGCGTTCGGTGCCAACTCAGGTGTCGGCTCGTCACTTGACTGTGTTCTAAAATACGACGCCCGTCGTCCAATAGCCCCACGGTGAAGCTCTAGTGGCGACGATAATTAAAACTAAATTAAACTGAATAATCAATTATATAGAAGTATAATACAACAAGTTAGAAATTACGTCATTCCTTATCAAAAAAATAACCAATCCATCAGCAAACATGACAAACATAACATTTCAATCTCCCCTCTAAAACTACAACTCATCCAAGCATGTGGCACCTCCGATCCCGCATTCACAAAACTTAGATGAAAATCACTTGCCCGCCTTCGGTATCATGTTTATGCCCCAGTTGGCTCGACTCACGCATTGAACACGACAACGCGGGTTTGTGTTAAGATGAAAGGTACTAAAGGATAAGTTTGGGGAATATTTTACTAATAATTGAATTACTATGTATTTGTTTATTTAGTGTGCATAGACTACCTTAACAACGACTTTTAACCGAGTTTTGCATTTAAGATCGAAAGATTTATAGAGGAATATCATGCTTTCAGAGTTTAAAATAATTAGACAATCTACTCTCAGTATTTAAAGCGTTTTAATATTTGTAATTCTTTACGTGAATGCATTCTATAGATAATTATGTGATTAGTTAACTAATAACAAACTTAAACAATAACATAATAACTGATGCTGTTATTGATTCAAAATAGGTCCAGTATGTCGATAATTTGTGATTTACTATATTCCAAGTAATTCACATTAAGGAAATATTCCGTCAAAAATTGGATTCCGGAATAAAATTAATTCGCATGATGCATGAAAATGTTTGCTTACAAATAATTCCCGATCTTTTTTACAGGTGGTAGGTAGTATTATGCCAGCCAAAGATAATTTGCTTTAATATTTCTGCGAATGTATTTCTATGCAATTTGTTTCATGGACAATGTGACCGTGGGAAAGGCAATATTTCGATAGAAAGTCGAAGTCAATTCGATATCTATAAAATTGAGAGTTAAACTCTCTGAGGGGATGAGGAAGTTGGCAACATTATAAACTTTATTTTTCATTGCATGAGATTAAATTTTGTAATTTTTGCAAAAAAATTAAGTTTCTTTAATTAAAAAAAAATTATAATCCTATAGGAGATGATTATAAATGACTGATCCATACTTTAAATTTTGAAATTTTAAAATTTATGAATTTTAAAAAAAACTATGTTTAGAAAACCCGACCGTCAGGTGTCGGTAGGGGGTAGGGTAGGGTACATATATATTCCAGCTTGTGTGCTTAATCAGAAACCCGCTTATAAGCCTTCATCAAGTAAAAAAGACACATAGAGAATTTTTATTGTCACAGAGAAAGGAAAGAACACCCAGGGCGAAGGCGGGAATCGAACCCGCACCCGTTAAAGCGCGCAGACTGCTAGCTTAATGGTCCAAACTACTCGGCCATCCGGGCCCCAGGTGTCGGGTTTATACGCCTCTATACCTCATTAGGTTAAACATTGTTCGATAAAGAAAATAATACGATTCAGATGGGAATCAACAGCCAGTTTTCTTCTACTACCTGGGGTACAAAAGTTGATTTCTGTTCTAATGGAGCAGCATCACTACAAGTTGCAATTATTTCCAACTAATACTTTAAATAAATTGATTTACGTAAACACTTACATGTAAATTCTTGTTGCTTGTGCCATTGTTTATATTTTTATTCATGCCTCAAAATTAATTTTAGAAACTAAATCAGTACTATTTTTTTTTTTAATTTTTCCGCTTAGGGCTTTCTGGATTAACTTTATGCATTTGTATTGTATCCTCTTGCATCCAGCTCTATGTGGCTTTCATGGAGGTTAAATAAGATAAAGATGCTGTCAGAAGAAAAACAATACAAAACCACGTTTGCCAAGTGAGGCCATGATCGCTTAATTTATATGCCCAGACAAACCGTTAGGCAAATTATTTTGCGATATGTAGGTAGAACGTTTCTGAGACTGTCTATTTCTAGCGTCTGTTCGATTTTTAGACATCATAAGAAATAATAGCTGTTGTCGCATAGTATCTAATAAGAAGCTTTATTTAATCAGAAAAAATATGCGGGTAAGTCAAATATCTGCCTACAGTAAAATAGTCATTGCTGGTGTGCAAAAACAATCGATTGTTAATTTTTCATACAATGAATATATTGGATAACAACTTATCCATTGAAAATGAACTTCACAAGTAGAACAGAAGAACAGTTCACGCACATAAAAGAAATCACAATAAAAACAACAATGGAAAGGAACAACATTAAAATAATGCATTTTGTTTAATTTCCCAACGGTTTGTTTGATTCAATTTCGTTTTGGGTCCTTTTTCGCCCTGTTCACGTCATAAGATTCCAATATCTTCGTTTTGTTTTATTGCGTAAAATCAACTTGGTGAATGTAAGACTGCTTCACTATTTTTTCTCGCCAAACATTTCCATGCTATTCAACCTTCATTGTGGTTTCAGAAGCTGTTGTACTGAAGTTTCAGAAACGCAACTCAGCGATTGAGGCGTACGTTAACCACCATTCGGAATATGCAGTGGCTTTTAACGCTATGTGGTAATAGGTGGAAAACGGGCTATGCATGAATTTGTGCAGGTTTGAAAAACAGGTAACTGAAAAATTTTTAAGCTTTGAATTTTTTTATGAAATTCATGGGAAATTAAGTTGATTAAGCAAATTGACTCGTTTACTCAGCCAATTTACATTTATTACTAATAGAATCTCTCCAGCATTAACGTATCTCAATTTGTGCTGCCAGTAAAGGTTTCAGTAAAAGGAAAGACGAGCATTGTAGTAGCAAAAAATTAAGTGATTTGTAGGGTAGGGTAATCGTTTCCGGCTGCCTATTTCTAGTCTCCTTCAGGAGCTTTAACACAGCCAATAACGCCTCGTAATTTAGAACCCTGGTCAAGTGACGAGGTCGACACCTGACCGGGCACCAACGAACTTCGAGCGACATCGTACTGTCATTTGAAGATTACAGCACGTCTGTCTGTTAATTAAATCACATTTCGAGATCCGATTTAAGAATGAAGGATTCGACCCCAAATGAATTTTATGCCTAAAATCGACGCCAATATTTGTTGACACTTAAATTTTGCAAATAATGATGTGAGCGTTGATTGAATCGTTATAAAGAGCCAAAACCAGCGCCAAAGTTTGAAAAGAAGCAAAATCCAAAAGCCTTAAGATATCTGGCATTAGTCGTGTGTTTTATTAACACAGAACAAGGGGCCGTAGTGAGCCTAGAGGTCAGCGTCTCGGTCTCGGGATCGGAAGGTCCTGCGATCGAGTCCCGGTACCACTGAAGACCCACCGAGTATATGCGGAGTACGTGCTCGTTAAATCTGTTGGGTCCGAAAGTCCTCTAAATTCCCATACCAAATCAATACCTCTGGGGGTAACAAGCCAATTCTGGGGATCCTCTAGTTGGCCTCTGTCTCTAAAAATTAGATGGGATCCACTTATGTGTGTGTGTGTTGTCTGTTGTGTCTGTCTTACTTGACGAACGTTTATAAGCGGGTCGCTGACCAAGCACACAAACCTGAATATATATGTCTACCAACCAACCAACCAACCAACACAGAACAATACACCCAGTTTTTATTATAATTAGTAATTTTACTTTTTCATAGTTCTTACTTTTATTTTTTACCCCCAAAATATATATTTCAAACTTTGATGGTCATATATTACGGGAGAAATATGTTTTGAAAATTTATTTTCGCTGGAACTTAATTATTTGCCATACATTTTGCATTGAAGACGATGCATTACAGTTGAAATATTGTGTCGTTTTTAGTTTAGTTTTAGTTTGAATTATCGTCGCACTAGAGCTACACGAGGGCTATTGGCGACGGGCGTCGTATTTTAGAACCACTGTCAAGTGACGAGCCGACACCTGAGTAGGCACAAAACGATATCGCCCCGTTAAGGGCGATGTCGTACGCAGTGTCAGAACTTTGAAGGATATTTAACATGCACTCCCGCCACACGGGGTATTATTCGTCGGACATTTTTAGCTGCACGGGCCGTTTATAAGTCGGCAGTTATTTTGGCGATGCCCGGACCCGAACCTGGGACCTTCCGCATGCTAGGCGAATGCCTAACCGACTGGGCTCCCCAGCCCCTGTGTCGTTTTTAATTTTGTATAGAAACAAGCTTTTTTTCGTTAAATTATTACATTTTGAATGTTTGACAGAACAACAAAGATTTTAGTCCGCTAAACAAAATTACGTCCTAAACGAATCATTTCTTTCAGCAGTTCTATTCAACTGTTATGTTTGAGTGTTTCAGAGTCAAAATGAACATAGTTCTTGTGTGCTTGTGTGATAGTTTCGGTGATACTTTATTGGATTGGTTTATCAATAAAACTAATAAAATAAGTTTTTTTATATTTAAGATCAATTTTCTTACTATAGCTTTTAATTTTGCTGCATTGTTAGTGATGCGTTATTTGGTTTTTATCATGGCTGCTTAAGTATTTTTTAAACATAATTATGGTGTTAGATTCATCAGAGTTTTAAAAAACTAATATTTGAAGAATGAGTTTTTTGCCTAAATTGCCTTTTGTCAAACCAATGTGCGTGTTAGGTGGATGCGAAAGGAATTTTAGACTAGCTTCGTCATTATCTTATCTTACGCAAAGTCTGGGTATTTAGAAGTCACCTAAGTTAGATGTAGAACTTAATGTGAAACAAATTGTTTCTTATATTAAACTTTGAGTAATTAATTTGGCTAACGGTCTAAAATACGTTATTTTGGAGAAGTAGATTAAAGTCTCTTGAAGATAAAGCCAGTTATGAAGCTTTTGTAAGATGTACTGCTTATTAATTCTATAAAAGGGATAGCATTAAAGAGACTGAATTAATAAACGGGTTTGTCAGAACAACAAAGGTCCAAGTCCGCTATGTAAAATAAGACCTTTAAGTAATTTCTTTCCGGAATCATATTCAGCTCTTACGTTTATCTGTGTTTCTGATTCAATTTAGGTGTATTATGGTTCTAAAAAGTTGACAGTTTCTTTTTATTAGTTGAGCATGCAATAGTCGTTTGTTGCTATGAATGAGGAAAGATTGTATATAATTAAAAGATTCCAATTAACCATAATGATTATAAACCTATAAGGACTAGTTTTAAACAATAGAAAACGTAGACTACGAAAAAAATTAAATGGTTGTTTACAATAAGTGTTTTCAAAAGTAATTTCTATCAAAACGATTTTTAATTTAAAAAATCTAATGAAAATTCTAAAAACTGTTCTAAAGTGACTGCGAAACGATAATCTATCTTTGTGCAATTTTTATTACCTTCGGTAGTTTCCGAGTCATAAAAAAATTGCTTTATATACATAAACGATTATTGTTAAAAAATTGTTTATTATGGCCATTTTGAAATGCCGACAAAGCAAAAGCACTATTTAGAACTATTAAACTTGTTTTTGTTTTTAAACCCTAAAGGGTTTTCGCCTCTAACCCATGTGACTTGGGAAGTGTCTGTGATTACCGTTTTAGATCGTCAATATCTATTCCTATATAAAGTATCCAAAGAGAATTAGTAACCAAATAGCTACACTATCACACAAGATAAAAAAATGGACATCACAGCTGGATAGTTCCCTATTTCTCCGCCTTTACGCCAGTGCCTGATACAGCTGTGTACGCTCCGGCTTTGTTCTTTTTTCGGCCGAAACAACAACAAAACAAAACGAACAAAAACTGGACGCCGGCTTTTCGTTTATATATTTACGGAAAAATAAAGAAATAAAAATATCCAAACAAGAAGAGAAAAGTCGAAATGGAATCGAAGAAACACAGCGCCATTTCTATTTCGAAAAATGGCTAGAATTTTTTTGTTTCTTTTTCAAAGTTCTCTGTTCCCTGTGCACGTTTCGGTATACGTCATCCAATATGGCGACTACCCAGTAAGGATGGGAAATATGGGTATAATCAGTTGAATATGTCCCGTTTTTAGAACTTAAAAAAAAGTTTTATTTTTCATATTTTGAAAACTTTTTACTATTGCGAGTAAATGAGAGGATTCATGAAGTAAACAATGTAGAGTATGGGAGCATATAGTTTATTGGTACAAATGTACATGTTTCAATGAGTCGCAAAACGCCCATCTTCATCAGAATGGCACACAACACAAACTAACGATTGACGACGACGCGAAGTTGTGATAACGCTCGAACATGATATCCGGAAAGGGTTGTAGAGGGAGGGGGTGGGGGAAGAGCAGTGCGTGTAATCCTCTTATGTATCATGCGCAAAGAGTTGAATATATTTTCTGAATACTGCGAGTAAGTCTAACAGACCGGTAACAAAGCTAGCGTAGTAGTTGATGATCCATCAACCTCGAACCAAGTTTGTTGAAATAATGAGATTCGTCTTTTATGTTAAGGGGAGTCGCATGGTTCTATCTAGCCCATGTTAATTTAACTAACTTTAGGAACATTTTTCTCAGGAACTATATGAGATATCATTATAAATTTATTTGCAGTTTGTTCCTTACATATAGCTCTTTGATTTAAACTTGGTATATTTCAAAGTATAAAAAAATACTTTTACAGTTATTTTTAAAAAAATAGTATTAAAAAGCACCAAAAAAAATCCGATTTAAAGTTATATAACTTTTTTTTGAGCAGATATATTTAAAATTCATCGTTTTAAATCAAAGAGCTATTAATGGAGAAGAAATAATAAAACGAAACATGTTGATATCTTTTATAGTTACTGAGAGAAATGCTCCTAACTGTTGAAAAACCTTATATTTCAGGAAACGCAAAAGAAAATTAACGTATAGGTAAGAACTAATCTACAAAGTTTCTGAAAAATGCTAAAAAAAAGAAAACTACTAAACAGAAATCAAAAATCTTGGTCTTAAATTAAAGCTATAGATATGTAAACTAAAAATAAAAGAAAAACAGAAAATCGACATTTTTGACCCAAACACCCATCCGACTCCCCTTAAACATATAAGCTATCGAAGTGACATAAGTCAGGACTGTGTTAGCGTACAATGTTGACCGAAGTTACGTTGGTTAGCAGCTTAAGAGGGACTGTCAGTCCCATGGAGCTAATACATTAGTTTTGAAATCACAACTTTTGCAAAAGAATTGTTTCGCCATGTCATACCATTTTCACCAGGTATGGGAATCATCCTAACATCAATTTAAAACAAAATTGAAAAGAAAATAACGTCAGGTTATTTAATTATTAATTGATAAAATTTTAAAATAGTGTCGCCTTCTGCTGTATATTTTTGGCATTTTAAAACTTCAAAAATATATAATTAAATAACTAGATAACATTTTCGTTTCAAATTTGTTTCATTTCGATGTCCCGATGATTCCCATACCAGGAGAAAAAGGGCTAACACGGCAAAGCAATACTTCTGCGGAAGTTGTGATTCCAAAACTAATGAATTAGCTCTATGGGACTGACAATCCCTCTTAAGTCCTTTTTTTGGCTGTTCAATGTACGATTCGTAATAACTGTGTCAAAGCTCTGTCTGAAGAACATAGGCACCATGCATCCATAAATTAATTACCTTACCAAAGTTTGTGGACCCCCACTGGCCGAGGTCGATTATCGATGAGCCTCTCATCGAGAAGGTTCTTGGTTCTGTCCTCATCCCAAGCCTACTGTAGACGTATTTGTGCTGGAGGAAAAAAAACCTATAAAAATCACTGCGGTGCCCAAATGCACTGCGTTATATTTGCTCGTTAAATCTGTGGAGGCGAAAGTCCCGACGTTGTTAGCGTACGATGTCGCTCGAAGTTCCGTTGGGTACCCGCTCGGGTGCCGACCTCGCCACTGGATAAGGTATTTAAATTCCGAGGATAATTGGCTGTGCTTAAGCTTTTCACAGGAAGCTAGAAATAGACAGCCGGAAGCGATTAACTTACTTACCTACCAATTTTTGTAGTTATTGGTAACCTAGCGAGTCCATTCTGATCAAGCACACAAGCCGGAATATATATGTACCCTACCCTACCCCTCCCCTCCAGTAATCCATTTAAAGTCATATTTGGTTTTACGTTACCCTATTAATAAATATTTTATATTAAACTTTAAAACTGAAATGGTTTGATAGAAGATGATATGAAAATCAGTATTCATCGTTTGAATGCAGGTATTAGTCGTCGATTCGTATAAAATAAGTTCTTTCGAAGTAGTATTTTTCGTAGTAAATTTTAAAATCATTTTGCATAATTTTTTTAAAATGTACTACTTACAACAAAATAGTGACAAAGCTTGTTTGTACATTCAAAGTTCAGATGTGTATTTTGAGAGCTAAAGAGCTCAACATTCATTAAAATTGATGTGTCCCTTGGCAAATAATGAATTCTTTTTCTTAATAATCCTTTTAAAACATAATTTTAAATATATATTTGTTTGAAATTAATGTTTTTAAAATATATGTTATAAGAATACATGGGGAAAATTTTGATTTTTTTTTGGTCTCACGAGTTTGAAGTAAAAATTCAAATTATTTGCTTTTAATTGGCTTTATTGTTTACAGAAAAAAAGTTTTATCTTCAATGTGAAGCCTTTTTTGAGCCCAACTGCACATTTTGAATAAATTTTTCATATTTATGTATTTGACATAATGTATTTTGTTAACTATAGATCTGCTTAAAAACATTGTTTATACATAACAAATAAAATAAATAAAAATGATTCCATAAAACCATATTCATGTAAATTCTGGTAGTGTACCAGGTATTTTCAAGATACATCTATTAATATTTTATGTTACCATTTGCTAATGTTCTGTAGTAGAACAGCTTTTGGAGACTGAATATCCATGTTCAGACATAATAGCACAGTAATTTTTGTTTTTATCAGAGCCACACTCCATTCATAAAATTAGAGTTTAGCTAAAATTTTCGGACACTTCAGAAGTAAAAGTAGATTCTTAGAGAAGGGCGTCATGGCCCTGGTAAATTTTTTATAAATAAAAATACATCTTATTTGCAATATGTGGAAGCTTCAAAATTATGGAATATACACAATTAAATATTTTAGTTCAACCAAGCAGTTTTGGACTATTTTTGTACAAATAAAGTTGCTTTAAATTTTCCAACAACTGAATTAAAAAAATTACTTAAGAGTCAAAAAATGAAGTATTGCTAAAAAATAATAATAAACCAAGTTCATGAAAAAAAATAGTTTTTTTTTTAAAAATATTTATTTCAAAATAAGAATTTCCTAAAAAAAATTAGATCTTTATAGTTAAAAAATTCTGAACAATT
This sequence comes from Oedothorax gibbosus, assembly GCA_019343175.1. Classification (NCBI taxonomy): domain Eukaryota; kingdom Metazoa; phylum Arthropoda; class Arachnida; order Araneae; family Linyphiidae; genus Oedothorax; species Oedothorax gibbosus. The sequence goes on from CM033273.1 coordinate 13,108,781, forward strand.
ACTGTACCCCCTCCGACACTTATGGTAAAGTTCATTGTAAGTTGTCAAAAACAGTAGATGAAACAAAATTATAGCAAAATGTAAAATTTATATTCGAAAATCCAAAATTTTTCATAAATATTCAAAGACTATATTACTGTGAATGTCCAAATTAACAAGTGCTAAGCCTAAATATGAAAATGTTTCGAAAAGTATTTTAGGCATTCACAGCATCGTGTACATAAAATGATGACGTTCGTTGCTAAGAAGGAATGAAATTCTTACACTCGGAAAAATTGTGTGCTTGATTATAGAAATGGTTCTTAGCAGCTGTAACGCCTGTGTGGTTAAATGTTTCACCAAATGTTCGGTGTTCAGTTGAACCATTTTTCAGGTTTTTGTTTCTAAAACTGCGGTGTTTAACCATATTCAGCCGATTATAATTGTCAGTAGAGCAGCCCCCTTCCATCAGAAAAGGCAATAAGACATCTGTATTTCGAAAATAACGCATTTCAAGACCTTACACAACCCTGCATTGTATATATTTATATGTATCCAAACAGATGTACGGACAGATATACAGACACGCCGTGGTACAAATAGAATAACCAAAATAAAAGTTTCCACAAAAAGAAATGGCAATTTCTTTTGTGCGTTATTGGAAACATCCCTGCTATACCAACTGCTGGGACGATACTAGCTTTCCAGCCATTTTGTGCCCTTTCAATTTTTGACTTTTTTTTTAATTCTATTCTACGGGATAGAAGGGCTTCCTTCGGTTCTTTGTTTGTTAAGGTCCGTGTTCTCCTAAACAGATCGAATGAAATATGCAGATTCTATGGTGAAGGAGTGTGTGTTCCTTTTTCTTCGTGTTTTGTAAATGGAGCATGGTTTGGTTGTTTTTTGTGTGCCGTAGGATATAACGTGGTGTTTGTGTGGCGGTGGCGCCCAAATGATGTTTGGTTTGTTTCGGTTTTTTGTTGTTGGTGTTTTAGACAAACGTTTGTGAATTCATCTTTGTTTTATAAGTGGTTGAAGATATTTTCAATTTTTTAGAAGCAATGTGTTCGTTGGGCTACTGCCGTGTGTTTTTATTTGGATATATGTGAAATGAGCTACAAAACACACGGAGAAATATAGTTCAAATACTTGTTATTTTTCAACAGAAAATTTCTTATAAAAAAGTTTTCTGTAAAATTGATATTCAGTTTGTCAATATAATCACTTTCACTACAGATAAAATCTGCAACAACTGATACAGGTTGCATGTGTTGAAACTGATTTTCTGTTTGATAAGGAAAAGTAACCTTTATGTACAAAAACGACTTTCGTGGGCGCGATGGTGTAATGATCATAGTTCCTGGCTCCTATGCCTTCAAAAATTCTGTCAAAATATTTTGTCCGTAGTTTTACAGATATTTTCTGTTAAATTAGAAGGCAGACATTTTGTGTTATATAATAGTTTTTTTTTACAGTGCAGTAAAGAGAGAATGCATTTGTTAACAAAGACGACGATTATAGACAGGAACATGACGGGGTAAACTACTTTCCTTACTCGAGAGCGGATCCCATTTCATGCGAAATAAACCTTATTTGAAAGAATTGTATGCCTGCTACTACTACTACTGCTATTACATGTATATTCCGGCTTGTGTGCTTGATCAGAGACCCGCTTATGAAGCGTTCGTCAAGTAAGACAGACACAGAAAGAATTTTTACTGTCACAGAGAAAGGAATATACACCCAGGGCGAAGGCGGGAAACGAACCCGTACCCGTTACAGCGCGCAGGCTGCTAGCGTATGGTCCAAACCACTCGGCCATCCGGGCCCCCTTGTATGCTTGCATAATCAGGTATTTGAACCTAATTTCGTTCGTTGACAAACTGCTACTGATACAGATACTGTACCCTGTTGATAATAGATTTTCGTGGGTGACACGCCTGATCCCTTTGCAGTATATGGTAGAGTGAATGAGAGGAAAACAATTCGCCAACTCGTAACGAACTGCTGTCTATTGCTGTATTTAGTGAGTATTGATGTAAACTAGGAAACTAGGCTTTTCTAGTTTCTTTCATGTTTATTCTCCTTATAAATTAATTAAATTTTTTATAAATGACTGTCAATGATAAAATTGTAGTAAATTGTTAGTTCCGGAGTTGAAAATTTGAAATAAGTTTTAAATAAAACAAATTATTTGAAATTTGGCCAACAGGGAAATTTTAGCTAAAACCCCCGTATTAGACATTTAGTTCTAAAAACTCTTATAAACTTTAATGGACTAATTTATCTCAATATTTTAAGTGAAGTATTTAATTGTTCAAGAAGTTAAAATTTGCTACACAACTAATTACGAAACTATCATCAAAGAGCTGATGATACTTACTTCAAAACCAATGTTGGAAACGTTTAATTACCTTTATTTCCTCTGAAGAAAATAAGCTTCTACGTGCGGTTAAATTCCGCCAATTAGAGATGCACTGCATACTTACGGTTCTTTGAAGTGTAGCCGATCAACTACGTTAGTTTTACAAACCACTAACTGGCATTTTTGTTAAAAAAAATTATGTTTTTGCTATTATAATGTGATTTTTTTAAAAATAAATTTAAAAAGTGCAAAATGTATAAACCCGGCGTTGTACAGGTATACTTACTAGCAGTGACGTGTATATTCTGGAAAATTTTACTTCGTGTCAATCAATCTTCCCGACTGGTTTAGTAACCATCAGGATATTATTATCCTCATATACTGAACCCAGTATCAGCTGTCTGTTTAAAATCATATTTTTGACGGGAATTTTTTGCAGCGCACTAATAACAATAGTTCATAATAGGTATGAAAATGCAGTTCATTAGCAATCTCAAAGCAATAAACTACCCTATTATTCAACTGAACAGAACCGTTGTCTATTAATGTCGCGTTTGAAAATACGCTGCACTGCACAATAAAGGTAATTGGAAATAGAAATACTATCTCTCGAAGGTAAACTTATATAAATTACCTACTACACTGCTCAAAACAATTAGGGGAGAACTTTCCGTACTTTTTTTAATCCTTTCAGTTCAAACTTTTTATTTTTTATTTTAAAAATCAAGAATTTGTGAAATAGATTCATTATGCATCTAGAATGAAATGGTAAAAAACAGGGGGGAAAATCTTAATTTTTTAACTAAAATTTAAGGGGATAAATTGGAATAATAATTTTTGAATGCATTATAACAATAATTTTTTCAAAACTTTATTTGTTAAAAAAAGTTAAAATCAATTTTTAAACATCTAAGAATGCAAGCGTGAAGAATTTAGGGTCAATTTATTGCATAAAATTGTTTGGGAGCGAATTTTATTTTACCATGTTTTTCATGTTTTCATTTAATTAAAACAAACATTATTTAATTCTTCAAAATGCATGATTCTTCTATCTAACGATAAATAAGTGCGAGCTCAACCTAGTGAGGAAAATTCGCATGCTGATGATTCCAATTGGAATCGTTGGGAGTGAAAGGGTTTAAACCATGCATTTCCCTAATTCTTTTGAGCAGTGTATATATAATTCTAGGAGGATAGAATGAACAGGAGCCGTCGCGTGGATTCAAACGTACGGGAACCGAGTGAAGCGAGAGGTGGAGGGGAGGTGGGGGAAGGCAGCCATCTTTGTCTACCTATTGTTCATATAGTCTTCTATGGGAGAATTTACGATTTTTCTTTTTAATAAAAAAATTTGATCACATTACGGAAAACGAATACACATATGTATATTTCTAATAGGCTCAGTAGATATATATCAGTGTTGGACAAATTTTAATTGCACAAACAATTAATGATTAACAACTAATTAATTGTTAATTGTTACTACTGCAATTAACAATTATTCAATTGTAATTGTAGAAAACTGCAATTAACAATTAATCAATTGTAATTGTGGAAAACTGCAATTAACAATTAATCAATTGTAATTGTGGAAATTATTGTTAATTGCAGTAGTAACAATTAACAATTAATTAATGTTAACTCCGACTATCCGACCGACCAACAACGACAACCCGACCGACCGACGAAGACCGTTTACGAGACTGACTGACCGACCGACCAATACCGACTACTCGACAGACCGACCAAAAATAATTATACGATAATTATTTAATAATTATTATCGTTTGCAAAAATTAATTTAAATTTCAAAGAATAAATATGTAATACCGACAGCCCGACCAAGACTGACAACCCGACCAATGGACCCCTACTGACAACCCGACCGACCAAGACCGGTCGGTCGGGTTGTCAGTCAGGGTCCATTGGTCGGGTTGTCAGTCTTGGTCGGGCTGTCGGTATTACATATTTATTCTTTGCAATTTAAATTAATTTTTGCAAACGATAATAATTATTAAATAATTATCGAAGAAATAATTATCTTATTTTCGAAATAAAATAAATGAAACAAAGCAAATTTAGCGTTTAAATGTTTACAGTAGAATTAATTTTGTGTTTGGCGACTTTTTTCCTGTTGAACACAAAGGTTGTGTGGAAGCGGGCTGTAGTGACAGATTCTGTTACAAACCTACTTGTTTCTTATCATACCTATTTCCAAACTCATTTTAATCAAAACAAATCAGATTCAAGTGCTAGTTTGTCAAACTAACCACAGAATTACAAAAGTGTTGCATTTATTAGTGGAGAAAATTGCTGTTTGGTGGAAGGTGGTACTCATCTATTAACTTCGGAATTCATTTGCGTGTTAATTATTGTCATTAGTGGCTATTATATTCTGTAATTGCAAATTGGGTATTTTGCATTACTGTGTTAAAAATCAGGACTTACCGTGTTAATATATTGAATGACATTGTATGGTAGAAATGTTGCTTTAATTAGTTTATTTTTAAAGGCCATTATTGTTTAAGTGATATGTTAATTTTCTAAATCGAAACAGTTTCACTACGAAAAAATTTGGATACATTACTTCTGTAATTAACTACACAATTTAATTTTGTCACCTGGATTTATAATATTTTTTTATTTATTCTAAATATCAATTAAAATTTGAAAGGAAGGGGAGCCTTACATTTTTCAATAATACGATGTGTTTTAAAAATGTTTGCTAGAATATTTGAAATTTTAATATTATTAATAATTAAAAAATCTTATTGCTTGCATATGTTCGTTCATATACACAAACCTATTGCACCCATTTCTCCAATGGAACTCATGTTATTCTCTTCTGACTTTGAAAAAAATAATTTCAGTAGAAGGAGTTTTGGGAACAACGGCGCACTTTACTAAAATATTACCATTAGTATTAGTATTCCATAAAAAAAATTGATTAGTTGTTCCCAGGTTGGCCTTTTTAGTTATACCCGTTCAAAAATGCGCAATTTCCTATAGACCGCAATGCTAAAGGAGAAAAAGTTAGCCTTAACTTTTCGGTTTCAAAAAACCACAACTTTCTTGGTTGGTTGGTTGGTAGACATATATATTCAGGTTTGTGTGCTTGGTCAGCGACCCGCTTATAAACCTTCGTCAAGTAAGACAGACACAACAGACAACACACACACATAAGTGGATCCATCTAATTTTTAGAGACAGAGGCCAACTAGAGGATCCCCAGAATTGGCTTGTCACCCCCAGAGGTATTGATTTGGTATGGGAACTTAGAGGACTTTCGGACCCAACAGATTTAACGAGCACGTACTCCGCATATACTCGGTAGGTCTTCAGTGGTACCGGGACTCGATCGCAGGACCTTCCGATCCCGAGACGCTGACCACTAGGCTCACTACGGCCCCACAACTTTCTTAATTCTTGGAATTTTGAAAAACTAAAAAATACGGGTGTAATAAATTTGTCTCTAGTACTTAGAATAAAATCAAGATTGAATTCTGTGGCATGAAGATTTTGAGCTGGGCGGTTTTACGTGGAATGACTCATACATCTAGGAAGAAAAATCCATTCTTTCTTAATATTAAATTACTTTTAACTTGACCCTTGTATCCTTTTCAGCGCTTTTTAAAGATAGAAACAGGGATTGGAAAGTTACTTTTAAAAAGTAACTCAGTTACAGTTACTTAATAAAAAAAGTAACTCTGTTACCGTTACAGTTACTTAATTTGAAAAGTAACACGTTACAGTTACTTAGTACGAAAAGTAACGATTCACAGTTACTTTCCCTCCCAAGAAAAGCTCATATTTCGGGAATGCGAAATGTTCCTCTCTCTCTCTCTCTCTCTCTCTCTCTCTCTCCCTCCCTCTCTCTCTCTCTCTCTCCCCCCCCCCCTCTCTCTCTCTCTCTCTCAGGAGTGGAATTTATAAATAAGCATCAGACAGCCTTCGGAAAGTAACGGAAAAGTAACGCAATTTTTCGTTACTTCGTTACCGCTAAAAGTAACTAAGTTACAGTTACAGTTACTTTCTGAAAAATGTAACGGCGTTACCCGACGTTACCTAAAAAAGTAACTGTTACAAGTAACGGCGTTACAAGTAACGCGTTACTCCAATCCCTGGATAGAAACGTCTAATCTTGCCGCAGAGTGTCTGAGTCCATTTAACACAGTGAATCAAAAATATTCCCAAAAAATATTACATGAGTAAAAATAAGACGATTTTTCTGATTTAAGAAATGCGCAAAATTTCTATTTAGGTTAATAACTTAAAATTCTAAATGTTTCATCGTCAAACTTGAGTTTCATTGCGTTGAATGGAATTTTTTATTTCCATAAAAAAATATTTTCAGATACACGCAATAGTTGTGCTGGAAAGTGTACCTAAAAGCTAAAAATCGGTGTTTTAAAATAATGACATATGAAGCTGGAAACAAATTTATATTGAAATTAACTACTAAATTTGCGAACTCCAACCCCATATTCAGATGCGTCTTATGTAAAAAATTTCGTAAATATTAGTTTTAGTGATTAAAAGTTAAAATTAAAATTTGATATTTTGAAGCGTCGTTTTGTTCCCTGTCCTCTTAACCAGCATAGTTTATATTTAGAAGTACTTCGGTGTGATAAAATTGTTGTTATGGATGTAAGGGTTTATGGTAGACATACACCAAAAAGTTGTGTTGCATAAATGGCCCCGATAAATTCGTAATTTAAACTTTCATGTAAAAATTAGGAACGTTAAAAATAATTACACCACATTATTATAGAGCCTCCACAGTTTAATTGTTTGAAAAAATGTAACACTTACTTGCCTCTTGTAACAGTTGCCTTTTGTAACAGCAACTTGCCTCAACAGTTTACTTATTAAGTTTATTTTAAGAATCTTTGTACGATTTTTCAATTATTTAAAATATGTTAGATTTTTAATTCTTTTAATTCACTCAATTCTAATAATATTTGCTAATTTGATGTAATTCTAGAGTTAGCTGCTCCATTTTTCTGTTTACAAATGGAAAGAAATGAAAATATGGAGGAATATTTATGGACAAATGTGAAGTTTGTACTTGTACTTCGTACAACTTTTGTACTTAGTACCACATTTTTATTTTATTAAAACTTTAATACACTTTAAAATAAGTAAGTAAACCTATACCTTAAAATCGAAAGACAGGGAACAATTTAAACACAACTGCAACTCTAAACATTAGAAACAAAACTATTTGTTGCGCATTAAACCTCCATCTAACAATTGAATGTTTTCCACATACGTTTGAGCATCGACTACCAAGGGAGTCTTTTAACTGAAAATTCGAACCTGGAGGCTATCAGATATCTGGGCTCCGATACCATCCAGATATTCGAAATGCGAACTTTTTCGATTTCATTTCCGATATTGAAAAAGCTGGCTTTTAGGGAAACACCGCGAACTTTAACTATTGCAAATACGTTTCTTTACTTGCTTTTAACAATTGCAAGTTCGGAATATATCTGTAACGCAGAAAGGATTGCGCAGACAGTTACTAGTATTGCTTAATGTTTTGTTGGTAACTGACAATTGGTGGCTTGACGGTGAGTTGAGCTAGAATAAGTTATTAACTTTTTTGGTATGGGAAAACCATATCTTATGCCTAAAGTTCCCTTTTGAATTTTAAATAGTTCAAAATGTTTTTATTTAAATTAAATTTCGAAATAGTTGGAAATAGGCTTAAATTAGATAACTCTGTATAAGGTTTAAAAATAAAGCATCAGTATTTTAATTATATTCTCAGGTATAGTGCATTTTCAAACGAACGACCTTGATTTACTTCAGTTCAATTCTGTTGGGTGTTCTGGTTTATAGCTCCCGGCCTGCTAGTTAACTGCATTTTTAATATCTAATAGTACACTGCAAAAAAAAAAAAAAATCGCGTCAAATTTATTGTTTTACACTGGCAGCTGAGTTGCACCTTAAAATAATGTTTCTTTTTGAAATTGAGAAATAATATTTCGTCAGGCGCAATCAAATCCGAAACCTTTATGTTTTTAGCGAAGCGTTACACCAACTCGGTCCACGAATCTCCAAACTGATTAAATCCAAAAGAAGAAATGCTTTTCACGTTAAACAGCCCCGAATAGAAGTCATGTAAAATAAACCTTGAAGAAATCGGTAATAAACTTCAAATGAAACTATATTCTTTATTGAAACTTTTGTATTTTATAAGACTTTAAAGAGTGTGTCTGATATTGTATTTTCAAATATCTAACTTATTTAGCGAATATTTTATATGGCAACACAATCGTCACCAATAGTTTATCACTATTTCCTCTGAGCAGTTCATTCTTAAGAGTATCGTTCAATTCAACTAAATATTAATAAAAAACATGAAAGATTTCTTTCTGTATCAAGTTATACGGTAGATTTTTTTATAATTTTCTAAAAAGTTTGCGTTTTTTTCCTATAATCTAAAAATATACTCTACGAATCTTTATGTATAGGCTTCATGCTATCGTAAATATTTTACGCTACACATAACTTGTTGGTTTGTTTTAAATGTAACTTCGGTTAATTTTTACATAAAAGTGTTAAAATATTTGTTTTACAGCAAATAGATGTTTTTACGACGTACATAGTCATATGAACAACATAATCCAATAGTTTTTAAACAGAGAAGTTGGATGTATCCATTATCCAATCACTGTCTTTGAGCCGACTGGGCAGCTGAATGGTCAGGGAGCTGGTACTACAATCAGAAAGTCAAGGGTTCGAATCCCGGCATGGATATTTGTGTTGTGTGTTAGTCTGTATTGGTCGTGAGTACACTGTGACATAAGTGATAGTTAAAACTGTGGAGTCGAAAGTCGTGAACAAGCGCACGGTGGCGCCACTGGTTTGCTTTGGGTGCCTGCTCACGTGACGACCTTCCTCAATTCAGCACGGTTCAAAATTACGAGGTGTAATTGGAGGTCTTAGTGCTATGCTCTACGGAGGTTAGAAATAGACAACCAGAAACGAGCAACCTAACCTAACTGCCACCGAAGTAAACGTTTTCGTCAAAACCACACAATAAATTTTCGTCGTCACTGAAAAAAAAACTGAAACACTGAACCTCCAATTTACCCTCAGAGTGTGATGGTAAAAGTGTTGGCATCGTACTATGCTTTGAATTTACACATGCAAATTCACACATGTATAAATTCACAGCACATGATCATTCATCACATGTTCAGTTGATTCATCACATGTAAATTCACAGCACACAGGATGATGCCAACACTTTTATCATCACACTGTGAGGGTAAATTGGAGGGATTTTTTTTTTCTCAGTGACGTATCTTGTATCTCCAGATAGAACTGTGGGGTTGAGGACCCCAGTCAGTTAAAGCATTCGCTTTGCACGCGAAAGCTCCCAGAGTATATCGGGTTCGCGGGCATCGCTAAAATAACTGCCGTCCTATAAACGGCTAATGAAGCCAAAATAGTGTCCGTCGAATAGTGCAATTTAAATATGCTACAAAGTACCATGTCGACTTAAAACGCTGGGTGCCTACTGAGGTGTCGACTCATCACTTGACTGTGGTTCTAAATTATGACGTCCGTCGCCAGTAACGTCCTAGTGTAGCTCTAGAGCGACGATAATTCAAACTAACCTAACCATCTCACTGCGTTGGTAAATAAGATGGATTTTTTTTACAGTGCAGTATTCTGTGACTCCAGTTACAACTGTGTCAATCCTCCTCTAGAAACTGTGTCTTCCAAACACAACGAAATCGTACGCTGTCTTTGTGTTAGTAGCTTTCTTTCCGAACTATTTTTGTCTTATTGCATAGTTTTTGCCCAGTGCCAGCAAGCAAGCCACTTTGAGTTCGATCTTTCTGTTTTTTCCACCAATATATTTTTTTCCCTCGATTCTTTGATTTCTTCACCCGTTATTCTTTTTATTTTTTTCTCCAGTGTTATGGGGCCTTTCGTCTTGTAGATATTTTCCCTGGGAGTGGAATTGGAAAACCTCAAATGCTATTTTGGTTCTTTGAACTTGTCTTATTTTTTTTTGGCCGCAGATGTTTTGGTACTTTGTTCTTTTATTCTATTGTATTTTGGTGGGACGGGAGGGTTAGTTTTTTTGTAAGTTTTTTTTTTTCTGTGACGTGGAACGTAATTTAAAGGATTTGCAAACTGTTAAATGAAAATGAGTACATTTATAGTATAATGCGCTGCGTTGTAAACAATTTCTGTAAAATTATAGCACATTTGTATTATATATTACTTTTTAATCATGAGTATTGTATGTTTGTTTTACAGTAAATAAATTTTTTCAGAGTCACATAAATTTACACAATCAATTTTACATCATAGATAAAATTTATTTCATATTTTCGCCTTCATGGATATCACACTTATATCAAATTCTGGTAGTAAAACCATTTTAAATTATAAAAACATTTTTAATACCGCATTAGAATATTCACTATATTTAAAAAAAAACATCTTAACCTTTTACAATAAATAACCGTGGGACATTAAATTAAAACCAACCAAAATTAATTACCATTAGTAAATGAAGTTTTAAAATAAAGTACCTTCATTAAATGTAAATATTTAAATTAGCGACTTCGTTAGGATTATGAAAAAAATACACCTTTCAAAAATTAGTAAAAAAACGCCATTTTAATTGAGATTAAATGTTGATTTATAGGGCAATATCTTTTTTCAGTCTCTTTATTCACGAAAACGTTGTTGGATTTAGAGAGGAAATGTAAAAAGAAAAGGTCGCAATCATTAAATTACAATTTGCCATTCACTTTCGAGCTGTTGCAATAGTATGAAAAAAAATAGTTGAGCACAGTTATAGCTTGACAAAATTCTTATTGACATTTTCAGAAAAAAATGTAATTTGGAACTTAAAGAAATATAGGATTTCTTTTAAATGTTCTTTTAAATTACAGTTCTTCATTCCAATACTTGTTAAATTAAAATATTTTTTAACAAAAGGGATCGATAATTTTGGGTCATATAACCCTGATAGCACGAGGCAAAGAATTTCCCTTTATTTTATAGGACTTTTCACGAGTAGCACACGACCTATTTGTAAGATTTAATCGCCCAGAGATCTTCTGCCGTGTGGTGGTCACCCTAAATACCCAATACTAGCCCTCGCGACCGAGTAATTATTTTGTCGCAGACGGTTCAGTATTGGGCTAGCCATGCAAGAGGTTCCTGGATCAAAACCGGTCCGCTCCGCACGTTTTAAGTGATGACGCGGACGTGGCGCTATCTATGGGCCCACATCTGACAACCTTCACGTATAACCAAAGGAAAGTCCTGAGCTTCTAAGCAAGCAACAAAGTCCTGAGACTTAAAGAAGGCAACAGCATCAACACCCCATTATAATCGTTCCACATCTCTAGCAAACGAAGAGGTCCCTTATTCGCGTTTAATAGTTAACTGAGGACACTATAGATAATAGTTCTCTACGTCACGTTAGAGTGGGGTTGGCCACATGAGAGATGTAATTTTCACTCAAAAGATATTTATACATATTACAGGTCGCAGCAAATGTATACGTATTACAGGTTCAGCAAATGTCCAGTTCACCAAGAAACAGGTTGTAAAGTCAAATTTCAATGAATTTGGTTGTATTAAAGCTTTCTCCAAGAAACAGGTTATAAAGTCAAATTTCAATGGAATTTGGTTGTATTAAAGCTTTCTTCAAGAAACAGGAGGTAAAGTCAATTTTCAATGAATTTGGTTGTGTTAAAGCTTTATTTCAAGACTAGAAATAGACAGTTGAAAGCTTTCACCAAACCGAGACTCTTAGCTAGAGTTATGTCAAACCAACTGAGTGAAGTGCTTGCTTGATAAAAAAAAATCATAATTTTTTCAGCGGATTAAACCCTGTATTAATTAAAGCACACCAGACACATTTCATTTGATTAAGAAAATGTTTCCACGTCATTTTTTCATTCTTAGCTTAAAGCGCTGCTAGATTTTTTCTTCAAGTGTCTAATGAGGTTATTTTAAGTTAAAATGATCAGAACTTTCGGTTCAAAAAATACTTGTAACGAGTTTATGATTGAAACAAATGTAGTGTGCTTAATAATTTATAATTGCGTATAAAACTTATAAGACTTCGAAGGAAGATATTTAAGAACTTTATAAAAAGTTATTAAAGTATATAGTTTTAAATAAGTATGCGTAGTGGTACATTTTACAGTAAGGTATAAATTATTGGTACGGTTTATAAAGCCACTATGAAAAGTTAAAGTCTTTTAACAGTATGATTTATATATGTTTGGCCAGCATATTAGTGTTATTATATAACCATTTTCGTAATATTTTCGAGTAATTAAGATAATAAATTTATAATGAAGTGTAAAAATTGTATTATCTGATAATTGAAATAGTGACTAACACAAACACTTCAGCACTATAATGACAAAAAGTAACTTTAAGGAAGGGATTTGGAATGATTTTTAAAAAAATAATCATTGTATAAATTTAATCAATGTAAATTTTTTACCGAAACTATACAAAGAACCAAATCACAAATGAGTGCTCTGAAGGGATAAGGACTTTATCAACCTCTGACAATTAGGTTTTACAGCAACACTCATAATTTACAAAAGAATTAAGATTTCTAATTTTAATAAATGTTGAAATTAGAAGTATTACTTAGTCAATTATTATCATCTGCTACAGAAATATAATTTTTTAGTTAAAAATTTAAATTTTATCATTATGCAGTGAAATCAAGTTTACTCTTCAATCAATTTGTTTTTCCCTCAGGCGGTCAATACATACTTGATGATTTAGTGTCTTTCTTTACAACTACAGTCCACTTTACCTCAAATCCACTATACACCATACATCACTATACCGAAAGAAATTCTTCAACAAAACAATATAAGCCCCCCTCTATCCCAGAAAGTATTTCCAAAAAACTCTCTTTTCTAATACACAGGTGTAGAAAGAAGAAGACAAAACACTCTCTCTTAAAAAGAGAAAACCGTAAAAAATGTTTCAGGCCAAAAACCTGATTTAAGGCTATCAAGCGTATGACGTAACACTCCATCATTTCGGCCTGACTGCTCATAAGAGACACAGATTCGTTGGCCTGTGGTGAACACATCGTGAAATTGGATCGAAATCCGATCGATTGTTTCACTCGATTCTTTTTTTTGAGTTAAAGCGGTGAGCGATTATAAATCGGAATCAAGTGCAATCGAGTGATTTTTTTATAAGGAATTATGTAATGGTATACTTGAAGCAAAATATTTTTTAAATAATATAAGGATAAAGGATTTGTTTTTTTTCCAAAAATATACATGAACAAATGTTTGATAGATAATTTCTAGCTATTTTTTTAAAGAAATTAATTAGATATTAACTATCAAACTGTGCTTATAGCTTGGTATCGTGAGATTGGATCAAAGTCCGATCGATTATTTCGTTCTATTAGATTTTTGTTAAAGTGAAGAAATATTATAAACAAGTATTGAGTGCGATCCAGTGATTTTTTTCCAGTGATTTCCAGTGAAAAAAATAGTATACATCTTAAGTGATCCAACAATCAAATAAAAATCTGATTTATAAAATTCTATGAACCAATTCCACTCTGTTACTTATTTACTTTAACCGAGGCAATAAATTCTTGCTGACCAGATATGCATATCTAATATTGCACACATAATGTTTACCTATATTTATTAAGACAAATATAAAAATCTATATATATAATACTCTTATACGGCACCCAGATTTCCTTATATTTCTATCTCTGGAATGCAACAATCGAAATGAACAAAAATACTAATTTCAAAATGGCCGACTGAAAACAACAGAAAAGTATTTCTTCAGGAATGGCTTGAAAAAGGGAAAAATAACTATAAATATTATGCACAAAACATAGTTCGATACGGCAGAACAACATTGAATGTATTTTTTTTTGAGAAAAGCACTACGAAATAACACAAGGATTGACAATTTCGGGAATGGCTGCAATAAGGCCAAAAAATGAAAAACAATCATAAATATTATGTGCAAAACGTTGTTCGATACGGCAGTAAAACAGTTTTTTGAATAAAAACACAACGATTTATAAAAAAAGTGGGACATTAAAATGCCGAAGAATTGATTTAAAAAAAATAATAATTGTTTAAAATCGTTAAGAATATAATTAATAAAAGATTGGCAAAAAAAAATCTTCATAATAAATTACATGTATTTAAGATTTAAATGGATTAACATTTAGAAATTGGGAATGCATTTGCTAATTTCGCCAAAGGTTGGGCGGAACGTGTATGAAAATCTATATATATAATTCTCTTATACGGTGAAGGAAAATGGACAGGATCAACTTATAAACAAAGTCGCTCAAGTAAATTCTCTAATGCAAAATATATATAAAAAAATATTGAACTATTTGATAATTATTAAAATGGATGTTTTGGAATATTAAAAAGATAAAAAAAAACTTTTACGTACCAGGAAAAGAAAGTTAGTTAAATTTCATACTAGATTTTTAAGAAAATGAAAAGTTAAAATTTTCAAATAATTGATTCGAAAAAGTAAATAATTATTTAAAATCGTTAAGCATATAATTAATAAAAGATTAGTATAAAAAAACTTCAGAATAAATTATATACATTTAAGATTTAAATGGGGTTTTAAGAAATGGCAGGTTTGTAATATTTGTCGAATTTCGCATAAAATGTTATCTGTGGCAATTTAGCCCGATTTTCATCGCCAAGGTTGCCATAATATCAATTTGGCGGGATTACCAGATTTGGCGAAAAAATGTCGTGCATGCTCCTTTAGGTTAACCAAACATGCATAATATTAGGGACGTGTTAATGTATGAAAATTTAAATTATAATTTCGATCGACTGAACTACTAAACACTATGGTTAATAAAAAAAACACGTGGAATTCACGTTGTTTGGTGAAATCCAGTTACGTCAATATATTTGTTCACGTTTTTTCATAGTTAAGAAACAATAGTTGAACAAATCGTCATACTCGCTCACAATTGTGTTTACGGAAAACGCGCCAAACACATTAATTCATATTTACATTACAAGCTAAATTTGCTAGTTATTATCTATTCGAAATCATAATTATACTATCGTTTCAAATCATTATTTAAGATATAGTCATATCCGCTTAAATAGATGAAATTCATATCAACTACAAGGGTCCTAGTGAATAATTTGACGTCATTCAATGATCGATTCGCAAAATAATTCTTATTATTGTCTAAAGATTAAAGTTCCGAGCGATTGTTGCAAGCAAATGTGATTAAATTCAATAAACGGCCTTTAGCATTTGTAATCAAGTTTTAAAAGCAAAATTAAATTTCATTAATTCTTCTCAGATTTAATAATTATTATCGTTTGCTAATTGTTTAATCGAAGATAATAATCTTTTAAAATTTGTCCCACAATTTCCATACATTTCGAATCTATTATAGTTTGTTAATGATTACATTCAAAAAAATAAATTGACATTGATCTTTAAATAAAGCGAATTAGCATATTTTTTTATGCAGTTAGATTCTATGCATCTTTTCATACATATATACCATTAAAACTCTATTGTGATATACACATCCAAACCGATATCACATAATAAATTTTTTCAAGTTGTTTATTTATTTACAAGTTCTGTACGTTTAACGAAGGCACAGTGAATATTGAAAATGATTGCATGTATTCATGTAGTTAAAATTTTAGTTATAATTTTAATACTTCTAGTTAATTTAAAGAAATTTGCAGTCCAAATCTGATTTTTGCTTCAAGAGTATCCCACTTGTCGTGGACTGTGGATGACACAGTGAACGGGGTTGGCGAGCGATAGCGAGCAGGGGGCGTGCCCCTAGTACATCAATAAAATATTCAAATTTGGACATTAAAATTATGTTTGCATAATCTATAATAATAAAGAAAGAGTTTTGTCTGTGGAACGTGAAAGACCTACTTATACTGCCCTAAAAAATTCGAAATTTTTAATATAGATTTCTTTTACTACCTACGGTGTGCACCTGAAGCTTAGTTTTTTCATATTTGATTTAGATTTTTTAATATTTTATAGTGTTTCGATCTCCACAGGAATAGCATTGTGAATTCCATAAGCTTTGGATTCATACTTTTCATTTTCAAATTTGAAAGAAATTTCGGCGCGAGATAAAAATTAAGTACAACAAGTAAAAGCATGTGGGTTTAATCTGAAGGATTTGGATATCATTATTTTATTTCGTTTATAGATTTAATTTTTTTTATGCTGCATGAGGTTTCCTCAACTCGATTCTAATTATATTTCCGTTATGAATTTAATTGATATTTACAAATGGTAAGAAATGAAGATATTAAGGAAGATTTAATTGTAAATAACTTCACTTCTATTTCCAACAATCGATAGGTGTAGCAACCTAAGTTAAATTTTCACACTCGCCAAAAGTTGCAATGAACAGACCAGCATTGCATCATAGCAGTACCGGCTGTAGCTGTAGCAGACATCTGAATTTACACCCACGATGGTTCCTTCCAGTAAGAAAAATGCGTTGCAATTATAGTTTTTATTACAGTGTCAGAAATCAATCGCAGTTCATGTAGTAAGCCCATGCAAGCTTACTATAGAATAGCGTCAATATTTCACCGAGACTCTTGTTTAGGCTTACTACACTGTGAAAAAAAATCTGTAACCATAACAAAATATTTTTGTAAAAACTTTTCTAGAAAATTCTAGTAAATAACTACTAAAAATAGTACTGTAAAAACTTAATATATTTGTGTTAACATTACATATATATATCTTGTATATTTACAGACTTTTATGTATGCTATACATGTATAGTTTCTGTAATTTACAAGACTTTTTTATGTATATTATTATATTACTTATTTTCTAGCAAAACAGAAGAATCTCATTATATGTTATGACTTACGACTTCTTGGTGGGGGCAAGTTCGCCGAGCACTGCGACCTCAGGTCTATTGTACTCAACGCCAGAATGACACAAACACATAGACAAATACAACATTATTGACAACAAAACATCTATGCCTTCCCGGGATTCGAACCCGAGCCCAGAGGCTCCAAAGGCTAGCTCTCTAACCGTTGCGCCACGGGTCGCTTCATTACATGTTAACGAAATGTTCATCAACATAAACATTAAACAATCGGAACAATGCCGAATACAAAAATAAGAATTATAAATAGTATAATAGAAAGAAATAAAAGTTACTCACCTATATTTATACCTGTATCAATTTAAAACGTTATATCATTTTAAATGGCGATGAATTGATCCAAATCACAAACGAACTTTAGAAGCGATGCGCGCGCAACTTCAAGTCGAAGATGATTGTTGAAAAAATGCGAATACTAGAACTTTCCTGTAACTGTAGAAATGAGGATTTCTGTTCCGAATTACAAAAACTTTTTTTGTAAATTGGTTATTTCTGTAACGTTACAAAACATTTTTTGTATGTTTACAGTATTTTTTCTCATTGTACAAAACGATCGGTGACTTCACTTGACGAACTGGATTTGTATTGGTGTTTACTAGGAAAAGAAACTACTATGACTCAAGCAACTGAAAGTTCCTGGATACAATCGTATATCCACTTATTGTTTTAAATTAATGCTGATATCAGAATGGGAGGAGATTATCATATCCTGATGGAATCCAGTGGATAGTGTATCAATTGGCATAGAATCAAAGTTTACATAAAAAACAAATCACCGTTATTAAGGTTTGCATCCGTGCAACGCCGGGTTTACAAAGCTAGTATTTATTAAGACAAATATAAAAGTACATCAATAAAATATTCAAATTTGGACATTAAAATAATGTTTCTATTTCATTACGCTATAAGTAACACACATGTAACATATATATTTTTAATCAATCAACATTAAAAAAAATATTCAAAAAGTATCTGATCTTGAAACCTTATTTCACGAAACACCAACATCCAAAGCGGATCCCACTATACCAGAGCCTTGCTACAAAAAAATTCTACGTCGTGCTTTTAAAATCCACTGGGGACCATCTATTAACGCTACATTATTATGAGACTTAATGACCCACCGACCCTCTACACGTTTACCGGGTGTATTTATTTCAATTACCCCTATTAATTTGTATTCCCAACGTAAGGTGATCGATTAAAAATAGGCTCGGACACAGTTAGCTTCTTACGTGGAAAAGTGAATTTAATGACTATTGTGGTTCATTGTAATGACATTGCCTTCAAAACAAAATAAGGATAATGTAAAATCCTTCAAAATTATTTTTAAAAAAATATGTTATCTATTTCATTGCTTACACATTTACTTAAATTATTATTCCTTATCTATACTTTTGAAATTGTGTACTTGGTTTCACCATAATAATGGTTCATAGTAGCGGCAGCGGAGGTGTGGTGAAATGTTTCATCATAATTTCGGCTTCTGGCTGAACTATTTCTCGGGTTTTTTTGGTTGGTTGGTTGACATATATTTTTAGGCTTGTGTGCTTGGTCACAGATACCCGATTATAAGCCTTTGTCAAGAAGGACAGATACGACATACACACACATACAAGACAGATGCTGCCATCTATCGCAACCTCTACAATTCAGAAATGTCCCTGAAGGGGAGGGAAATAGTCTCCAGGGACCTGTACCCGTGGTAAACTGCGCAATGACCGACCACAGGACTTTCGGACCCAACAGATTTAACGAGCACGTACTCCGCATATACTCGGTGGGTCTTCAATGGTACCGGGACTCGATCGCGGGACCTTCCGATCTCGAGGCAGAGACGCTGACAACTAGGCTCACCGTAGCCCCAGGGTTTTGTTTTCTTGTTTTCAAAACCGGAAAAATGGTTCACCGATTACCGAAAACAGGGTGAAGCATTTTACCATAAAGTCATTGCAGCTACTAGGAACCATTATTATGGTGAAATCAAGCACATAATATTTAACAGCGTAGTAAATAGTGTTTATATCTTAAAGGTCGAATTTAAATTGACACTAATTTTAACGCTAAAGTGAAATTCAAAGATAAATACAAATTTTTAGTGTATAGTGTATAAAATCAAGTTCTTATTATTAAAGCATAGCAGTTTAAAGTTAATAATAATAATACTTGTTAAAAAAACTTCTTAATTTTAAAACCTTCATTTATAATTTTGTAATATTAAACCCACTTCACTCCTTTATTTATTTACATTACTTTGGAAGAGCTTTCTTTTCCACTAGTTTACACATCATCATTCTTTTTAGAGAAACTTTAAGGAAAATCTATTCATGTTGCATAAATTTTTAATAAATGTCAGCAACGCCAAATAGATCATAATCAGTAAATATATCATAATAAAGTAAAGTTGGGGTGCTTCGGAGGTTTTGATTCGAAGGTTTTCAATAAATTCTAATAATTTTAAATAAAAAAAATATTTTTATTTATTATTTTACGGCTTGTCATCGAGTAAAGTCAATTAGTGCCTCCGGAATACGCATATACAAACATTTGGCTAAATGTATAGCGCCAATGTGCGTACTATAAAATTAGTAGATAACAGTTTTCATATTCCAAATAAAGAAAAATATTGGAACTTTGTACGTGTATTTTTTTAAACTTCAAACTGTTAAGGGGATACGGTACCCAAAACATTATTTTTAGAAATAATAACTTAAACTTGTAAATTATAGTGGTTTTATATAATGTTCACTCTAAATAAACATTTTCTAGCAATAAAAACAAATATTTACAAGTAGTTTTTCATTTTGTAAAAAAAAGTCAAAATTTTAAACTCTTTTAAAACGCTACTCCTATTTCAATTTTAATTTTAACTCTACCAAACATTTATAATTTGCTTTTAGAACTATTTGTTCAAGAACTGTGGATGGATTTTAAAATGTGAGCTACTTTTAAAAAGTAACATGCATTTATAATGAAAATCTCAAAAAATCACAACAAATTAAAAAATTATTGAATTCAATATTTTTTTAAAAAACAACTATTCATAGAAGACCTTATTACATGCCAAATTTTGTGCACAATTTATATAAGAACACAGGTTAAAAATTTCAAAATTCTAACTTAATTAGCAAAAAAGCCTTAGGGATTTATTGAACACAGTAATTGAAAAAACTTGAAACAGGGAAAACAGGTTGAAAGCAGATGAAATACGTTCAAACTTCAAGGGATGACTCCAGAATTTGTTTAATAACTTTTTTTCTTCAGAAGATATCATTATGAAACATTCAATAAATGTTCAGAAAGAAATTGTGAATAATAAGAATTAAAAAATTAAAAATATATATTTTGACCAATTTTTAAGTACCGTATCTCCTTAATTTAAATCCAAATTACTGATTCCAAAAAAATGGGATGCTTCGCGCGCGCGTATAGATATATCAATAGATATATCAATTAAATCGGTAGTGGAGTTTGTTTAGGCGCATCACATGTGTATGGAGACTTTAAGACGGCTTAACTTTTTTCGTGGCGTTAGATAAATGGACTTTCAGACAACACAATTCCTCTCGGGCCATGGGAGTCCAGAGCACAGACTACTCTTTTGTGAAAAATTAAGTCATGAAAGAACAATAAAAGACAAAGAGCTTCGCAATTTTTTAAATTTCGTTGCCACTACTTTTTTGAAGACTTGTTAATAGCACTGATTACCTTGCCCTTTTTAAGAAATTTATATCTAAATCTTTCATTATTCTCAAATATTTTTAATTTTTTTTGTATTTGTGTGTTCTGTTATTACGTATTGCTCTTATTTGTTCTGTTTTTTATACTATTGTATTTTTGTACTTTTATTCCATGTTTAAATACATGCATACACTTACATTTTTGCTTTTATCTTTTAAGCAAAAAATAAAAATTACATTACCATCTTTGATAGTTTAAAAAACAATTTTACCAAATATTCCACTATTACTCTTACATTCCATTATATAAGTAGCATTCCGTGTAAAGCCCCGCAAAAAGTACAGGAAAAATCCCCCGCAGAAAGCTACTTTTTCTGCCATTGCGTATGCAGCATGCAGTCTTTGATGGATGCCCAAGACAGGCCGTAGAGGTAACTTAAAACAAAACGTAGCGTTTATAGGACTGAATGAGGTACTTGTACGTGCATGGACTGAATGTCATCACTCTTTGAGGGGATTGCTATGAATATCATCTGTCATGAGGGGTAGAGGATGAAACAACTTCTAGGCCTGATCAGGAAGAATTGAGTATTGTGTGATTGCTTGATTAGTGATCGTAATTGCTATATACACTCTTAAAACAAACGAGCGGTTTTAACTCAGTCTGGGTTAATTTCCATTCCTTTCCGGTGCCGAAAATGCACTTCCCCTATAGGAGTGGATTTCACTCTTTTGTTTTAAGAGTGTAACTAGCAAATATATATTTTCACTAGCAGTGATGTATCACTTTTCAGTGTTGAATCATTAACAGTGATGGATATGAGAGATATTTAATTTTGTACTGAAAGTTACTGCTCTGAAAATATAACATATTTTTTTTTCATTTATTATAAGAAGATATTTTTAAGACATAGAGAAGAGACGTAGATATTTTTAATGGCATAAGGAAAAGGGAATGTCCAGCCTTTCTTGAAGGAATTGCCTATGAAGTAATCAGTTCTGGTCAGTCATGGCCAGTGAGAGGGTACACTCTTAAAACAAACGAGCGGTTTTAACTCAGTCTGAGTTAATTTCCACTCCTTTCCGGTGCCGAAAATGCACTTCCCCTATAGGAGTGGATTTCACTCTTTTGTTTTAAGAGTGTAGAGGATGAAAAAACTTTTAAGTCTGCTTGGAAAGAATTGGGTGTTGTGTGATTGCTTTATTAGTGATCGTAATTGCTATTTCATTAACAAATGTAAATTATCTCTAGCAGTGATGTATCACTTCAGTGTTGAATCATTATCAGAGAAGTGATAGGAGGTGTGATATATTTAATTTTGCACTAAAAGTCATGAAGCAGATTAAAATTTATTTAACAAAATTTCGGTCATTCATTACTATAGCCGCACCGATATTTTTTTAAAGATATAAGACAGTGAATACTTAGACTTTAGGAAGTCTTGATTTGGAGTTTTTAATCTGGACAGTGAGGGTAGAGGACAACTTCTAGTCTGCTCAGGAAGAAATGGGTGTTGTGTGATTACTTTATTATAGTGATCGTAATTACTATATAACTAGCAAATACACTGCTCAAAACAATTAAGGGAGCACGTTGCATACTTTTGTTAACCCTTTCAGTTCTAACTTCTTTTTTTTTTATTCTAAAAATCTAAAATTTGTGAAACAGATTCATTATGCATCCAGAATGAAATGGTAAAAAAAGGGGGGAAAAATCTAAATTTTTTTACTAAAATTTAAGAGGAACAATTTGGAATCATAATTTTTGAATAAATTATAACAATAATTTTTTCAAAATTTTATTTGTTAAAAAAGTTAAAGTCAATTTTTAAACATCTAAGAATGCAAGTGTGGAGAATTGAGTGTCAATTTATTTCATAAAATTTTTTGGTAGTGAATTTTATTTTACTATGTTTTTCATGTAATTAAAAAAACATTATTTAATTCTTCAAAAGACATGATTCTTCCATCTAAAGATAAATAAGTTGAGCACAACTTAGTGAGAAAAAAAAAATCGCAAGCTGATGTTTCCAAATGGAATCATTGGGGGTGAAATGGTATAAACCATGCGTTCCCCTAATTGTTTTGAACAGTGTATATATTATCACTAGAAGTGATGTATCGCTTCAGTGTTGAATCATTATCAGTGATGGATATGAGATGCATTTAATTTTGTACTAAAAGTTACGGCAAAGTAGATTGAAATATAACAAAATTTCGGCAATTCATTCTTGTACCCTCTGACATATAAGGCATAACACAGAGCGGATGCTTAGACTTTTCTGAAGGGATAACTTATACAGTTTTTAATAATGGTCAGTGGGGGGAGGGGGGGGAGAGGATGAAGTTATTTCTAGGCCTGCGCAAGAAAAATTGGGTGTTGTGTGATTGCTGCTTTAGTGATCGTGATTGTTGTATCACTAGAAAATAGTGATGGATAAGGATATGTGATTTTTAATTTTGCACAAAACGTTACGGTCAAATTAAAATATAACAACAATATTATCTGATACACTGTAAAAATTTATTTTGTTTCCCTTATTTATAGAAAAAATCCCTGGCCTATTCAAGTTTACATCGTTTTTTTGCGTTTTTCAGATTTTCTTAAGAAACATAAGTTAAATCCTCTAAATACTAGAAAATTGATTATTTTTTTTTAAAAATATGATATTTCTGATATTTCAGCATATGACCAAAATATTATAATTATAATTATATAATTTTCAAAAGAATCAAAAAATATGTCTAGAACTGTAAAATTAAAAAAAATATGTATATTTTATAGTACAATGGACACATTTACAAAATACTACCTGAGCCAAGGAACGATTAGAAAATAATTCATAACCATTTTTGTACTTTATGACGTTGGAGGTTTTATATAAATTACTAGAAATACATTTCTCCTGAATCGGGAGGAAATACACCGACATAAAGATAAGTTTAATACATAAATCAAAACATTCTTACGTTTGATCGGTTAAATATTAGTGTGTTTCATTCTGAAATTAAAAATAGTCCATAAGATTCATCTCTATAGAACTGCAATTTTTTTGAAATCATGCATTTTTACAATATTAAAATTTGTGCTTGGTTTTATCATAATAATGGTTTCTAGTAGCTGTCATGGCTGTGTGGTGAAATTTTTCTCCATATTTTGGATACTTTTGTGAACCATTTTCTTGAATTTGGAAACAAACAAGTAGGTTTGTTACAGAATCTGTCACTTTAACCACTTCCACACAATATTTGTATTCGACAGGAAATACACAATTTATACATCTCAGAAAAAATCGCCAAAGAGGCACTTTAGCTGTTCTAGTTAAAACTTTTAAACGTCAAACTTATTTTCATTCATCTTCTTTAGCAGATTTAATAATTAGTTTTCATCGTTTGCTAACTTTGTTTGAAGTTCGAAGAAATGATGCGCATAATAATATCTTTAGCGCACTTCCCCCATAATTTTTTAAAATCCGTTCGTTTTTAAAAAAACCGGAGTTTTTTTATATTTAAAAAAGGACTTTGGATATTGAAAGTTAGAATTTCTATGAATTTGTTATATACGATATAAGGAATCGTTTATGGATATAACATCAAACTTTATATAAAAATAATATTTTCAAGTTTCATGATTTAAAATTTTCTAGATGTAATAACGAAAGTACTGAATATTGTTAAATATTTTTTTTTCATGTAGTTAAAGTAGTATTTAATTTAAATAGCTTTAATTTAATTTTTAATGAAATTCGGTATATCCTGCTGATTTTTTGCTTTAATGTGACATATCCCACTTGTCTGTGGGACTTGTGGTTCTTTCTGTGAAAGTGAGACAGACAGACGGACTGAACGATTATAATACCTTCCACTTTTTACGTTATAAACTGTATGTAAGTAAAATTAACTTTTAATCCTAATACGCGTACTTAATCCAAAAAGCAGCTGTTTCACTTTTCATTGTTCAATTTGAAGAAAACGGGAAAGATGGATTTTTTTGATTGACATGTTCGGCTGTCGCACATTAAAGTCTATTAAGGTAACGTAAATTTTTCCTAATAGTTTTAATTTAGTTATCCTGATATGCACTGATGGTTTTTACAGTCCCTGGACAAATTATTAGACGCACTGCAAGATTTCATGTTAAATATTAATTACCGGGTGATATTGTACCGTTTTATTTTATTTTAAATTAATTTGTTTTTTATTTTTATATTATCCAATCAATTACCGATTTATTGGACGTAAATAAAACAGCATTAATTTAGAAAAGCATAAGTTTATTAAGTTTTAAAGAAAAGTGAAATTAATGTTAGTAAAAGTCAATATTTAGTTGAGCCACATTTAGCCGCTATCAAAGCTTTAATTCTGCGCCGCATGCTATCAATGCAAGACTGTACTGTCTCCTGCATTTGAGGATGATGATTCCACACATAAATAACCATGATACATGTTTGTGCTTGTTTACATTCATGTATCCCTTTGTCAACACAGTGTTGCCATATGTTAAAAATAAATACAAATATGTAGTCTACAACAATTCTTTTAAATAAAAATCAATAATATTGTAGTTTAAATATACCATTATTGCATAAAAACTCTTAAAGAAACATTAAAAAAATACAAGTGCGTCTAATAATTTGCCCAGGGACTGTATAAGTATACAACTTAAGAAGCCGTTGTTTTACTTTTCATTGTTAGTTTGAGGGAAAATAAATGGCAGGGGGATTTTATGAATGCAGTATGCGGTTTCTACACTTAAAGACTTAAATCGTAAAACATTCATATAACGAAATCCATTGTAAGTCAGTGTAATTTAGTAATTATGAGTTGAAAGAAGGAAAAACAAAAACAAATTCGGGACATAAAGTGCATTTTATGTCCCAACTATTTTTTACTCTTTTATATTCTAACTAATTGCAATAGCTACACTGTTAAAAATTAGGTAATTTGTTTAACCAAAAATATGGTTACTAGTGGTGAAACGTTAAACCATATTTTTAGTATTCGGTTGAACCGTTTCTCAATTTGTTTTCTTCCAAATCCAGAAAAATGGTTCAACCAAACACCGAAAAAAAGGTGAATTATTTCACCACACAGCCGTTGCAGCTACTAGGAACCAATATCATGGTGAAACCAAGCACAAAATTATTAACAGTGTATAATTAAAATATTTAATGGCAAATAATTATAATTAAAACTTAATTCGTTGCATAAAGGGTTTACCAAAGAGCGATTTCAAAATATTTCCCAACCATTTTTATACTTTATGACATTGGACGTTTTATATAAAATACTAGAAATACATTTCTCTTGAATCGGAAGGAAATACAATGACAGAAAGATAAGTTTGATACATAAATCAAAACATTCTTACGTTTGAGGTTCCGTAAATCTTTGTTTGATTAGAGACTCTTATTTTGCGCATTTATCATTCGTTACGCATCAATTATTGTTTAAATCGGTTGATGTCAGGCACTTCATTATTCATATGAACATATTCCAGGTAATAATTTATTTGTGCTAGTTTGATACAAATTGTAACTGTCATTTTATACAAAAGTATGCATAACTTCTTAAGTCTGATGCCTAAAATAGTGCACTTAATTCAATATAATTTTTTTAATCTCATAATTGACGTCATATTATCTGCACTCTAGAGGTGAGGTCCACCCAAGTGAACGCTTGTAGAATTAATTCACTGTACAACTTCATTTTACAATTTATTTTACTACTTACTTTTCCATGATGAGCTACAATGTTTACAATGCTTCTCAAAAATATCGATATCAAAGCAGCTGAAAAATATTGGTCAAAGTTAAAACTTTTTAAAACTAAAATTTAAAAAATATATAAAGTTTTAAAGAAAAATTGAAAATTTTAGAACTAAAGTTTAAATGGTTTTAGAAAAGCGTTTAAAAGGAATGTTAGAATGGACTATTAATTATAGATATTAAAATAGCCTACTTTCCTGTTACTTAAATACTCACTGAAATCTTATCTGAAAACAAATGTATTTGTTACAGTAACAGTTTATAGCCCTCGTGTAGCTCTAGTGCGACGATAATTCAAACTAAACTAAACAGTAACTGTTTATATACACCTTATTACACCTTACTGTATTCATACACCTGATTTATACACCTTAGAAAAAAATCGTCAAACAGCTACTTAGTTGTATTTTAAACATTTGAAAGCTGGAATCGGGAATTATCCTTAAATTTTCTTGCAAATTTATTTAACATTTTTAATCGTTGGTTAAATATATTTGCATTCAGAAGAATAAAGTAAAACTGCTTTGGTCTAATATTTTCAATTATTTCCGATCACAGTTGGCGTCTTGGAAAAGTCGCCTCGTTTAGAACTCATTTAGAATTCAGCAAATAGTTCTATAGTAGGGTAGAGGAACGATTCGTACTGAGCTGCTATCAGCAGCCATGGCTCACTACGGACCCGAATAGAGTGGCAAAAGTGCTAGTTAATTTATAATTTTGATACTGAGAAAGGAAGTACACCCAGCTCAAAGGCGGGAATCAAACCCGCACCTGTTACAGCGCGCGGACTGCTAGCGTTATGGCCTGCGATCCAAACCACTCGGCCATCGGGCCCCACATGCCACCCTATATTGTCTCCTTGTTGGTCCATGGTGTTGTTGCCAGGTTCAGTCTCTACCCTACTATAGAACTCTTTGGAATTCAGGTGTTGACCTCGTCATTTGACCAGGTTTCTAAATAACGAGCTACTAGGTTGTGTTTAAGAATGTGTACCCGCATGGAGGCAGGAAAATGCCAGCTGGATAACGTACAACATATCTACTGCTTTTCGGAGTACATTTCATACTCCCGGTACCACTGAAGACATACCGAGTATATGCGGAGTACGTGCTCGTCAAATTTGTTGGGTCCGAAAGTCCTGTGGTCGGTCATTACGCAGTTTACCACGGGTACAGGTCCCTGGAGACTATTTCCCTCCCCTCCAGGGACATGTCTAAATTGTGGAGGTGGCGATAGATGGCAGCATCTGTCTTGTATGTGTGTGTATGTCGTGTCCATCCTCCTTGACGAAGGTTTATAAGCGGGTCTTTGTGACCAAGCACACAAGCCTGAAAATATATGTATACCAAATAACAATCAACAAATACATTTCGTACTGCACTGGGCGAAATTGAAACAATACACAGATAAAAAGGTAAACCCTTTCGTCGTATTCTTTCTCCGATAGGTGTGTCAGATGACTCCAGTTTCATCACGTATGCATTTTAAATTAATCGCATGCTACTTGTTAATTCATTTTCCGAAAACTTGTTTCCGAAAAGCCCTATTTTTGGGAACGTCTTGCCTCAGAGTCACTGTGTTTTGCTGGTTTGACATGGTATTATATACTGTAGATTTCGTAATCCTTTCATTACCTGAATCTTTAAGGACCCCAGGTTATGCTTAATTTCTAACATCATTAAAAAAAATATTTCAGCAAAATATTTTTATTCATTATACTCTTGATTTAAATGTTCTATCAAATAACTCATTTATCGTTCCGTATTTACGAATATCATTATAAGAATAAAAATATATTATTCTTTTTATTTTATCTGTTAAATTGTTTGCATTTTACGAAAAATGTAGTCGCAAATTATAGTTCAATATGCTGTCAATTTTTATGTTAAGGAGGGTCGGATGGGTGTTTGGGTTAAAAATGTCGATTTCTGTTTAGTGGTTTTCTTTTTATAAGCATTTTTGAGAAACTCTTAACATCGGTTTTTACCTAAACCTTACTTTTCTTTTGCGTTTCCTGAAATATAAGGTTTTTCATCAGTTAGGAACATTTTTCTCAGGAACTATTAAAGATATCAACATGTTTTGTTTTGTTATTTCTTCCCCATTATTAATAGCTCTTTGATTTAAACTGAGGAATTTTAAATATACCTGCTCGAAAAAAAAATATAACTTTCAATCTGATTGTTTTGTGTTTTTCAATACATATTTTTAAAAAAATCACTGTAAAAGTATTTTTTGATATTTTGAAATATCCGCAGTTTAAATTAAAGATTTATATGTAAGGAACAAAATATAAAAAAAGTTTTAAATGATATCTCATATAGTTGCTGAGAAAAATGTTCCTAAATTTAGGTAAATTAACATGGGCGAGAAAGAACCATCTGACTCCCCTTAAACAAGTTTTTCTAAATAGTCAATTTTATAGCGAAGAATTTGAATTTAAAACTAATTCGGTTTTTGTTAATTTTTTTATGTAAATAAATTTTGTGTGGAATCCGTCCAAACGGATTATTGCAGTTTCAAACCTACTCTCTTAGATTCTATTCTTAAAATAGAATAAAAAAAATCCAAATCCTATTATCAATGAGGTTGTTTCATATGACGTAAGTTTTCTGTTTTCATTCTTGCACTTCTGAGATTTCATTGGTTGTTTCGGTTTCCCTCT
Organism: Oedothorax gibbosus; assembly: GCA_019343175.1. NCBI lineage: Eukaryota > Metazoa > Arthropoda > Arachnida > Araneae > Linyphiidae > Oedothorax > Oedothorax gibbosus. The sequence goes on from CM033273.1 coordinate 13,138,185, forward strand.
AAATGCACGGTAACAACCGTGTATATTTAGTATATAGGAGATTTTATTGTTAGTATTTTGATGAACTATTCACTAGATTAATAAACTATTTTACACCACGTAAACAAAAACTAAAAGAACAAAGACGAAAAAACCATCAATAAGAGAAACTAAAACCAAAAGATAATGCTATGGAAAAATACCCTGTCCAAAATTATATAATTATTCGAATATATTTGTAATAATAATTTGAACTAATTCGATCAATTTATCACCAAAACAAATAGTATTCCACAAATCCCCAAAAAGAAAACAATAGCGCTGCAACCGTTGCCACTCATGGCTTGAAACATGAATTTTAAAGTTAAACCCTTTTCAAACCAAACCAACCCACGATATCTCATTTAATTTCCGTGATGGTTCCACCGCTTGGCGTGAAATTTGTTGCAAGCATAAAAAATATGGAAATAAAATCTTGTGTTTTCTCCATTTTTTTAATGGATTGGCTCCAAACGTGGCGCACCTTCTTATTCTTTATGAATTCAGATGTCGTTGATAATGTCCAAAATTGCGAAGATAATGAGTATAAATAGGCATGACAGAGCAATTTGAATTTATTTTCTTGAAAAACGCAACAAAGTAATTATTATTTATTTTCGTTAGGGTAGGAAATAACTTTTAAACGCACCAATTTAAACTGAATAGCTAATTCTGTAAACATATATTCAAATGAACCAGTTAAACTAAGTTAAAAGTCCTAAATACTTATTAGTTAAATATGGCTACAAAATGAGAACTAATGTTTAGAAGGATGCGTTGTTTAACAAGAATACTTGTTTAATTATGACATATCATTTTACTAAGAAAGCTGAAACACTAAAATATTGCATTTAAAAGTGAGAAAGATAATCTACAAATAGAAACTGATTCTAGTCATGTCAGCAAACGTCTGAATATTTCAATATGAGCAGGTAAAATCGGAGCCATTAATACTGTATAGATATTTAATAGTTGAATATACATTTAACTGAACATGCAGAAAGCTATTTATGTTATTAAATACAATTAATAATAATTCTTGTAAAAATATATTTTGAATGTAAGTAAGATAGAGTAATGTTTTAAGAGTTATATATTGTAGCAATGGAAAATATTTTACTTTGTTTCATCCTAAAACTACATATGATAAGAACCATAGCTAACAGTAGAGAAATTAAGACTATTACCGCATGTTTAAAAAAGTAATTCCTTCTGAAATCAAATATTCAATTTCATTTGATGAATTGATCAGACTATTCCTAATGAAATTTTGTGAAACCAACCGCTATCGTCACTTATGTATTCAAAAGAGATACCATTACACGAAGCCTTTAAACCAGAAATTAAAGGATCACGTATGCTCCTTAGATTAAATTATAATTGCACGGCCCCCTTTAAATCAATGGCTGAAGAAGAAAATTTCCTTAAAGAGGTAATTTCATTTCCTCTCAAATGTAATACAATAATTCTTAAGGCGATCTTGGCAAATGGAAAATTATCCTCTTAGCTTTCGTATAAGATAACTTCAATGATTTCTAATTTAATTTAAATGAATCATTGTTGGAACTAAACTGAACAAATATGACTGCAACTGACATCACCATATTGAAACTATTTATACGATTGTATGGATATTGAAGCCAAATAAATTATTTTATATAATAATAGTAAAATAGTTACCTAAGTTTAGTTTAGTTTGAATTATCGTCTAGAGCTACACGAGGCTATGGCGACGGCGTGTAATTAGAACCACAGTCAGGTGACGAGCGACACCTGAGTAGGCACCAACGCAACCGTTTAAGGATGACATCGTACGCAGCGTTGGGACCTACATTTGACCTGTTGAGACTACCAGTTCTGTCGTTGAGACCTACCAGTTCTGCACGAAACGTATTATGTTGTTCTGGCGTCATCTGTACATATCCTGCAGTATCTTGAGCACATTAAGAATAACATATCATCTGACTTTTTTAAAACTGTCAATTTGAACTTGTCTGACGGCTTTTAGAAGTTTAGAGGATTAGAAACAACAACAGATAGATTAAGTGACTTTAATTCAAATATAAACCAGACAGACAGGCAAACAAATAAATATGTGCTGTTGTCCATAACAGTTTGTCCTTAGTGTTTGTTTTCCCGTTTCAACACACTTACAAAGGAAGAACGACTTCTACAGATCAGTTCTGTTGAAGATTGAAGAGCTTAGTGGAAGAGCATGCTGTGTGATATTTTAGAAAGAAATTGAGAATTTTGTGTCAATGAACATTTCATTATCTCCTTTAAAGATAACAAGATTCCCACTATTTATTAACTATAAGAAAGGTATATCTTTTACTTTTTGTAAGTTTCGTTTTTAACGTATCTACAATCCCTGGGTAAATTATTAGAACCATTTTTTATAGTAATTTTATGTTTCTTAAGAGTTTTTATGCAATAATGATAAATTTAAACTACAATATTATTGATTTTTATTTAAAAGAATTGTTGTAGACTACATATTTGTATTTATTATTAACATATGACAACACTGTGTTGAAAAAGTGATACATGAACGTAAACAAGTAAAAACCTGTATCAGGTGTGGAATCATCATCCTCAAATGCAGGAGACAGTACAGTCTTGCATTGATAGCATGCCGCGCAGAATTAAAGCTTTGATAGCGGCTAAAGGTGGCTCAACTAAATATTGACTATTACTAACATAAATTTCACTTTTCTTTAAAACTTAATAAACTTATGCTTTTCTTAATTAATGCTGTTTTATTTATGTCAAATAAATCGGTAATTGATTGGATAATATAAAAATAAAAAAAATTAAATAATAAAACGGTACAATATCACCCGGTAATTAATATTTTACATGAAATCTTGCAGTGCGTCTAATAATTTGTCCAGGGACTGTAAGTGCAAGCTAAAAACTTTAAAGATCCTTTTCTCGTTTTCACATTCGTTTCACTTAGCACTGTCGCCCACAAAGCTCTTTGATTGTTAACAAAGAAAACACAACATAAATTAAAACAGAACCAAGGTTTTTGGTTCACCTTACATTTTTAAAAGATGAAATGTGCGTGTGCTTTAAAAAATACAATTAAAACAACAACGAAACTCTAGCAGCTTTTAAAATAAATTAAAATAAATTATAATATCATTATATAATCGTTTAAAATTCATTTAGTGATATCTTATTTCCCTACGACAAACCATCGATTGTTTGATACAATTAAGAAATACACAAGTGGGAGCATTGTGCAGCACTGTCTTTACCCTTTTAACCCTCCAGCCGCCACTGACAAAAAGAAAACTCGCGAAGCGACGCCATTTAAAACGCCGAACTCGTGAAACTTGTTAATTGATTCCGAATATTTGTTAATGGATTTTCCTTGTAACCTGAAGAGCTCTTTTCTAGAGGGGGTACACTTCAAAATGGCAATATTTGACATGTTTCCAAAGAATGGCATTTGTTCGATGCGAATACTTCTCTACTGGGAGTGGAGTTTAGTTGCTCATTGTTTGGGCCGAAGTGTGTATTTGGGGAGATGGGATGACAAAGTTGGGTAATTGAAGACTTATGTTTAGGTCAAAGTCACTTGGTAATTAGTATCAACTTTCTCTAATACCAATAGAAGAAAAGTTGTAGATATGGCTACGTGGTGAATGTCTCTTATCATCTTCGGGATCAATTTATTGTTCTTAATGGTTCTACAGCTAAATAATAGTTATTTAAGCAACTAGTGCCGAAAATAATACTTTATTAGGAGAGTGGCTTTTATTTCACGAGACCGTAGGTCGAGTGAAATAAAGACAAGAGCTTAATAAAGTATTATTTGGCACGTGCTTGCTTACAATATTTTTTATAATAACGTGCAAAAAAGTATTTCTACCAATGAGTGATTTTCATTACATCATTTAGTTTCCATGGCGATATTTGTTTGGCGTGAAATTTGAGTTCTTACTTTTTTCTTATTTAATTTCCTTTAATAATTTTTGTAGTACTTGTAGTTTCCATGGAGATATTAGAAAATGCAAAAGTAATGAACCAATAGAAATAAGTGAGTTTTATGACATCATTTAGTTTCCATAGAGATATTCATGATATTTTGTTTTTCTACCAATCAGAAATCTCTTATTTAGTTTACCGCACTAGTGCCGAAAGTAGTACTTTCGGCACTGTCTGTGACGTAAGCACGTAAAGTGTCATTTTCGCAACGATTTATGAATGAATATGATATAAAAAAGTGAACTTTTTCGCACGTTGTTATAAAAAAGATATTTTAATAGATGCCCAGTAACCCTATCCCACAGTATCTCAAAACAAACACGTTTTTATTAATCCGTCACGAGGCTTTCAGCTTTTAGATACATTTTTTGTAAAATGCCTTAAACCAGGATATTTTTTCTATCTTTTCTATTTTAAAATACATCAAAATAATTTAATTTTTTGTAATAATTGAACAAACCAATAGAGAATTTTTTTTATTTAGCTATTTATTTTTCTCCCGTGAGATTTAATGGGATTTATGCTCTATTCCTGTCTCAATTCATGCTACTAACTAGCTCAATTTTGTTTTCTCGAAAAACATCTAGAAAAATATTTTTAGTTAAAATAACATATGGAGATACGTGAAAAAAAAGAACATTGTGAGTTTTAAAGTTCGAATTCAAAAATGTTTTCTTCCTACTAAAAAATCAAAGTTTTCTAATCTGAAAGATCCAATAAATTTTTTTAGTGACTGAGGCATTTACAACATTCCTTTTCCAATACGGCCTCTTATACATGGGACAAACGAAACGAACGCTTAAAATCAAACTCAATGAACATGAAACTTTTGTTAAGAAACAAGAATGTCAAAAATCTTGAGTCACTGCACATTCCTAGTTTAATCGCAGTTTCAATTTCTCCTTTCTCTCAGTTTTGGATCTTGGCCTTTGATCAACATTTTCAACCTTCTATCATTGAGAAACTTAATTTTTGCGAAGCAATCCTTAAAAACTGCTATTTTCTTAAACACTGCTACAGCTTAATTATTCTTTGCCCGAATTTTCATCGATTTGAAAAAGTATCTTAGCAAAAGAAGAATTTGTGTTTCTACCCTTCCCCCCCCTACCCGACCACCTCTTTAAGGATATTCTATTTCGCCTATCACCTCCCGGCTGCCTTTTTTTTGCTAGATTTGTGTACTGTTCCGATGACGTGTTAATTTTTAGATCATAAAACTACTTGTCCCACGAATTCCCGTTGTTTTCATCATGTACTTCAGGTATCATGCACTGAGTTGTGAATATTATCTGAAAAGCGTAAAGTGTAGTTTGAAACTAGACAAAAAAAATTATTTTTGTACAAAATATCTTTTAAAGCTTTGTCAAAGCAGTGTAACATTTTGAAAAAAGAAATGTTAGTGACATAGGTTTTAAGCAATTACTGTGGTGGTTTACTTTAATAGTCAATATAATGATGCACTAACTCTGCAAGGAAACTGTCTTTTATATTAATTCGGCGATTCAGTCGAACATAATATTAATAAATCAAATATTTTATAAATGTTTTTCAAATAGTTTAGTTTCTTTTTAGTTTAGTTTGAACAAATGTTAAAGTTCTTTTAATGAATTTTTTCCAATTTAATTATAGTTTAAAATGTTTCCAGACATTCCTGATCATGATTTTAAGACTTACTTCGTGAAATCCACAGCTTAGTAAAATATTATACAAAAGAAAACTATACAGCACGATTCCATGTTTCTACTTTGTTATACAAATCACTTGCAACAACCGAACCAAATTAAAAAAAAACATTCACTTAATGAGTTTGTCAAGAAGTTAACCATGCAACCTTAGTAGTTGAATCATGCAACTTTCTCTTCAGTCACTACATAAATCACGTGCAGTGTCGCCAAACTACGGCATAACTCGTTCCTAATGAATACCGACGCAGCTCTTTGTCCACACTTCTGCCAAGTAAGTTGCAAGTTGCGCCAAAAATAACGACGCATCAAAGTCATTTCTTGGCATGCAATTAAACAAAACTTGGCGTCACGAATGGACCGCCACGCAAGGCCAGCGCCAAGCGGGATGTTGTTACTCAGAAAAGAAGTAAAAGTCATACTCGTATTCTTTGGTAGTTTAAAATCTGGATTGTATATGAAATTAACTCGAGTTACATCTAAAAATGTAACACCAGATTTTTTTAATACTAAAATACTTTCCAGTGTTCGTTGCATCAAGGCTGAGTTTTGTTAGACACGACTAAACGTTTCGAAACGCCACTTGAGTGAAGCGGTGGATATTGTTACTACGTATTCAAACCAACGTAGTTCTTGTTTACATTGGGCAATATGACAAAGTTTTAGATGCCATATTAACTGAAATTTATATACTTCTATTAAATAATTTTAACTTTTAACTTCTTTTTATTCTTATTCATGGTATTGATTGGATTTGCAAAAAAAACCTTGGTGATATATTTAAATTATTTAAAAAAAATTACATTTGTTTTGCTTAGAAGTAAATAATGCCACCATGTCAATCGAACAGCACTTCGGAATGTTTAGTCTCGTTCACATGCTGCCAGTACGCTGTTGCTTGCTTGTTGTCGCTGTCTAATACTTCATTCAGTTTGTAATTGGTAGAAAAGGACAGCCGTTAAATAGCTGTAAATGTCGAACTTTTGCTGACGCCAGGGTTACTAAAGAAACTGAATTACTAAAGAAAGTAGCTGCTTTGGGTTCCATCCTCTTTTTTTTTTACCTCGATGGTTAAAACTTTTAACGAGGCTAAGTAGTAATAGGCAGAAATTTTACAAAAAAATACAACTAAGGGTAAATCATTCCATATGCAACGGTTCCTGTAAAATTGGCCCTCTAATAGCAAAAGGAAGAACGTTTTTTTTATGAACAGCAAATCAACTTACGTTAAATACCTCTAGTACTTTTTGGATTAATATCTCCAGTTGAGAGGGCACGGGTTCGTGTCCCACGGCACAAGCGGAAAAATATCTAATTTTGAGAGTCAAACCACCTTGAGTCAAATTATGCAAACATCAAATAAAAACACAAAAAAATCAAACACTGCAACCTCCCGACAATGCAAATCTAATATTTGAATAATCCACGAAAAATTGATTGTCAAAGCAATAAAAATGATTTTTTATAGATTAATTTTGCTTTCAATTTAATATGCAGTTTACAGTTTTACGTCTTTGGACTTACGTTTGTCTTGTTCAGATGCGCGCTTGGTTTGGCATGTTAATCTTTTCATATGAGATTTATGAGTGCGGGATGGTTTGTTGTGGGAATGTTATCAGCTGTACTTAAGAAACAAATAAAACAGCCGAAGAAGCCTTTTTGGGGTCCCGGTCTTTGTGTTTCATGTTAAAATTTAACGTATTCGATTCAGTTGGATATTTGAAAGGGGATTTTATTTAAATGTCTTGGTGATTCATAAACTTTTCAAATAGTTTTTAAGTTGTGTTTAGTTACGAAGGTTTGAAAATATTTGTTTGAATCTTTTTTACTTTTTCTTCTGTTCAATTCAACTAATTTTTTATGACTATGACAAAAGTAGGATTTTTTAAAAAAAATGTGAACTAATTGTTTTTCGGACACTTACTAAACACTTACATCATAACACCCACAATATTTTTTAATTGACTCTGTAATAGCCAAAGTGTAGTGTTCTATTATGACATTATTGTAACCAACACAAACTGTACTTGCTATCATTGTTACAAAAGTGGTGCAAAGCTAAAAATGTTTGATATTACAGCAGAAGCCGATAATTACCATCTCTATTTGTAGCTCATATTCACAACTTTTACTATTTATACATTCATCACATTTGCGGTTTAACAGCAAAACTGGTAAAAAAAATTAGTGTATTTTTTTAACCAACTTTGCTGGGCCTCTGGCCTGTTGCTGCTCATAATTTTTTATATTTGTATCTGTACAATTCCTTTTCCCTATCCAGTTTAACGTCCACAAACCTCCCAGCACCTATCCGTAATCCCTCAATAGTGAATAGGCAGTTTTATGTCTACCGAATAATGATAAACGATACGGTCAAGGCACATCCGAATCTTCATCATACACAAGAGTTCTGTCACGTTCCTATGGGAACCTTCACTACGCATCGAACTGCTGTTATTAATGGGCAGTGGATGGGCGCCAAGAAATTTGCGACTTGTAATTTTGCCCAGCTGATACTCCTAGGATTTTTCAATTTTTACTTTGTCCGATTATGTGACAAGAAGGGCGGGAATGGTGTCTGGACGCTTTTTAGTGGATAGTTTGGGGAATACTTGAGTTTTAATATGTCTGGATGTAAAATGGACCTATACATTAAATAAGAGAGAAAATTTAGTAATAGTTAAAGAGCCTAGTGGAAGAACGTGCTAAGTAACAAAAAGTGAAAACGAGAAAATGGGCTTTAAAGTTTTTCGTTTGCACTTAAACACGCTAAAGGCAGCACTTAAATATGCTTAACTTAAAGTTTATGAAAAGGAGGAATCTTGTTATCTTTAAAGTAGAGAATATCTTGTCCATTTGGCACAAATATATAAATTTTATCAAAAATGTCACTTAGCACGTTCTTCCACTAATTTCTTCAATTACTGGTCACCTCCTTGTTTGACAATGCAATGTTAAATATTTCGTACAAGTTTCACCTTAAAAAAATTGTTCATAGTAGCTGCAACGACTGAGTGGTAAAACGTTTCACAATATTTCAGTTGCAGGTTGAACCATTTTTCAGATTTAGGAAACCATAATGGTTCAATTGAATTACAAAAATATGGTGAAAAATTTCACCACATAGCCGTTGCAGTTAGTAGGAACCTTTTTTTTTTTTGTTGAAACCTAGTACGTAATATTTAACTGTCTGATATGGCTGAGTAAAACCAGACACGTACTGTTCTTTTTTGTTTTGGTAAAGCAATTGAATAAAAAACTTGCTTTATTTTTTTACAGCATAAGTACCAACACAGGTCTTCCTCTTCAAAAAAAAAACCCACACCACAATATTTATGAAATTAATTAAAAGTTTTCAAAGAAACCAAAGCAATAAAAAAAAGAAAGTAGAAGAAAAATTATATCACAATGATAGTTTTTTTTTTGATATCTGATACATACTTATATTTGCCCAAACGTCTTAATTTCTGTCGTATTTTTGTAGCTTCAAGAGTACAAAAGTAAAAGGTCTTCCTCTTCACAACAAAAAAAACCCAACCACAAATATTTATGAAAATTAATATAAAAGTGTTCAAAAGAACCAAAGCAGATAAAAAAAAAAGAAAAGTAAGAAGAAAAATATATCACAATGATAGTTCTTTGATATTCTGATACATACATATTTTGCAACTGTCTTAATTTCTGTCGTATTTTTGTAGCTTCAAGAGTACAAAAGTAAAATATTAATTTTATTTATATGGGTAAAATATCATATTATAGCTATTCATCTATTATTATTTTAAGATTTATATTCTACTCTTCTCGCAGCTTCACGAAATTGCCTTTTTGTGATCCACCATTCAAACCATCACCAAAACAAATATGAACTTTCAAAACCTTTCACATAATCTCCATTTCTGGCAGTATTATTTTTTCCTAAGCACTCATTCAACGTTCTATCTTGATGTCCTCGTTCCATACGCTTCTTCAAATAGATGACATACAGAAGGCAGTTCTCCGAAAAGTCCGACTTGAGAATGCATAAAATAGTTTTCAGACACGTCATCTAGTATTTCAAAAGTAAATATCATCGCCTGCGAAGTGAAAAACGCTGAATGTATCACCGGCGTATTTTAAAGTTCTGCCTCGGTGAAGCATCTGTCACTCTGCATCAGAAAATCATAACTTACTCAAAGTTGAACTTTAATAACATGCAACATTTGCCGTTGTATTTGTATGTATAAATATATTGTGTAATTCCCTGAGGACTATAGTTATGCTTCACATAATTTCACGAATTGCTTTATAAATTTTATACTATAAATAATTTATAAGATACCATTTTTTTCTCTCCATAAAAATATATTTGAAACAAGAATATTTTGAATTTAAGTACTGTGACTATACCTTCAAAATCATACCTTATAGTAACAGCTCATTTAATTTTTAATCATTTACCTATTTATGACGATTAGCAAGAAGACTTTCTGTATTGATTTTTTTTCTAAATAAACAAAATATAAAACAAATAAAGACCACAGTGCTACAATTTATTACACGTACAGTTAAAAATTTATGTACACAAGTTAAAAATTATGTGTATATAAAAACAAAGTTAAAAATTTATGTATGACACATTAATTTGCACAGAAAACGAATTAAAATCTTACTCTACTGTATATTAAGATGGAATAATTATTATATTCCCAACCAAAACGTATTCTTTAAAAATATTTTTCTGTTAAACCTTTCAAATGGCAAACTCTGCATAATTTGATTTTGGTGCGTATAAAGCTGCATTTAAGAAATCATACAGTTTTAATCGTAACATTAACATACTTAAGTATAAATTTAAATGAGATGACACGAGTGAGCTTAGTAAAAGTATAATTTATGTCAACATTCATTAATAACTGCAATACTTTATGTTTTGTATTATTTTATTTACTTTATTTACAATATGTTTGTAACTGTAATTTCATGTTTAAATACAGATGAAATTGAAAACACATTCTCTACCCTTTGCCGGAGCCTTCGGGACCTAGTGGGTTTGATCCCAGCCCATTACGCTAACAATCTGCTCACTGCACTTGGTGTTGGTTGGATTCTCGCCTTCGCCTTGGGTGTACTTTCACTCTGTGTGTCAGTAAAAAATCATTCTGTGTCTGTCTTACTTGACGAAGGTTTATAAGCGAGTCCCTGGTCTAGCACATAAGCCGGAAAATACATGTACCAAACTACCAATTACCCTTTGCCGTCGTCATTTTACCTATCATCATTACCTACCATCATTTTTTAGTTTTGAATTAAGTGGTGTGTATTGGAAGTGAGTCAATATAAGTAAGATACATACTCAAAAATAATACTGATAATGTCTGTTATAAGCTCGCCTCGGGTGAAGCAATAAACGAGCTATACAAAAACTTTTACCGGTTTATGTTTTGTTGTGAGTTAGTTATAAATTTATTTTGTTGTCTATTAAAGTTGTTTTAGTATATATAGTATTGTCTTCTTTTAGCTTCCACACTACGTTTATAACGTAAAAAGTGGAAGGTATTATAATCGTTCAGTCCGTCCGTCTGTCCGTCTGTCACCCACTTTCACAGAAAGAACCACAAGTCCCACAAACAAGTGGGATACGTCATTTTGAAGCAAAAAATCAGCTTAGGCTACATTCCAAATTTCATTAAAAATTTAAATTAGAAGTTTATTTAAAATTTAAATAACTAAATTTTTTTTATCTACATTGAAATAACATGCAAATTCTATTTTTATTCATATTTTCACTGTTGTCATCCACAAGTCCCACAGACAAGTGGGATACGTCATTTTGAAGCAAAAAATCAGATTAGGCTACATGCCAAATTTCATTAAAAAATTTAAACTAGAAGCTTATTTAAAATTTAAATAACTAAACATTTAATCTACATTGAAATTACATGCAAATTCCATTTTATTCAATATTTTCATTGTTGCCATTTCGTTAAACGTACGAGAAACTTTTGTTAAAATAAAAATACACTTTTGAAAAAATATTTATTTATGTGATATAATTCGGTTTGGATTGTTGTATTATCACAATAGAGTTCTTTTAATGGTTCTATATATGTGTATGAAGAAATATACATAGAAAATTCTAACTTGGCATAAAAAAATATGCTAAGTTTCGCTTTATTTTTAAAGCATCAATTGTACAAATTATATATTTTTTGAACTGTAAATTAATTTAACAAACTATAAATAAGTGAATTTTCGAAAGAAATGTAAATGGGAAATTGTGGAGACAAAAATATTTATTAAAAAAGATTACATCATTATTCTTCGAACTTCAAAAACATTTAGCAAACGATAAAGTCTAATTTTTAAATCTGAGAAAGAAGATTAATGAAAATAGTTAATTTTGGCGTTTAAAACTTTGAATTACAAATAGCTAAAGGCCCTGTTTTTATTAGAATTAAATCACATTTACCATTCGCAACAATCGCTCGAGAAACTTTAATTCTTTTAGACAATAAATTAAAATAAATTTATTTTGCGACATCGATCAGTTTGAATGACATCAAATATATTTCACTACGGAATCCTTGTATGTTGATATGAAATGTTTTCATCCTATTTAAAAGCGAGGAATATGACATATTTATTCTTTAAAATATGAATTAATTTTTGCAAACGATAAGTAATAATTATTGAATTTTCGAAATAAAATAAATGAAACTCGCCAAATTTAGCTTGTAAATGTTAAATATAGAATTAATGTTGTGTTTGGCACGTTTTTTCCTGTTAAACACAAATATGTGGAAGCGAGTTAAGTGACAGATTCTGTTACAAACCTACTTGTTTAGTTTTGAATTAAGTGGTGTGTATTGGAAGTGAGTCAATATAAGTAAGATACATACTCAAAAATAATACTGATAATGTCTGTTATAAGCTCGCCTCGGGTGAAGCAATAAACGAGCTATACAAACCCAACTTTTACCGGTTTATGTTTTGTTGTGAGTTAGTTATAAGTTTATTTTGTTGTCTATTAAAGTTGTTTTAGTATATATAGTATGTCTTCTTTTAGCTTCCACACTACGTTTATAACGTAAAAAGTGGAAGGTATTATAATCGTTCAGTCCGTCCGTCTGTCCGTCTGTCACCCACTTTCACAGAAAGAACCACAGTCCCACAGACAAGTGGGATACGTCATTTTGAAGCAAAAAATCAGATTAGGCTACATTCCAAATTTCATTAAAAAATTTAAATTAGAAGTTTATTTAAAATTTAAATAACTACAAAATTTTATCTACATTGAAATAACATGCAAATTCCATTTTTATTCATATTTTCACTGTTGTCATCCACAAGTCCCACAGACAAGTGGGATACGTCATTTTGAAGCAAAAAATCAGATTAGGCTACATTCCAAATTTCATTAAAAAAATTAAACTAAAAGTTTATTTAAAATTGAAATAACTAAAAATTTAATCTACATTGAAATAACATGCAAATTCCATTTTTATTCATATTTTCACTGTTGTCATCCAACAAGTCCACAGACAAGTGGGATACGTCATTTTGAAGCAAAAAATCAGATTAGGCTACATTCCAAATTTCATTAAAAAATTTAAACTAGAAGTTTATTTAAAATTTAAATAACTAAAAAGTTATTCTACATTGAAATAACATGCAAATTCCATTTTTATTCAATATTTTCACTGTTGCCATTTCGTTAAACAAACGAGAAACTTTTTAAAATAAGAATAAAACTTTTGAAAGTATATTTATTTATGCGATATAATTCAGTTTGGATTGTTGTAATATCACAAAAGAGTTCTGTTGATGGTTTATTATATATGTATGAAGAAAGATGTATAGAGAATTCTAACTTGGCATAAAAAAATATGCAAAGTTTTGCTTTTATTTTTAAAGCATCAATTGCACTAATTATGTATTTTTCGAACTGTAAATTAATTTAACAAACGATAAATAACTGAATTTTCGAAAGAAATGTAAATGGTAAATTGTGGCGACACAAAGATATTTATTAAAAAAGATTACATTATTATTCTTCGAACTTCAAACGAATTAAGCAAACGATAAGGTCTAATTATTAAATATAAGAAAGAAGATTAATGAAAATAATTAATTTTATCGTTAAAATGTTTAATTACAACTAGCTAAAGGCTTTGTTTGGCGAATTTCTTTCTGAGGTGTATCAATAGTTTGTTTCCTGTTGAGCACAAATGTTGTGTGGAAGCGGTTTAAGTGACAGATTCTGTAACAAACCTACTTGTTTCTACCAAAGTTAACTTCTTAAAAGCTTTATATATGTGCTCTAACAATCGCAGTCTAGCATAAAGATATACTTCAACAAAATGTGATCGTTTTTATAATAAGTGCGTTTAATATCACTCTTGATTTTATATGATTATTATATGATAATAATTTATACAAAATTATGTTTCCACATTTTGTGAAACACTTTCTATGTTTTATTTGGTATCAAAAACTGTTTCCAAGGCAAACAAATCTTTTCAGAAAATATTACCTAACTTGACATATATTTTCTGAAAGTTCCCCTATCTTCCTTTTAATAGTTTCCAAAGATTTCATCTAAACCCGTTTTGGCCTAGCAAACTCAAACTAAACTACATTATCAAAAATTGATTCTAAGCCGGAAAACTTAATAGACTCCCTCTGAATTTCTGATTCTGAGGGATTTTGTGAAAACCATTATACCTTTAAATCTATTATTCCATGAATATCTGACTATGGATGATCTTGTAACGCAATAGATAAGAATTCAATATAAAGATATTTCGCCCAAATCCAATATAAAAGAGCTTTAATATGAAAATACAGGTAATTCTAGCTGAAACATATCAGAATTTGTTGCGCTGGCTATAGATATAACTGAGGAAGTTTATTTTATCAAAATAAAATGTTGGCTATATGTTTGTAACAAATTGTTTGTTACATAATAGTTAAAATTAGGTTAAAGGTGATTTCAAATGCAGTAACTCTCGGTCGGTGAAATATGTTTTAAATCAAGATAAAAATAAGTCGAATAGTTTAGTTTGCCTAGACTGAAAACATAACTTCCATATTATACTCACTTCTAAAACGTATTACTGAAAATGCTAACAATATAACAAAAGTTTTGTTTTTCATTTATATATGCAGACATATAAAACCATATAATAACTGTATTTTTTTAAATTGAAACACATAGGATGATAATTAAAATACTATTTAGTAATTTATTTTTTAATCAATTTACGACCCAATTGTGAATACCAGTACCACCTTCATTTCCGAATAAAACGTAGACTTAAGTTTTTAATTCGTTTTTTGTGTAAATTAATGTGTTGTACATAATTTTTAAATTTGTAATTATATACACATAATTTTTAACTTTTTATTTATATACACATAATTTTTTTATTTTTTTAATTATATACACATAATTTTTTAACTTGCGTGCATAAATTTTTAGCTTGTGTAATTTTTAACTGTACGTGTAATAAATTGTAGCACCGTAGTCTTCATTTGTTTTATATATTGTTTATTTAGAAAAATCAATGCAGAAAGATCATTTTTGCATAGCCTTCTTGCTAATCGTCATAAATGGGTAAATGATTAAAAATTAAAGAGTTTTTGAATAATCTGTTACTATAAGGTATGGTTTCGAAGGTATAGTTATAGTACTTAAATTTAAAATATCCTTGTTTCAAATGATTTTTAGTTTATAAAAAAACCTCATTTTTATTTTAAGAGTTTACCCTTTTTTTAACTTAATTTTAAATAAGTATCATTTATTCCTTTGTAATAATTTAAGAAAAGTGTTAGATTTTATATTTTAAGAAATTAAAAATTTCAAAAATCTACAAATAAAATTGGGGATAATAGTGACTTTCTTTTTTTTTTAAATGTCAACCATATTATTAAAACAGAAAACTTATTAAACTATATAATCTTGGAAAGTTTATTTAGAGTTTATAAAAAGTTTATTAATATTCGTATATTTAAATATTTTAGAACATTATCCAAATATATATTTTCTTTTTCTACCTTTAAAACTTGTTTTCAGTAGCAAATAATCTCCTTATATATTTTTTTATAGTATATATAAATAAATTCATATTTCAAAAGCTTATTGGGGTATCTCTGGCCTTCTCAAGGCTGTAGTGCCCAAGAACAAGGAATAAATTCATGTTTAAGATAATCAATTAAATTTTTAGTTTTTATCTGGAATTGAAGTTTTTCTCCCTGTAAATCTCAGCTACTTTAAGCTTTACGTAACAGTTCTACATAGTGATTGATATTACATTTTGCTTATGTATTACTTTTTATAAAACGTAAAGATCATTTTTATGAAAGTAATATATAATTGGATTTTGAGTTTATGAAATAGATTCCGTATTATATAAAAACTCTTATTGCAGAATTTTAATCAGTAAACACATAAATCTCAACAAAATATTTCATAACGATATAGCTTCGAAATTCCAAATTCAAATTTCATCAAATTCAATCAAATTTTCCAATTCAATTCAAATTCAAATTTAAAGGTAGATGTTTTTATGAAAGATTGAAAGTCCCTCTTTGAACAAATTATAAAAACAAATATCTATAGTTAAGAATTTAGATTAAAGCAAATATTAAGATATTGTGTAAATGTGTGGTTCTCAAATGCAAAACACTTTAAAAAACTTTAAAGTACGACCGTACCAGCCACAAATAATGGTATTTGTTTTGCCAAATAACATAACCACTGACAATGGACAAATGCTAGAAAATTTAACAAATGAACCAACGTCCTTTGACCTATGGTTGTTGCGGCTGGATTTTCTGTTATTATATCGCTGTATTTTTCTGAACAAATTTCTTCTGTATTAAAAGTTCTCAGGGTTATTTCAAAGTTTTAGTTGCAAAATACACATTCTCCAAAAATATAACCAACACTCTTTTAAAACAAACGGTTTTAACTCAGTCTGAGTAAATTCCCACTCCTTTCCGTTGCCGAAAATGCACTTCCCCTATAGGAGTGGATTTCACTCTTTTGTTTAAAGAGTGAAGATATAGCTCCGTTCATTGGGGACTTTTGATCATGGTGAAATAAATTGGACAAAGTCGCCAATGAACAGGCCGGACTTTATAGTTATGTTAGTTATTTGTTTTAGTTTTTTTGTTAGTTATGTTTTGGAGAATGTGGGTTTTGTAACTACTACCGTCATTGTTATAGTGGTGGTAAAAGGAAATACCATTTACCGTGTACTTTTCGGAAGACGATTGGTAAGGTCAAACTTTAACGAAGTTGAATTTTGGATCAAAATGACCTAAACTCACGGACAACATTGTCATTCTACAAATGATTAGTGCAGGCAGTGTCAAAAGTTAGGAACGATAAATCCCTAGATGTGGAACTGCTTCACAATAAATTATCCCAAATTTAAAAAAAAATAACGTCCATGATTTAAGTTGCTCTTGATTTTCGGATCAAGAGTTGTCCCTTATTAGTGTTCAGTTTCGGGATTGTGTTCTATAGAAGAAATTTCAATTTCAGATTAAGTTTTAAAAAATAAATTTACCCATTGCCTTTAGTGTCCAAAACTAGACAACAAAATACCGACAACATTGTCTCTTTTCATTCATAGAATGACTGTTTCCAGTACACGGACCTAGAACAAACAAGCATAACCATACACTACCTAAAAATTCTAAAACAACATGTCATAGATTGTTGCCACTTTGGAATCCTGGAACCTATGTTCCTCGGCCTCTATCTAAATCTCACCGAAACATCTTCCATACATCAAACTCGAGATCAAATTTTCAAGGTACATCTTACAGAATTTTCGTATATCCCATATTCTTCCCGAAGAACCCGATATACTCCAACCAGGGGAAAACAGATCATTGGGTATTTATAAGATGGATTGAGAGGAGATGGATGGAGATATATTTTGTCGAAATTTTTTTTTATCTTGCTAATAAACTTTACAATTATCTACCAAACAAATTAACTAGTATCAGAAAAGTTACTACATTTGAGGAAAGACTGTATGAATTTTTATTGAATTTTGACGCATTGGATCCTTACTTTTGACTTTGATATGAAGCTTGGTAACTTTTTTCATTTTTGCCGGGGTTTTTGTAATTTGATAATGTTGAATTTTTTTTATTTTGCATATGTACTAAATATGTACTATGAAAAAATTATATTATGTAATGGGACATTTTTCGCAGAAAAGTTGCCAGAAAGTATCTGTAATGCTACATGTAAAATACACACACTTGTTTACACAATTTTCCCGTAGAACAATTGTCCCGCTATACAGAAAATATGCGAGTGTAACATATATTTTCTGTATTGCTGGGTACGTTAAAAAAAATGAAAACGACAAGCCATAACCGTATACTAACCCTCGTCGACGGCATAGGGGATACTACACTATCACGGACGTGGAAACAATGTGCACTTATCACATTCTCTTTATGTAATTGGACAGAAAATTATGAACTATCAACAGGTGCAATAAGTATCAGTGGTTGCAGATTTTGTTTACAGAGAAAATGGGTCTTTTGGACAAACTGAGATATAATTTAACCAAAAACTGCAGTAGTTTAAGAAAACGAAAATAAAATTCTATAGGAAATAAGTAACAGAAATATCCTGTTTTCAACTGTTTTTATAGTGTATATGAGATTTCTTTTCTTCGCCTAAACGGGAAGCATATAAGCATTCTCTACCGTTTCGACGGAGAGGCCACACCTCCGAGTGACGTAGCCGAATGACGTATGCAGCTGCCCCGGTGCCTGCCGGGGAGCACGAAAATCAAAACAATTTATCATAGATGACTTGAATTGCATATTTAATCACGGCCTACTCAACTACTAAGGCCGAAGAAGCTTTCCCAAACAAGCTCGGGGACGGAAATTTTGACGTGATAGTTCCGACTGACGTTGTTCCGAAGATGAAGACAACCTGTTCGGAACCACTCGTTCACGACTGACCACAATTTTAGGGTTCCGAATGCGTCCGAACTAGCTTCTCGATCTTCGGCACTGGGAACAGTGACGTCAAAATTTCCGTCTACGCTCATGTTTGGGAGAGCTTCTCTGGCCTTGTTATTGAAGTTGGCCGTGATTTAATGTGGTAGTGATTGCAGGGATTATATTATTGTCTACTATTCTAAAGATAAGACTTTCTGTAGTCAAAACCAGAGCGTCAATAGTAAACAACAAGTTGGTTAACAATTTAGTTGAAAACTGACACTCAAAGAGAGCATTACCGTCATATTTTATTGTTTTTTCTTTCGAAAGGGCAAAAATGCGGTGCAAGCTCGGAAGAAATTGTGTGAAGTTTATAGTGAGGACTGGTTCACTGAACGCCAGTGTCAGCGTTGGTTTGCTCGCTTTCGTGCTATAAATTTTAATGTGCAAGACGCTCTCCATACTTTTCGTCCAACCACTACTAATGGCGACAAAACAAAGGTGTTAATCGAAGATAACCGGCGTATGACAACCTGAGAGATAGCAGAGAAGCACGACATAACAAATTCAATCGTTTACTTGCATTTTGAACAGCTTGGTTACGCAAACAAACTAGATGTTTGGGTTCCTCACAAATTAAAGGAAATCCACCTCACCAAACACATTCACATATGGAATCTTTGCTGAATCGTAACAAAAACGATTTATTTCTGAAAAGAATCATAACGGGTGATGAAAAATGTATTGTTTACTATCACATAGTCCGAAAACGATCATGGACCAAGCAAGATGAACCCTCAAAATCGACATCTAAGGCCAATATGCACCAAAAGAACCAATTGCAAGATTATGCTTTCTGCGTGGTGCAATTGCAAGGGTATAGTCTACTTTGAGATGCTTCCAAGGAACCAAACTATTGATTCAAATGTCTACTGTCGTCAACCATCGAAATTGAACGAAGAGATTTTTTAAAAAAATGCCATGAACTGGCCAATCGCAAAATAATTATGTTTCGTCATGATAACCCCAGACCCCACACATCTTTGATAAACCGTCAAAACTTAATGGAGCTGAATAGGGAACTGATCCAACATCCACCCTATAGCCTTGACTTATCCTGATCGGAATCGAAAGTTTTTACCATTCAAATGGTTTAAAAGGGGTTGAAACAAATGGTAATCCGATGGTGCTATTAAAAATGAGTTGGACCAGTTCCTTTGCTACTCAAAACTAAAGCTTCTTCGAACATGGTATTTTTTAACTTACCGAAAGGTGACAAAAGTTCGTACAACAGAATGGTCAATATATCATTAATTAATGTTTGTTGTTAATATAAAAAAATCACATTAAAAAACATGAAAAAAAACGACATTAATTTTCTAACAACCCGATAGTTAGTATTAATATTTAAAGAATATGCCATTTTAATTTCGGAACTTTTTTTAACTTTAATTTATGTTAAAAACATATCATGACATTAACTTAAGAAACATCTAATATAATTATTAATTAAAAAAATGAATTGCCAAATTTTATTAGAAGATAGGGCACTTATAGTTGTTAATTTCAAAGAGTACAAAAGAGTTAAGTCAGTGTTTTAATTACTTTTATTTAACAGAATAAATAGTAACAGAAACAAAACATAAATAAAAATATGACTACTTATCACAAATACAGAACAATATTTAATTTAAACAAAGAAATTTTCGATATTAATTTTATCCCAAGACATGTGCATATTCATTTATAATGAATCCTTTCCAAAATTTAGGATTTAGTTATATATTCATTAAAATCCTTGCACAACATTTTTAAATTTAACTTAAATAACTAATGGCTCAACAACTTTTGAACAACATGCATGCCAGTGCTTATGAAAAATACCAATGAAGTGTTACTAGGGTGTAAGCCTGTAAGCTTTTTCTGGAAATTGGTTGGTGGAATGTGAAATGGATTATATGTTTAGATAGAAAATAATTTTATTCAACTTAGGACCCGCAGTAAACTCTTACACTTAAAATAGTAAATTGGTATAGGTTTATTAACACCCCACTGTATAGCTCCTTTCTGGCATTTGAAGAGAGGACTTCTAATTTTAAATAACGATCAAGTGATGCTGTCGAAATCTGAACGGACCGACAACGCCACCTTCAACAGATTACGCAATTTAGATTAATTTAACGTGCACCAGTCTCCTACAAACGCCCTAAATTTTATTTTCCCTTATATTTATCATGCTACATGAATGATTTAAAACTTGTAAAGGATATATGGGCATGTAGGACGTTTTAATTTATCGTTACACGAATTTAAAATGTCTAAATTTATCCCTTTTTCCCTAACATAAGATACATACACAGCAAATGAAACCATTAAACAAACAAGCAAATCCAATTTTCATCGATTAATTCTATTTTTATTCTGAAATTGTTTTGTTACAAAAGAAAGTTTTTCCACATTTTTAATACTAGTTAAGTATTATTTGCTTCTTCTTCTATAAGCAGAATTAATAATTAACTTATTCAGTATTTCGAGATTCCAAATTACGACTCCTGGTTAGTTTGAAATTTAAAGTTGGTAATCTGATCATGTTAATATTTAAGATTCAACAGTAGTAATGTCATCTGGTACCAATGAAGTATCTAAGTCTACCGATGTAGTAATTTCAACGGGTGCCGATGTAGTAGTATCTTCGGATTTTTTCTGACATGTTTTGTAATAGGTACTATTTCCTATGTAGAAATCCAAAAATAAAGTAAAATATTTTAATTTTGTTAATTTGTTAAAAACTATACACAGTTAGTGTGTTTTGTTAAATAATAAGGTACACTTTTAAAACAAACGAGCGGTTTTAACTCCGTCTGAGTTAATTTCCACTCCTGTCCGTGCCGAAAATGTACGTCCCCTATAGGAGTGGATTTCACTCTCTTTGCGGAGTGGGTAAAAGATATAAAAGAAAACAATCTACGTCCTACACTCTTAAAACGAGCGGTTTTAACTCAGTCTGAGTTAATTTCCACTCCTTTCCGGTGCCGAAACTGCACTTCCCCTATAGGAGTGGATTTCACTCTTTTGTTTTAAGAGTGTAAAAACAAAAGTTACAAAAT
Organism: Oedothorax gibbosus; assembly: GCA_019343175.1. NCBI lineage: Eukaryota > Metazoa > Arthropoda > Arachnida > Araneae > Linyphiidae > Oedothorax > Oedothorax gibbosus. Next base: position 13,159,948 of record CM033273.1, read on the forward strand.
GATCGATCCAAATAAAAGTTTTAAAAATATCATTTTAATAAATGTATGAAAGCACCTTACATGTCTATAATTTTATCATTTGTAAAAAAAATATCAGATTTTAATTAAAAAAATGCTTTAAAAAAGGTACTTTTAAAAAAAAAAAAAGTAGTATTTTTTATATTTTATAAATGTGCTTACCAGGCATTCCGATTTCGGTGGACACTTAGCACTAATATTGGGCATACAAACGTGTCCTGAAAATTATTGAATGTAGATATAAATAATTTTATGTTAGCAACAACAATAACTTATTTATTATTATTTTAAATTTTTGATCAAGGTGATAGGCAACACGCCAATGTTTCAAAAAATTCATTTACAAAAAACTCATATCATTGCATTTTTATTCTAATGTTTAGTATATTTTTTATATAGTGTTTTAAAGAAACAAAATATTTATAATAAACATTTGCACTATGTATTTGGAGTTATACTGATTATAAATAATTTTAACACAACTTAGTTGCCAGATTTAAATGTCATAATTCCAAAGCCCCAATGTCCAGCCTTTAGTTGTACTGTTCTCTTTTTCTATTTTGTAAGGAACTGTAATTTTTTGGGCTGTTAAGTACGCGTCTATTTGACGAAGTGAATCATAATTTTCCTTTAAAAAATAATAATTAATACTGTCAAAGATAATCACTTTTAATTTTGATTGATAGATCGTTTAATTTGAAGTTCACGTGGCATTTATCTTTTTTCTTTATAAATAAAAAATGCCATAAAACTAAAAACTAGATATACTAAATAATTTGCAGTTCGGAGATAAAATAATTAGCAAAATTGATGCTTTAAAAATAAGGAAATTCGCATATTATTTATGAAAATTAGAAGTCTCTATGAAATCTTGCTCATAATATATTTATATAAAATATTATATATATATATATCATATATCTATATATATATATATATATATATATATATAATAATATATATATTTATATATATACTATATATATATATATAATATATATTATATATAATATATATATATATATATATATATATATATATATATATATATATATATATATATATTTATATATATTATATATATATATATAATATATATATATATATATATATATATATATTTTATATATATATATATATATATTATATATATATATATATATATAGTATTATTAATTATAAAAAAGTTATATATATAATCTATATCATATGTCGTTATATACAAGTTATGCTCCTCACCATCTCTCAATAAGCTCACATGTTGCTAATCTCTCATATGATCAATGGTTGGGTGTGGCAATACAAGTTTGGCCTCTACAGTCTTATTCTCGTGGCACAGTTTAACACTCACATCTGCGCTTCCGACAAAGATCTTCAAAATCAATAATAGAATTAAAGACAACGATTCAGGGAAATAACCATGAACATGATAAAACAGTCATATTAGAGCGCAGTTAATGCTTCATGCGTTTCGCCAAACATAATGTATTCCAAAAAGTCATGGCACTTTTCTCAACATCAAATTTGACAAGAGCTTGCAGACCACTTTGGACAGACTTGAAAGCGGGCACATAAAGTACATTTCCTTTGTGGATGGATCTAAGGCATATCAGAATTGTAAAAAGTGCACAGCCGCTCTCCCTAGCATATTATGCAGTGTATGGACAAAATATGGCATCTTACCCTTTGACTGTGATTGACTTTTCTGAGTGTCAAAAACCTCTCGGAACTCGTCTGACTACTGTCAAACGAGCTGAGGACTAGTAACAATAACAGCAACATATTTTAGAGCAAGTCATAGGTTTTCTCTTTTTCTTTAACGCACACTTCCTCATTGAAAATGTAAAGGGTATAGTTTCAAAACTCGTATTCTCCAAAGAATAACAAAGGTATAGAGGTCCAGTCTGTTCATTGTAGACTTTTGATGGTTGTAAATTCATTTGAAAGAATTCACCAATGAACGTCCGGATCCTATATCTCAACCATACTTTAGAGGATGTTAGTTTTGCAACTACACGCTTCATATCTGTTACTCACGAATATTTGCTGCGTGCTTTGTTGCGAGAAAATTCAGCCAACATAATTTTTCAGAAGTAATTACTTATATGTTCTGATAATTTTGCTGCCAAAAATTTTTTGCACTAGAAAAAATAACAATATTTTTTTACAGTGAAATCCAATCCAGCTCCTCCTTGGGGCCAACCGTTGCTTGGCCCCGTTGGGGGGCGCCAACTGTCTGCTTGGCTTATGAAGCAACCCGGTATATGTCACTCAAAAAAATCTTTGCTCAGTTGGTGTTGTAATATTTTCGTTAGAGCTGTTTTTATGATTTTTCAACATTGAGTGATTACAATCAAACCTAAATTAAACGTACTTTTAATTAGCTTACAGTTTTATCATTGAGTATAATAAAAGTTGTTTTGCCTCTATATTTAAATATATACTTGTTTTAAAAATAACTTAAACCTCTAATCGTCAAGGCATAATTAAAGTAAAAATATAGCGACGGGTCAGGTTTTCCAAAATTTCATGGGGCAAGAATTCCAACTATGCCTTGCATATAAAAGTGCTTCAACCTTTAGAATATTCCATAAATGTAATTATTTTTAATGTAGGACCAATTAATTTAACTGTAAATTAAGTTTCGAATGTAAAAAGTTTTGTTTCCTATTAAAAATTGTCTACATAGTAATAAAAAGAAAGCTGACGAAAATCATACTATTCGAAGCGATATACGTTGCTCTAATAACTGTCAAGAATGGATTTAGTAGAGAGTAAAAGCATCCAAAAACTTAAATATTCCCAAAGATCGTGAATAATTGCACTGTAAATTATTATTATGTCATGTTGCACCCAAAACTTTGGAGTATATTGACTGGCTAATAATAGCAATCTCCCCAAACTTCAGTGCATGTGATGTGATTTTTGTTTGCATACTTTAGACAACCCCTACAAAAGAACACCAAACTATAGTTATACAATGGAAGTTGCACAATTTGCTTGATTTTAACGTGATCCAGATGATAATGACCTTTATATAACAATTTGGTATATTAAACTGGCTTTTTTTAAAACAATTTTACCGATATTATTGGTAAAATCTTTTTAGCTATTTTAGTTTACAATAAAATGTACATAAAAACAGCAAAATGTTTTTAAGTGAGTTTGTTTTATTTAATTTAATAGAAACTAAATATTTACCGCACATCCCACTAAGCAAATGAGTCCCAAAGTCGTCTTCATTTCTTCGACTTGTTTTTTCACCGAAAAATGTGTTTTGTGAATACAATACAAAATATGTTTCTTATAAGGAAATATTTCAATAGTGTTATCATTTAAAAAGATATCTTTAAAAAATATTCGATAAATTCTCCGACCCGGCTTTTGTTTTATCTACACAAACACTTCAGGATATAAAAAATTATGAATGTACAATGGGGCTCAAAGGTGCACACTCAGAAATTCTTAGTTCGATTCCCGGATTTTTTTTTGTATGATTGCAACCCCGCTAGTAGAATATTTCTGTTATCAGAGAAGGGCTTTATATAAGAGAAAATGTTAATTGTTGTTACTATTTCAAAATATCATAAGTATTTGTAAAACTATTGTAACAATTTGATATAAGTTATATAATACATTAAATATAATGTACTAGGGGGCACGCCCCTTCTCGCTATCGCTCGCAACCCCCCGGAGTCCTTGGATTTCGTTTTCATCCCAAACCTGCATTCTATCCAAAGGAACAATTTTATCCCAAAGTTGTTTGGTTTCAATAACTATTGTTCTAGTTTATTTGCTACTTTTTTTTCGCCCATCCGGCATGTATTTTTGTTAAATTATATTTTTTTTTGTTATTTTTTGTACATTTTACGTAACTTTGATTTTCTCCACATTTTCCAGCACGATAATAAATATGTTACAGGAAGATTTTATAATTGTGTAATTTACTGATAAGTTTTATACTACATTTTTACTAATAGTATTGATATTTAATATAATTAAATATCTAAATATTTTATATCGATAATACTACCGTACGCTATATATTTATATTACATATATCATATAGATATTATAATTAATTAATAACTCCATATTATGCATATTAAATTTATTATATATTCATCAATTTGTTAAATGTAGTGATTTGATATATATATTATATAAGATATAATATAATTGTTGTATAAATATTATATATATAGTTTTTCAATATCAATTAAAAAAACATCAATTATTTATCGTGACAGAGGAGGCTTTTAATTGCCTTAAATTTGATTGGCAGTAAAAGTGCCACCCTATTGCGCACAATACAGGAGAAGAAAAAAATATTTTACATTTTTATAGCCGAAAAAGTTATGTCTATGACATATTCTAGGATTTTTTTTAGTTAGAATTTTTTTCTCATAATTTTTTTGTGTGATAATTTGTGTTTTAGTTTTAAACTTATTATCAAGATCCTATTGTATGTTATAGTTATAACTATTACAGTTATCAAAATAATTTCAAAAGAACATTCTAGGTGCTTTTTTCTACTTTAATTTGTTTGCAAAAGAGTGGTGCGTTTACTGATTGAACATACATAAAAATTGAACATACATAAGTATTATGCACTTTTTTGAAGTTAACATTGTAAGGGTAGTCATAGAGAAAATAATTAAAAATACTATTTTAATGTGAAATAAGTAGTCTTTTGTACAGGTAAGCCACAATATATTGACCATGATCAAATTATGTATCTTATGTCACCACCTGCTTGAGCAGGAACTTAACATTGTCTAGGGTAATACGTAATGTTGGATGTAATATGTACGAAGCACGTATGATTTAACTGCACAATCTCTCTAGAGAGATTTTTCTCCCTTGGATTTTTAACTGCACAAATTATTTATGGGACATCAGAATTGAAGGCTGTATTCGTAGGTAAAACCTGAAGTTCTCGATGCCATCAACATACAGAACAGAGGTTCTCGCACTCTTCATTCCAGCCTTAAGTTCATTTGTATCCTCAGACTATTAGGTACTAAATGGGATGCTAATTGTATATTAAATTGGGATCTCATTTTATGCCTACCATAATGATTGGTAAATAGAATGGATTAAAAAAAACAGCCTTTTAGTTTTCAAAAATGCTGACATACCCTCACAAAATCAGCTACTTCTCTTGTTTTGCAAATCTCCAATTTCACCTTGATAAAAATACTAGAATGACAATCCGCATTCTTTGAAATGCCCTTTTTGTTTTGATCTCTGGGGCCTTTTTGGAACCCACTATGATGATAAACAAATTTCTTACTGGAAAAGAACATTCATAGTTTTACAACTCTTGTCAAAATACTTGTCCAAATGATACAGTTTAAAAACAGTTTTTTTTTAATTATGATCTTTATTTCTCATTTTACCTGCCTTTAATTAGAAAATAATAAGTATATAGCAAGGAAATCTTCAAAAAAGATCAAAGTGTTACAAGAAAATATGTAAAAGAAATCAGTAGAAGAAATAAAACTATAATTTAGTGTTCAATAAAAATGAACTAAAACAAGCATTTTATAAATACATGCGACAGAATAAATAATTTTACACTGACCTGCAGACAATTCTTTGTCCCGAAGGACGTGAATTTCTTGAGTTCCACTTTGTATTAGTTAGTTCACCAAACTTGGTTACCCAGTCATTGATTTCTTCCATGCATGTTAAATCGAATAATAACGCTGTCTTGATTAGTTTCAATTATTTGATTCTTAAAATTTATTGGCAAGACTTCGTTTGAGACTAATAAGTGTAAACTTGCCATACAGCTAAATCGTTAATCGCAACAAATTATCTAACTCATTACAATTGAAGAGGTTAGTGGAAGAACGTGCTAAGTGACAAAAAGGTGAAAACGAGAAAATGAGCTTTAAAGTTTTTCGTTTGCACTCGTTTCTGTTGAAAACGGTACTTTAAAAGCGTTAAAAATATACTAAATTTTAAGATCATGAAAAAGGGGAAACTTTTTATAGTTGTTGTTGTTGCATGCCCCCGGAGGCCAGCAGTGCTAGACCAGGTCCATGACATCGTACACCCTCAGAAAGTCCAACACCATTAAAGGATAGTCGTCAAAATCCTGCTTGGAGAGCCCCAGGCACGCGAGTATGTGATCAGGCGAAGCCTGCTCAAAAAAGCAGTTAGAACAAATTTCGAAGCGCCTGGATCCCTCATTAAATTTCAATGTCTTAAGGTGGCCACTTCGAAAGCGGGCAAGAGCAGTTTGATCCTGTCTATTAAAGCCAGGAGCAAGGGAGCTTCCAGGACGCGAATATTGATCAATGGTGCACTGGGGGGACAATCCAAGTAGTCCTGTTCTTGTGTTTAATCTTTGAGTGAATCTCCGAAAAGGTGAGAGGCGCTGACGGAACAGAGGCCTCGCCAACACCAGCCTTTGCTAAATTGTCCGCGATCTCGTTCCCCTCAATATCGACGTGGGAGGGGATCCACTGCAGATGAATCTGATGCGACATGGAAAGCCGTTTTAACTAGTTAAGAATTGTCACTCCCACATTGTCTCTCACACCCTGCCAATCTCTCAGGTGCTGTAATGCGCTTCTGCTATCAGACAGAATCCAAATCTCGTTTCCATGGGGAAGAGACGCAAGAAGACCAAGGGCTTCGTCGATGGCTATCAGTTCACTGCGAAAAACTGAGCAGTAGTCAGGATTTTTCCTCTGTATCCTTAAGTCATGGCTTTGAAATTTGATGTAAATTCCACTGCCAGATCGGTTATAGTCATCTCTGCTGCCATCCGTGTAGACCTGAATGGCATCATTTGGAATCTCTCTGATTCTCTCAAGAGCAAGTTGCTTTAGAAAGACCGGAAGATCTGTTTGTTTATTGACATGTACTGGTAATTCAGTATGGAAAAAGACATCACCAAGATCATCAACCGGGTCGAGGCACTGTGCTAGGTGATGCGGCTCCACTGCACCTTCAACAAGATTAAAAGTAACCAATTAGCTGAAGGGACTGTGTGTCTTGAGTCTCTGATTATTACGCCAGTTTTTGAAGTAGGTGGCGGTGCGATTGTATGAACCTAGAGCACTTAGTTTGTTGTAGTATTTTGATAGGCAGGCATGTCTCCTAAGTTCTAGGGGCTGTAGGTCTGCCTCGAAAAGCATAATGTCCCTGGGGCACATATTTCTTAGCCCAGTGATGATCCGAGCAGCGCAAAGCTGGACCTTTTCAAGTTTCTCAAGATTTGAATCTGAGGCACAACAATAAATTGGAATGCCAAATTCTAAGATGGGTCGAATTAGTGAGATGTATGTTGTTCTGAGAGTACCAGCGTCAGCACCACAATCACGCCCTGATATATACCTCAAGAGGCTGAGCCGCTTTCTTGCCTTCAGCACAAGATGATCGATATGTTTATTTCCCAGATTCTCAGGGTCTAACACAAAGCCTAAATATTTTGGATGTTTATCCAGAGTCAGTTGTTGATCGTTCAATAAGATATTAGGATGGAAATTTTAAAGATTTCTGTTGGTTGTGAAGAAGCTAACCGAGGACTTAGTTGGATTAAAGCACAGTTTGTGGTCTTCAGAGAAATTCTGGATGTTCTCAAGGACTATTATTACAAGGATTAATCTCTCTCTATAACTTCGTCACGTCGGAATCGGACTTCCAAAGGACAATGTCATCCGCAAAAGCGCCGACCTCGCATTTCCTTTTGATAATACTCTCAATGCCTGATAAGTAAAGTGTGAATAGAGTTGGGCTGAGAACTGATCCTTGGGGAACCCCGTGAAAGATCATGAAACTCCTTAAGAGGGATTTGTTATACTTCACTCTGATAAGTCTGTTACGCAAGAAGTCGTAGATCCAGGGAAGGGCCTTTCCGCCAATTCCAAACGTTTCGAAAAGTTTTATGACAAGCAAATTGTTCCAAACTCTGTCAAAGGCCTTAGATAAGTCCAGGAAAACCGCGACAGTGTGATTAGTCGGTTTTTTGTTGTGAGCGTTTCTAACTTTTTGACAGAAGTAAAGTAGCTGGTCAGTAGTGCAATGACCTTCTCTGAAGCCATACTGTTCCTCCGGGAGAAGATCGTTGGAATGTAGGTGAAATGTGAGTCTTCTCAGAACCATTTTCTCCATGATTTTACAGGCTAAACTGGTCAAGGCGATGGGTCGATAACTCTCCGGGGAACCGTCCGTTTTGCCAGATTTTTTAAAGGGAACAATGATTGCTTTCTTCCAATCCCGAGGGAGTTGCACCTTGTTCCAGGAACAATTTATAATATCCAAGAGTCTTTGTCTACCAATCGGGACAAGATGGTCTATCATTTGGCCGTGTATGCCGTCAGGTCCCGGAGATTTATTAAGGCCAGTATCCCTGATTGCAGCCTCGAGTTCATTCAGTCTGCAATCCCTGGTGAAACCTTTGGTTCCACTTTGGATGTTGCTGCGGCAGCCATGGACAATATTACTAGCCTTAATTTTGACACTTCTGTCTTCAGCAGTGAAAATGAGTTTGCTGATTTTCTGATAATGCTGACCTAAAAGGTTGGCCGCTTGCTCGTCATTTTCAGCCAATTCTCCTTTGTCATTCCGGATTGTGTTACGTTGCTCACATTGTGGTTGCTCTTTTCCAATGCTTTTAACCCGTTTCCACAGTTTTCCATTTGATGTTCTTGAATCAAGACTTGAGCATAGTTCATTCCATTTGTATCGTTTAATCTGTGCGTAAAGTCTTTTAATTTTTGCATTAATTTTATTTAATTCAGTTCTTACAAGATTGCTGTTGGCTGTATCCTTAGCATCAAAGATTCTTTTTCGTTCTTCCAGCAGTGGTTGTAGAAAAGGTGCGTTACTAGTCAAATAGGGTTTCTTTTTCTTTAAATTTCCTCTAGGAATGGCTTTCTTGGCTGCTCTCAAGATAGTTTCTTTAAAGGAGCACCAGTTCGTTTCAATACTGTCACTGAGAGGTTTACTCTCTATTTCACTGTCAACAACCTCTGTGAAGGACTGCCAGTTCGCTTTTTTAAAAATCCATTGTTTTTCTTTACCAGTGGGCACTAATTGTCTCTTTTTTAATTCAATTAAGACAGGAAGGTGGTCACTTCCCAGGTTTTCCAAAACAGTCCATCTGCAACCAGGCCCAAGATCTGGGCTGACAAAAGAAATGTCTAAAGCTTCTTTCGTGTTATAACTATATGAAAAATGTGTAGGAGTGCCATCGTTAAGAATATTAAAGCTCCTGTCATCAATCATGTCGAGTAACTCATTTCCTCTTGGGTTTGTTATTGAACAGCCCCAAATGGGGTGTTTAGCGTTTAAATCGCCTAAGCAGACAGTACCTACATTAAGTAAGTCTTGTAGGTCGATTGGAAGACTTGTGAGGTCAGGGGGATGGTACATGTTAAAGATGTTAAGAGGTTTCCCTCTCCAAATGATCCTTATGCCCTGGATCTCGAGATTAGTTCCATCAGTTATTTTTCTGTTGATATTTATACTATGATAATTGACGTCTCTAATGAGGAACGCGAGACCTCCTCCACTTCTATTCGGTCTATCAACCCTGTAGATATTGAATCCCTTGATTTTGAGGGATGTATTTGTTTTCAGCTTAGTTTCCTGCAGGGCAATAATTTGAACTCCTTCGGTTAGTGCCAGGTCAAGCACCTGATCAAGTTTAATCCTCGTAGCACTTGTTGAGATTCCATTGATGTTAAACTGCAAGATCTTTAAAGTATTTGGAGACCGTGGATTACTTTTCGAACCTGGCCCTCTGCCTAAACCAGGAACGCGGGCCTTTTTAGGCTGCGCGACGACCGATGCAGCGTCAGAAAGATCGGGTGTACTATTCATGGATGGGGAAAGGTTGCAGCCTCTGTTAGTCGCAAGACCAGAGCACCTAAAATAATAGGTAAAGGACCGACTTAGCTCCATTGCCTCAGGCGTTAGCTGAGCATGTTGGAGTGGCCTTCACGCCTTGGGTGGCTCTACCAGGAGAATACTCTCCCGACGTACATCACCCACTCCGCCCAGGAACACCCCCTCACCGGCAACTAGTGCACACTATGAGGAGCCTGTGGGACTTGAGGGGGACTTTTTATCGTCAAAGAAGTTTTTATTTACAAAGATCTTTTTTCATCAAAGTTTTTTCAAAGATCAAAGTTTTTATTACAAAGATCTTTTTATAGTTAAAGAAGTTAGTAATATGTTCATTGCCACACAAATCAAAATTTTTTCAGAAATGTCACTTAGCACGTTCTTCCACTAAGCTCTTCAATTCTTCGACCACACAAGTAAACTTTTGCAAAAGTTTCGTTTCAAGTCAGAAGTCACGTGACTGCATGACGTGAGGCAGCTGCATACGTCATTCGGACTACGTCACTCGGAGGAGTGGCCCCTCCGTCTAAACGGCACACTCTTAAAAGAAAAGAGTGAAATCCACTCCTATAATGGAAGTGCATTTTCGACACCGGAAATGAGTGGAATTAACTCAGACTGAGTTAAAACCGCTCGTTCGTTTTAAGAGTGTAATTCAACATCTCAAAAACTGGACCCACATAGGCGACAAAACCAGCCTACCTATCCTAAGAAAAATTAAGATCATATCCCAGCAGCACAAAGTGCACTTTCAATGGGTCCCATCTCATGTAGATATCCACGGAAACGAAGTGGCCGACACTCTTGCTAGGGAAGAACTAGAACACCCTGTCCCTTTTACCCAAGAACTCACATATCAGGAGTTATACTCAATGAAAGTAGCTCAGAATAAAGAGAATTGGCTAATGCCCCCGTCTCACGACTGGTAAAAGCCAAAAAACCAGGACTCTCCCTTTCTCTTCCTTATGACCGGCAAACTAACTCCCGTCTGTCCCGACTAGCCACTGGACACTTAAAAAGCCTTACATATTCTGGGGGTGGCAAAAGTTTTTCTCTTTGCCCTAAATGCCAAAAAGAACAGGCATCACCTCAACACATCTTGGACTGCCTTGAAATGGACTGGGAAGACATTTACAACTGTCCACTTCTGGTGTCAGACTTCATTCTTGACTTCGTCAGACAAACGGGAGATTAAAAACAACAACAAGAGTGTAGAGAATGCTTATATGCGAACGGCATATGTTTTCCCTCTTGGCCCACATATATACTGGAATGATTTTATTTCATTTCTTAAATAATAAAGACTAGTACTTCTATTAATATCTTACCAAACTCTCCTCCATACGTCATTCCTGATATCAAATCTTAAAGATACATCTTCCAAAACTTTCGAATCCCCGATCCTCCCCAAGGTACCCCGTACTCCAACCACGGGATAAACAGATCATTGGGTATTTATGAGATGGATTTCCAACCTTGTCTAGGGGACAGTGTTGTCTCGATCGGTTCGTGGAGTCACGCTATACTGGGATCATGCATGTTATATGGATGTATATGCGTAGATTCCGACATGGTTTCATGGTTTGATAGAGTAGTAACAGTATGTTTTGCCTACCATCATTTTTGAATGGATAATTGGAAAGGGCGGGGAGTGGTTTGTTTGTGTTTCGGAAGACACCGTTTGACGATGTGAAAATGTGACGTCACCATAGGAGTGGTCATTATAATTTGCACGAATTAGCTTCCGGGTGGTTTGTTTGGTGTGTATGAAATAAAGTTACTATAGCTGTCGCGTTGTTATAAGCGTAGCCCTTCCAGTTGTCAAATAAAACAAATGGAAAGTAGTAGGTATTGGCATGGTGTTGGTCTGTATCACTATGTGTCTACTCCCCCTTACGCCCGTCTTTAAACTTACGTTGTAACCATCCGATTTCGCATTCTCATTTAGAAAAGTAGATGCTTTACTTTTATTCTCTTTGTTCGTCTGTCTATTATCTTTGCCTTACTCTTTGAAATGTCACTTCCGTTCTAGCCACGATATTTTCTAATTTATTTTTACTTTTTGAAAGGTATACATCAGAGGTCAATCTTTTATACTTGATGTCCATCTGCCTATCTATATCTCTACAATGCGAATTTCTGTTAGTTTTTTTAAGTAACAGTAAAGTAGGATATTATAGTTCTTTTAGAGTTCTTCTTGAATGTGAAGTTGGTTTTGTATAATTGTCGGAATCATGCACTATAAAAAAAACAACCGTTAGGCATACGTTAAAAGTGCTGCTTCACTTGAAATACCGTCAATTTTAAGTTATTTGTATTTGTTCAGATGTATATTTGTATGAAATGTCTTCATTAGTTATTAGCATTTAAATTTTATTTTACAAAATATTTTCTAACTATATTTAGGGTTTTTTTTCATTCAAGAAATAGAAAATTCTAAGTTTTATAACATTTAATGAGGTTAGTTTTTTGTTTACTAAAAGATATTTTGTCATATTTTTTCTCTTGTGCAAGATAAATGGAAAATTATTCCCAAATTGTTGCAATTGTTTTGCAAACGAATTTTATAATTATTCCCAAATTCCCAATTGGACAACGTATTACCATACGGTTACATTATAAACTTACAGAGCTATCTTTATGCTTATCTTATATGCTAATCTTAAATGTATTATCGTATATTCTAACTTTCTATTGAAAATTTAAAAAAAAAATTAAAACATCAAACGACCTAAAAACTTATTTCATTTTGAAATTGTACGAGGGCTGTTTTTTTTCAACCTCCGATGGGCTGTAACAAAAAGACGGGTCAAAATACAAAAAAGATTTTTTTACCAAAAGTAATGTACAATACTGCTTATTTCTCCACATAATCATCTTGGCGATTAAGGCATTTGTTATACCTGTAAACAAGCTTTGAAATACTCTCTTCAAAAAATGTAGCCGCCAATGATTGGGAGGGAGATGTGACGGTTTCGTTTAAAAAAAGTTAATTTAGAAGCTTTACGTCAATTTTTTTCTGTCCTCCAAGCCACTGCTAGTCCATAATTCAATTATGGTGAACCTTTGAGTTTCCCTAAACACTTGGTCAACTCGCTGAACAATACCGTCTGTAGCGACAGACTTGCTTCCTTGGTCCCCTTCTTCATGCATCAACATCAGTATTGTTCATCTTCATCTTCAACATCAGTATTGTTCAGCGAGTTGACCAAGTGTTTAGGGAAACTCAAAGGTTTACCATAAGTGAATTATTGATAAGCATAATGGCTTGGATTGACCAAGTTGACGTGGAGCTCAAAGAAACCGTCACAACTCCCTTCAAATCATTGGCGGCTACATTTTATGAAGAGGGTATTTCAAAGCTTGTTTACAGATATGACAAATGCTTTAATTGTCAAGGTGATTATATGGAGAGCAGTATTGTACTTTACTTTTGGTAAAAAAAATCTTTTTTGTATCTTGACCCGTCTTTTTGTTACAGCCCATCGGGAGGTTGAAAAAAAAACAGCCCTCGTACACCTGTTTCAACATATTTTTGTAGAAAATTTCTTTTACAATCTTCGTAAACCAACTAATCTTGATGCCGTTATATCTTCATGGTTTTGGTTATAGTACTGCGTTAAATAATGCACAATTCGTGTTTATGTGCTCGTCTGGGGATAGAACGAAGGTAGTAATAGATGTGTTTAGACTGTGTTTCTATTGGTCAACTGCATTAAAAATAGATGCTGGAATAGGGCCAAGAATATATGGCTGAATATAATTCATTAACTTATATGATAGTAATATATGGATACAGGTATCGCTCTATTATCAGTTTATAAATATTAAAATTGTTAGGAAATATAGTTAAAAAAGTAGGTTCGTAACAGAAACTGCCGTTTTATATCTTGCGATATCTTTGTAGAGCATGAATTCTCACTTTACTTACCCACTTTTACTTTATAAGACTATACTAAGGCTGATTACAGCTTCTTCAATTCTAAAAAAAGCATACCCATGTATTCTTTAGATAAACATATTTTTTTTTAACAATTAGGTATTTAAAAGTAGGTTTTGTAAGTAATTTTGAAAGGAAAATGTTTAACATTTGCAAATTAGCTCGTCAATTTCGTGGAATTTTAGTTTTGAGTCGTAAAATGCTTTTTTTGTGCGACGAAGGAGCAAACAAGCTCAGTCAGTTTTCTGTAATTAAGAGTCCAATATAACATTCTTTTTATGCAAAATGTCTTATAAATTTAAACTTTTAAAAGACTTTTTTCCAAGGCGTCTGAAATGTAATTTTTCATACATTTTATGACTGATACTTATTAGCTGCTTTATAATTGGTATTTATGAAAAATCGTCAACATCTAGATTATAATAGAAAAGATGGTATTAAGAAAATATGTTAAATGAGATTGGAAGTGAATTGTACAAATGTCCACGTTTGAGTACCTCTGGAGCAAAGATGTTACGAAAACAAAGTATCACAATTTCTTCTTGCACAGGTGTTCAGGATTCACAAACAGCAAATGGAAAAGCAAAAAACTAATAAAAGATACAAACGTATATGTATGACTGCAACCCATATAGCTGTGAAGAAGACATAGTCAGAGTCATAGGAAATAGTCAAAACATTCATGAGGTGCATTAGTTAGTTATGACACCATTGTAACTCGTAATTTCTGTTGAATATTTGTTAATGTAGTGCTAGGTTTAAATAATGAAGTTAGTTTAAGGTTTTTATTAGGTTGAGGTTTGTTTTTTTCTTAGAGTAATGTTACCTACTTAATTCATCGTATGTTTTCTTTTGATTGTCTAGCTTCATTCTTTTAGTCTTCTTTCACTCCAGTATTCATAGACAGATTTATTTTATGAAAGAACATTTACATTTTTGTCAAACAAAATAGAATGGCGAAAATAACATGCTTGTAGAAGAGTTACCCAGCAGAAAATAGAGAAGTTACCTGCGCATATATGTTATTTTGTACAAAACGTGGTATGCATTGGAATTAGTTGTGGCTACACAAAACACGGGGAATTTTGTCATTTTTTTCTGAATTTCTTCCGCATTTTTGTTTTATACCTCAGTGAACATTTTTATAGGTTTTGAAATTTATTTAATACATATGTTTATATCATAGTTTTATCTATGCATAAGAATGGCGTACTTGAATATTTTTTTATTCTCCAAACGGTGCAAGTTTTCATCATATTTGAAAAACAAATTAAGGAATTTTCTTTATTAATTTTTTAGATATTTCTAGTATGACAGAGAATAGAAATAAATACCCCAATATAGGGCGTTCTAATAACCGTAAAAGCTAAAGGATTGGACAGATAACTTATAATCCCGATTAAGACAAGAATATTCTATTAGTATGTCAATTTTGTTTTTAAATCCCATGATAAATTTGCATATAAATGGTGGGAAAATGTAATGATCATTAATTTATCCGAAGAATACTTTTTATCGTTGAAAAAAATAATAAACACAAAAATAATTTTTATTTTAATAAGAAGACATAAAAGTCAATTGTTTTAGGAAAAATCGGTAACTTTTATTTAGTTCACGAGCCTCGTAATTTAGAACCCTGGTGAAGTGACGATGTTAAAAAAAACCGAGCGTGTACCCAATGGAACTTTTAGCAACATTGTATGTCTTAAATATCCGGATAGCCTGTCGTTAAATAAATTACGATTAACTACAAGGAACTAATTTGCAAAAGTCAATTATTTTGGGGTACAATTCTATTTAGTTGGCCTCGTCAAATTAGATGACCACTTGTGAGTGTTCTGTTATAAAAAAGGGGTCCTGAGACTAAACTGATTGCTCTTGAAATAAATTACGAAACTCAGACAATTTAACATGCATCAACTCCATTAATGACACGGAGTCTTTCATAAAAGCAGACAACTGACTTTAAAACCGAAATCCATTAAAGCAACTACTAATAGCCGATCCTATAAAGTCGAGGACAATAAAGCTTCTCGCTAACTATCTCCTCAGACTATAAAAACAAAAATGGGAACACTGTATTTCCAAAATTTGGAACTCGATCGACATTCATTCAACTTACAGGATTAACATTCTCAATTCAAGATAGGATGATATCAAAGACCTGTGTGAAGGAGGCAGAGCATTTTAGGGCGAATGAAACCGAATGACTGCTGGTCTCCAAACCAAAGAGCTTCTGTCGAAGTTAAGAATTTTTTTTATTTTTTTAAAAATCGAATCAGAATGTGGAGAAACTCTTTAATCCAAAATATTTCTTCATTTTGCGCAATATTTACTTAATCACGGAGACTCAAAGCCAGCGATTACTAAAGCGCCCTTTGAAAAACGATGAAGAGCTGATTCCGTAACACGTGCCCAAGTTGTTCCACGGCTCTGTAAATTTTCCTACCCGCTACGGGGTTACAGTGGTTTAAGAAGTTTTTCAATTCGCAATTTACTAATAATACATTTATAGGAATCCAAGCATATACATATCCAAGTCCATAATCCAAGTCCAATATCCATAATGCAAGTCCAACATTCTTCAGCGTAGGCATGCAAAGCCATAGGCACGCGTAACGAAAGCTGTGACGTGGGTCCTGAGGAACCGTTTGTGGTTGCATCATTTATGGACGTTTCTTTTTTGTACTTTCATACATTATAAAGGATTTTTTCGTAAGTTTGTTTGTAAGTTTCTTTTTAATCGAACTTTTTCTTCTAAAGTACAATACAAAATCGAAAATCTAAAAAAAAGTGCTCCTATTCCTCATTGTCAATTTTTGTATACTTTGTTCTAAATGGTTAAGGCGATCTATAAAATTATTTTAGTTAAACTCACGTGACTTGGTCTAGCTGCATTTATGTTAGTCGCGGTTTTGATTCACCAATCTCTAGCTACCCTTTTGAGAAGAGGGAAAATCCTTTAAATGGCATTATATCGAACCGTTGAGCATTAATGCGGCCATTACCGGAACAACTTGAAGCCCTTCGGTTTAATCATTTAAGTAGGCCTTAAGCATCAGCAGATTCTGTTATTAAAACAGTTGCAGTTTATCAAGAATGTTCTGCCCCAAAGATGCCATTAGTGGTTTCAATTTTTAGAATGGGCTGAGGATTAATTTGCCCGGTGGGCGTCCTGGAATGAAATTTGCTGCTTGCATCGACACAAAGTGGACTGGGTTTCCGATTAAGAGTGCTAATGTTTTCGCAGAGAGCTGTTGGGGGATTGGGTTGTGATGTTATTCCATAACAGAATGAACATATAAGGTTAATAAACTTGGAACTCTGTGTTGGAAATGAGCTTGTAGTATCTTGAGTTTAAAGACATAATAAAGTTGGAAAGGTCGCAACGAATCTCATAACTGTCTTGTTCTCTTTTAGGTTATCAATATATATACATTTTTGGCACAGATAACTTTTTTAAACTTTAAATAATATAAATAGTTGTCAATGGTTTGCCAAGTAATTGGAAAGTGACCACCTGACAACATCATATATATCAGATGTGAAGAAGATATACCCTATTTTTATATTGCATCGATTTGTTCAAATACTGCAATGAACCTAATCGAAGATGTATTACAAATATTTTACAGTAAAAATGTGCGCAGATTACAGGCAATATATTGTCAATACATTAAGATGCCAGCACACAAGGAACACTTCAACCGAGCAGTAATGAAACAAAAGAAATATTTAGGAACCCAACAAATGACTATCATAATGCCCCAAAATGTCTATGGTACGAATGCTTAGAAACTTATTTTCCCCTCACCCAACTTAATTGGTATATAAAAATATAAAATTTGCAATTCATTTGAAAATACTTTTTTCACGGTACCACATTTTATATGGCTATCATTTTTGGTATTAATATTTACAACCATCAATGCAAAAAATAATACAACCCTAATATGAAGTTTTTGCCGTTGCTGGTAACCCTTATAGAATGTAATAAGAATGTATTGCAAAGTTTCTCAATCACAAATACAAATACAATACAAATACAAAATTGTCGTCCAACAACAGGCCAAAATAAATCTAATACTTTACCAGTTTCCAATGACTATCAAGATTCTTCTTAAAATCTTCTACTCTCTTCGAATACACCACATAATCTGATAAAGCATTCCACTCATTGACAACTCTATTGTAAAAATAATGTTTTCTTACCTCCCTTCTAAAGCATGATTTATTCAATTTCTGATCATGTCCTCTGGTCCGGCTATTTAAGGTAAAATCTAAGCCCTCCATGTCCCCCTGTTTTATGAACTTGAATAACTGAATTAAATCACCCTTAGCTCTCCTATTTTCCAGGGAATACATGTTTAAAGATCTTAATCTGTTATCATAATCAATACCAGTTAGACCCTCAATCATTTTTGTAGCCCTATGCTGAACTTTTTAAAGCAACTCTATATCTTTTCTGAGGAAGGGAGACCAAACTAAACATCATCATTACATTTTACGTTTCACGTTTAAGTTGCAAAATTAAGGAATGTTTCAGCTAATATAAATTTAATGCACTCTTTATTTTATAGCAAAATATCAAGAAAGCTAAATATTAACTATAGTAACTAAGAGATTCTCTGGTTACAAACAAGAATATGGGATAATAAATGTAAACCCTAGTAATGAATATGGGATAATAAATATGAACCATAATAATGATGATGCTCTTCTGAGAACAGCACGTGTTTGGTTCTTCCTAGCTCTAACAGGTAATTGAGGTAATTTTTCACCTTTCATCTGCTGTTGAGTATGTTCTTCAGTAAAATAATAGACCATATAATAGTGTTATGTAGTAATGATATATTAGTATATGTATATGTAATAACGAAACATGGATACATAAATAAATTTACTAATGTATATATGATATATAAATTGTGGTTAAATGTATTTTATGGAAATTTGAAAATATTGATTGAAGGAAATGATTCAAGAGAATAGCGTTTCAAAAACGTGCTTTGAAACCCAAACTCTCAAACATAAACTCAGGATGGATACAATTTTAGTGAAAATATTTAACGTTATGCATTATATACGCTGCGTTAGAAGCATTTTTTGAGATGTATAAATAATAATTTTACTCGTATAAACTGTGATTATACAAAGAATTTGATTTAACAAAATGTAACCGAAATTTTAAATTTCTATTAGGTTATGGGAATATATTTATATATTTTATATATTTTTTTATATTATCATAATAAAATTTACTCAAAAACATGTTTAAGAGTTTTCTCAAATAGAATTTGAAACATAAACACCTAATACTCCTTATTGTGCCTACTGTAATAGTTATCCGGTATCCATAACTAAAATTCCTTTAAAGCAACGGCTTAGATATAATCGCTTATCATGCTTGAATCTCTACAATAATAATCTACAAACAACACAATACCCCATAATTTTTAAAGCTCCCAGTGGAGAAAAAGCATGTTTTAAACTTAACCCTACCAAATATTTATTTTGTAGATGTGATAATGTTGTAACTGAATTTGTATGTTTTAAGTTTGTTCTTGAACATTAAAATTGTTAACTTAAAACAGCACTTTCCCATTTCGTGGGTATATACGTTTCCAAACAAAATCCTTGGGGACAAATGGAATTGTTTGGCGATAAAACACATTATATAGAGTTAAAAGACCATGGTATACACAGTTTTAAAATTTACCTTTACAAAAATTTCATTTGGATTACTTTTAAACAATACTATAAATTACTTTTCATTCGCTGAGGTAGTAAATTCTACTGGGTCGAGGGGTTAATTTATTATGGACTCTAGCTTGTGGGGGGCAGTTAGTATCCACGTATTTGTTTTTTTTTGCTGTAAAAGTGTGCTGTAATGTGTTGTATTTTCACAAAATTTGTGTACAGTGCTGTTACAATTGTTTTAAACAAAATAAAGATATTGTCTTCGGAGTCCCCGAATTCAAAACCGAAAGGGGAATTAGGGACACAACTAGAATCGGGCCACAGAATCATCTTTAAACGTTTACTGCCTTTTTAATAACGTCGTAAAAATAGCTACGATCAGTCGTAAACTTTTACGAACTTGAGATCAAAAAGCTGCTGAAAGCGTTGAAGGATACTTTTGTGGGTTTCTTTCTTTTGGTGGGATATATTAGATTTTCATTAAACGAATGCGTATTCTTTTGGTTGACTTATTTTTTTGAAAAATATTTATGATGTAACTCTTAGGTTATAAACTTTCTTCCATTATTTGAGGTGTTTTTGGTGTTTTGAAGTGTTTAGGCACTTGATGTGGTCAAATCATTAGTGGTTTTATTAAATCTAACATTCATGCTAGTCACAGTTCTAAAAGTTAATAACTTATGTTAAATGTTAAACATAAACAGAAATTTAAGATTAACACCTAGTATAATCACTTTACCAAGTTCTATAACTTCAAATAAAACTAAAACTATGATACGACGTGATTTTTGCCAGTACTGAATACAAGCGATCTTGTACCAATGATTCAGGTATAATATAATACTCAGATTTTGAACGGAAATCAACTTCTTTGCATAGGCGTGAATGTAGTAGCGACAAAAATTGGTATATACTATATTATGCTCTTATTGGGGTTTAGTGTGGAAAAAAGTCATGCGTGTAACTTGTAGAAAATGCTGCTTTCGTCAGCTGGCTGAGCCTCGACAAAGAGGCGAAAAAATAAATGAACGTTAAGGGTTATTTTGCAGCAAAAGAAAAACATTGTGTCTTACCATGAAGATCACGATATGTGTAATTATGAAAAAAATCTAAACAAATCAGTTATTACCCATAGATAAGATCAAAAACTGATGTTAATAAATATAAAAATGGAATTAAATGTTTATCAGTACTGATTGACAGTATTTTGTGTATTAAAATATCAAAGATATCATATTTGTTAAATCTGTCTCTTAAGGAGTACAAGTTTATGTGTTTTTTTACATAAAAAAATACATACAGTAACTGGACAAATTATTGGACGCACTTCAAGATTTCATGTAAAATAGTGTTGCAAAAAATACAGTGTTGCATATGTTAAAAATAAATACAAATATGTAGTCTACCAAAATTCTTTAAAAAAAAATCAATAATATTGTAGTTTAAATATACCATTATTGCAAATAAAATCTTAAGAAACATAAAATTACTAAAAAAATACAGTGCGTCTAATAATTTGTCCAGGGACTGTAATGCCTGAGAATAAGTTATATTATTATGCAAATAAACAAATAGAACTTCCAATAAAATATTCGTCGAATTCCATGCAAAATTATCCTTTCTGTAGTGTAAGTCACGTGTAGAAAAAGTGATTATCATTAAAAATTTTACCACTAAATCAAACAAAAAAATAAGAAGAATAGCTGATCTACACTTATTAAAACTAAATATTGTAACGTTCTTTATTTATTTTCCAATTTAAAAAGCTTGTAATCTCTTATTAAATTGTGACGTACTCAATAGTTACATGGAATTAGCTATTCATGCTCTCCAGATTGAAGTTATAAAGGAAATTATTTTTTAAAGTTATGTTACGACGTTTGGAAACTATATATTATTGTACCTCTAACCACTAAAGTAGTGATTAGTGGTTGTTATGCAGGGTAATTTATTAAATATAATCGAAACTGAAAAAAAAATCGAAACTATCGAAATGCAAAATAAAACCCATAAAAAATTATCATTAAAGGTAAAATTATAATTAAAGTTATAAAGGATATTATTTTTAAAAGTTATATTACAACGATTGAAAACTATATATTATTATATCTCTAATCAATAAAGTAGTGATTAATGTTTGTCGTGTAGGGTAATTTATTAAAAGAAATCGAAAATAGAAAAAAAACTTGACAAAAAATATCGGAAATATCCAAATACAAAAAAAAAACGAAATAAAAAACATTTAAGACACATCACAGGGATTTTATGCTCGATAAACTGCCTTAGAACAAAAAGTTAAATCCAAAGATACGAGTCCTCATTTGAATAATTAACGGAAACTGCAATGTTAACAGGGGGACTTTCTCTTAAACCTCCCTTTTCAGAATTTAAACCAGTTCAAGCTCACGACAAGGAAAAAAAAAGTAAATTGAAATTAATTAACAATTAAAGGTTTTTGTTTACTGCTTTTGAAGTTTCCGCATTTTTAACTAGCCACGTCGGCGTTGTATATTTCGCTGAGAGATTTTTTTATCTCGCCAAATTACTAGAATGATAGTAAAAAAAGAAATTAAGTATGCATTTATTTTTTTTTAGTTGGGATTTCGACACAATTTTTTTTTGTTCTTTTTCTTGTAAAGGGGATAAATGAATATTTAAATGTAAAAAAGGGTTAAGTCCAATGGGAAATTTCCCACTACGGTTCTTCATGTAAGTATATTAGTGAAAGAAGAAGCTTGCACGGAAGTTTTTCTAAGGACTTACATCCTTATTGCATCGATCGATTCAAATCCGCAAGTGAAAAATGAAACCCAAGACCTTAATTAAGTTTTGTGTGCATGAACAAAAGCATTAAACGCATTAAAAATGCTCGCCAAACAGAAATTGGAAGATGTAGTTTTACGCATTTTTTTTTGTAGCAGAATAATCGGAAATATAGTTTTTAAAATTTGTCAAGAGCTTCCAATTGCGCCTTTTTTATTGTTTAAATTCACACTTTTGTCTTCTATTGGAGAATTTGCATTGTTAATCTTGAAAAAAAGAAGTTATTTATTCTTTATTAAAAAAACTAATTTTAAGCTGTTAACGTTAAATGCACCATTTTGAGCTGTGTTAATAAATGATCACATGATTTTATTTTTCATATTACTGAAAATTTTCTAAAAAGAAGAATGCGCTAAAAGAAGTAAATTTTTTTGTTGAAAAGTTATTGAATTTTTGAATTGAAGGAAGGCAATTTAGTCAAAAAGTCTCTTTTTATGGTTTCATATTGAAAACAAAAAAATATGATGCATTAAAACCGGAAGTTAGAGAAATAATTGAGGAATATAACATCAACCTAATTTAAATTCTGATTTGGTCCATGGTGGGTGGTGATAAAGTGGTAGAGCACTGTCTCTTGGTATTATCAACTAGTTTAAATCTATAATTTGTTGAATTAAAATATTTGTTTTTTTTCTAAGACATCTCTTTTGAAAATTGGATAAGGAACAAAAGAACTATAATAAATTATGTCGTTTTTTTAAGTTAATTTTTGTTGCGGATAAATCTGTTCTTTTTTTTTATTTCGTAACTGCATTTTCTTAATACTGGCAAATTCCACGTGTCACGAACGTTAAAATAGCTTTTTTAAATTAAAAATGAAGTGAAATGAAATAAAATAATTCAGTTGCAGTAAGTGTAGATCACCTATTACGCTATTTTGGTTAATTTAATTTTAAAATCTATACTGATAATCACTATGTAACACTAGTGACTTAAACGAAAAAGGGTAATTATTAGTCATACTAAACCAAAGGTATATCTAGTTATAATAATTACCTACGTTACGTATCTTTAAATTTGAACTATAAAGAGTAGTTTTAGTTTACTGCTCTTTTTAAACAGAATATTAAGTACATTGAAAGATTCAAAGCCGTAACATGACGGCCAATGTTCATATTTTATCCATATATCATCCTAATAAATATCCATCTCAAAAAAGAAAGTGAACATTAAAAAAACTGGAATTTCTCTTCATATATTGTTCTGTTAAAACATCAATAAATCTGTCAAACTTTCATATTTCCGTCCCAGGAAAGAAACAATTATTTCGAACATTGCTCTATTGTCCCGAAAATTCGATTCCATACCCCCGAGTAGAATAAAAAAAAGAATATCTCCTCTTTTTTTAAAAAAAATAAAATAAAAGAACATATTTCAGGAAACAGTTTCCATAAATGCATCAACCGGGGCCCGGAAAATCCCTAATGATTAAAATTTATTTTTACTTGTTTTTCATATCTATTTTTTTTCTTTTTCAAACAAATATAAAAGTAACAATCTTATCTTTTACACTAGTTGTTCAAAAATATATGTGTAGATTGGTTTTAAACTAATGCAATTGTAATATTTTTAATGATGCGGATGATATACTATTTAAATTATGTGTTTTTCTTTTTAATTACATTAAAAATTATTAGAACAATAAAGTTTCACTGTTACCATAACGTAAGTGGTCCAGTGAATTTGGTTTCCTTGATTAAGAACCATGAATTGAAATTGTTCAATCAACAAAATATCCACACAATGCCGCTACCAAATTTTTACACTGTATGTTAAGGGGAGAAAATTTTTATATAATGCGCACCTAAATATGGTGTTGGAGTTCGCAAATTTGGTAGTTAATTTCAATATAACTTTGTTTCCAGCTTCATACATCTTTATTTTAAAACACCGATTTTTAGCTTTTAGGTACACTTTCCAGCACAACTATTGCGTGTATCTAAAAATATTTTTTATGGAAATAAAAAAAAGTCTATTCAACGCAATGAACCTCAAGTTTGACGATAAAACATTCATAATTTTAAGCTATTATCATAAATAGAAATTTTGCGCAATTCTTAAATTAGAAAAATCGTCTTATTTTTACTCACTTAATATTTTTTGGAATATTTTTGGTTCACTGTGTTAAATAGACATAAATACGACATCACAGAAAATTACAACCCTTCTAGTAAAATAGAAAAAGAGAAAAGTGCACCTTAAGGCTGAAAATTGGTGTTTTGGAATAATGACATTTAAAGCTGGCAACAAAGTTATATTGAAATTAACTACCAAATTTGCAAAATCCAGCCCCATATTCAAATATGCATCATAGAAGTTTTTTCGTAAAGGCACGATTCAGTAACTAAAGTTGAAATGAAAATTCGAGATTTTGAGTGGCCGTTTTGTTCCCTGTTACCTTAATATTATACGACAGTAATAGTTCCACCTTAGGTAAGAAGGCAGCTTTGTTGCCGTTACATTCTTTACTCTTTTTGGTCTTTTGGTTTGTAACCTCACTCCTGATGTGGACTTTCACTTTTTTGGTGTACGTTTAGTCCAGTTTTGGGCTGTAACGTTACTTTATAAAGGCTGAGAAAGCGCATGTTGGCACTGGCCTTATGTAGCAACATTACCCCAAGCGTTTTCCAGTGAATAATAAAATTAATAAATATTACAAACTGCCTAAGAACTGTTATTCAAAAACCAAGTAAATTTAGCATCTCCTTAAGAAACCCTTTTCCTGGAATCAAGGATAAAGCAGCATCTCCTATTGAAAAGCTTTGGTTGGTTTTTATTTGGGAAATCCTTCTATACCTTTTCCTTTACTTTGTTGCGCCAATTTCCAATCGCAATAACGTCTGAATGTATTAAAAACGAAGATTCTGAGCTTTATCCTCTTGTTTGTAAGATTAAGGGATGTTTTAGGTTGGTGATGAATCAGCTGGTTTAGCTAAGTACACAAATAGGGATTTATTTTGTATTTAAGGGGAAAATAAGAGAAAAATAATGTCTGGGGAAATTTTATGATTTCCTAAGTATTTTATAAATAAATATTTGTTGCTCTTATATAATAAGTATAAGTTAGGTATTTTCTAAATGAATACAGGAACTCGATAAACTTTACAATTAAATATTTTTTTTGCAATTCAATAATTCATATTTATTGTTTTTTTGAAAGAGCTAATTAAAATTTAAGAACCTTAATTTCATTCCAATATATATTTAATCATGTTTCAACATGTATGAGGATTGTTATAACCGCAAAAAATTAAAGACAAATATGATTTGGTTATTTAATTATTAACTAATAAAGTTACGTCTGGCAGGTTCTAGGAACTCGTGTACCAAATTTGAAATCTGTAGTTCTTGTTTTTAGCAATACCTTTTCAACCAAAAAAGTTCTATGACAGCTATCTGCGCAAGAGCGGTGTTATTGAAAAAAATGTATTATGTCACCAGGTAGGTACTGGGAAATCGCGTAAATAATTTGAAATATTTAGTTATTTTTGTTCGATCTGTAGAGTGGGTTCAGACAGACAGCATGAAAGGCGTATTAATGTCCAAAAACTCCTTTTTCAAAATCACCACCCTTCAAAACGTGTAAAAAAATTCAAATATTTATTTTGGACTTTTCCGACCCTATCATATAATAATACTTTCATTACCTTATATTAAATATTAGGAAAAACTAAAAGTAAAAACGTGTGTGATTAACAAGTTATTGTACAAAATATATTACTACAGAAAGGAAAAGCATACGTAAATAAAAAACGCCGGAGTTTTTGTTCACTGATTCGAAAAGCTAGATTTCTAATAACAACTAAATTTAAAAAGAGCACCCCAATCCTTCGAGAACCCAAATATTTTATTACAAGAAAAATCATCCAAGAATATTATTCTTACAAAAAAAATATCCACTCTTTCCAACAACAGACATTTATTACTCTTAGAGATTTCAGGGAATTGCCCCTGATGTTCTGTAAATAGAACAAAACAACATCACGTGACTACTCAACCCAGAAAAGGTGCGAGAAAAACACGAGAAAAAAAACATATTTCGAACATAACAAATTGCATTAATTTCGAGCACGCCGCGAAAAAAGCGTCACAGAAATACTTAAATATCTGAATTCGCCATTACGAGCACGCATCTATGCCTCGCATAAGTGTTGCCATTCGCATTAAAGAAAAGAAAGGACTAAAATAAAAGTATAATGAGTGGTTTCGGAGCGTTGCCATTGTCTATTGGACAAAATAAATTCTCCCATTTTCTTTTATTCGAATTCCGGTTTAATTACAGTTGGAAATGGCCACTTATTGGGCGTTGTTGATTAGATTTGAACCCATTCGGCCACTATTTAGCGCCACTTAGCGGTGTTTTTCTGATTTTAAATTGCGGCATTTTCGATTTGTTTTTTTCCCTTCTGTGTCTTAAATTAACTTGATTGGAGTTATAGATTAAAATGAAGCGACTGTAAAGGCAATATGTGTCGACATAGATTATTCTGTAAAGGATAAGGAATTTTTTCTTTTTTGCTGGATAAAATACAGCGCTCTGTGCTTCGATTTAATGAAAAAAGTAGCGGATGAGAAACATATAGGAATAAATCATGAAACCTACATGAAATGGGTTTAAAGCCACTTCAGTCTAAACTTGAAAACTAAAAAAAAAAGTTATTTTTAAGCTTGTAATATTTATGACAAATTGAATAGTTCAATATTCAAATATCAAAATAACCAGATGATATAAAAGGTAAACATTCCATATTCAGTTTGATGTTAGATAAAACAGCTACTTACAAGTGAGTAAATTTTTACCTCTCCAAATTTATATTTAATTTAATCATGCTTTTCAGATAATTTTTAAGTCCCTTGAAATGTCTTTTAACAAAGCTCACTGAATGTTAAAATTCTTACAAAGACATTTATATATTTGATATTTATAGTTCATAAAAGAATTCAAGGGAAATGTTTCACGTCATGAGTGGCAACAGTTCCAGATTTGCTGTGTTCATTCTTAGTATACCTGGAATATGGCACTTGACTGTATCGCTAAAATACCTTCCAATATTACTTAAATTATAGTTTGAACCCAAAAATAACAAACGTATATATATTTTTTGCAAAATAAATCTTTAAATAATTAATAAAATTCATTTTAAAATTGCTTTTTTTTTCATCGGTACGGCACGTGATCACAAACACGTCGATTTGGCTGACAACACTAGTATATATAAACAAACCGGTGTGATATTTTTTTTGCTTGCAATTAAACTATATTTAATCCAATTTACTATTAAAATAAGATTTATATAGATAATTTAAGGAGGTTTTACAGAAGCGGATAGTTCAAATTTGTCTAAAGTAGATTCCAAATGGTGTTTCAAAGTTTGTTTATACTTACTAGTGACGTCATAGATATCACGTGACAGCCACAAAACGTTTTTGGGCGTAATTTTTCGTCCTAATTTTAAAATTCATTTTCTCCCTTTTTATGGGGTATTTGAAAAAAAGAAAAAATAAGGGTCCAATATTTTTGGCATAAGAATATTTTAAGTCAATATTTTTTTTTTTTAGTCAAATACCTTATTACATTTGTTTTGGTGATAATTTGATCTAATTATTTCAATTTAACATAAACATTGTAGGAATTACTAAACAACTTTACACAGTGTATGTTTTTTTGGCAATTTCTATTCTTTTCATTTTCTCATATTGTTATTTCGTTGCCTTTGTTTTCTTATTGTTGATTTTACAATGTGTAGTTATTTGTACTGTAATATGTAGACTAGTTTAATCCAAATACAAAATAAAAATCTAAATATACTATATCCGTTAAATATAAAATATCCTAAATTCTAAACATCCGCGGTTTTTACCGCACATTGATAGTGAAACCAAAACAACTAACCAAACGGAAGAAAACTGGAAACTTATGCGTCATCTGAGACAACCCAATAGAGAAAATCAGTTTTTTTTTTTTAAATATACTTAAGAAAATTTACATTAATATACTTTATGTATGTTTTTAAGCAAGTTTCGTGATTTCCTTGGTTTATTTTTTTCTTGTTAATAAGTTAACATGCAATAAAAATCCATTACAAACATAACTATTGCAGAAAAAAACCTTGCTGTTCCAATGTATACAGAAGATAGCTTTTTTATGGAAAATAGTTTTTATTCTTTGTTTAAAACTCATTTAACGAATTTATCTTTTTTCTATTGCTATAGTTTGTTTACAGCAGCTACCGTATTTGCATTTCTTGTTGACTTACCACTTTTTTTATTTTATACTTTCATTAGCTTCCGATAAGGATATAAATTAATTAATGTAACTTGAAAAAAATATATCTGCCTCTTTTCAATAAACGTATAGACTGGTACAAAAAGAAATAATTAAATACTTAATGGGATCCATACGTTAATGCCTTTTTTAGGCAATTTATATTTTTAATAAAACAACTAAATTTTTATCGACTTCGAAAGAAAAAGCAACATTTATCAAAATATAATTATCAAAAATATGTGCTAAAATTTAAATATCATACAGAATATATCTATCCATTTCCTTTAAAAATAATTAATAATTATACTTTATATCTATTTGACCTAAAACAGTTTTTCAAATCTGAATAATAAACGTGTGAAAAGTATTCCAAAACAGCAAGTTTAAGAAAAGAAAACAATGCCAGAGCGTCTTGATATCATATTTTTACATTTTACGCATTCTAAGTTTTCTCAAGATGGCGGGGATGCGATAATACAACATATCAACTTAAGTCTGTTTTATTCATGAAGCCACTCATGAATTTCAAAGCCAAGATGACAAAAATTCAAATTCAAAAGATGTATAAGAACGGGTGAAAAAACGAAAAATGGGAAAAACCTCACGGAAGGCAAGAGGACTGACATTTTGACTGAAGCTGTCCAAATGTCCCCAAACACACAAAAAAAACTGCACTCTTTATTATAACTTAAATGGAAATAGGGTATTTTACTTTTAAAAATCGATAAATAAGTTTTTGAAAATTACTATTTATATTACCGCTGGCTGTAAAAGTTTTAGTATATATTTATTGTTATATTGGAGCCATAGATATCGTAGTTAAAGTATTAGATTGGCAGATCACGTGACCTCCAATGCTAACGACGGGACGCGCATGGAGGCCAAATACGAGGGCAAAATGGCCAGTGTTGCTGCCACTTTAAGGAGAAAAATACTACGAAAAAATACCATCTAATTCTAAAATTACAAAAAAATATCGTAAAAATGCTAGCTGCATTTTGGAATCTTTTTATTGACTTTAAATCTTTTTTTTTTGTAATTTTAGAATTAGATGGTATTTTTTCGTAGTATTTTTCTCCTTAAAGTGGCAGCAACACTGGCCATTTTACCCTCTTATTTGGCCTCCATGCGCGTCCCGTCGTTAGCATTGGAGGTCACGTGATCTGCAAATCTAATACTTTAACTATGATATTTATGATTGGAGCACATAATTTGTATTCTTTTTCTTTTTTATGTAATTTGTATTCTTTTTCTTTTTTATGTGTACATGGGAATATCGTACAAGAGCTTGGAAAGTGGAAAAAGAAAAGTTTTTTGAACGAACAAATAACATTCAAGCATTAAATTAATTTTGCCTTTCCGAATGATATTGTAAAAACATGAACCTTAAAAAACTAAAAAACAGAATATAATAAAAACTTACCATTAAACTTCATGAAATATGAAGTGGAATGTTACATTTGGGCATTTTCATTGCTTAGCAACGTAACGCAAATCGACAAATGGAGACCGGTCATTGTATAACAGTTGTTCCCAAATTTGAGTTTCGCGGTCACTAAAGAACAGTATTTATGTATAAGGGGATACGGTACCCAAAATTGCGGTCAAAATATCAATTTTTAAGTTTTTACTTTTTATTATTCACAATATCTTTCTTAACATTTACTGAAAGTTTCATAATGATACCTTCTGTAAAAAAAAGTTATTAAACATTTTCTGGAATCATCCTTTGAAGTTTGAATACGTATTTTGTTTGCTTTCAACCTGTTTGCTCTGCTTCGCATTTTTTCAATTCAGGTGTTTAATAAATCCCTAAGACTTTTTTGCTAATTAAGTTAGAATTTTGTATGAGTGGTGCACAACATTTTGCATGGAATAAGGTCTACTGTGTATAGATATTTTTTTAAAAATGTTGAATTCGATAATTTTTATTTATTTATTTTTTGATATTTTCAATATAAATACATGTTGCTTTTTTACTGTAGCTCACATTTTAAAATCCATGCACAGTTCTCGAACAAATAGTTCTAAAAACAAACTATAAAAGTTTGGTGGTGTTATTCTCAAAATTGAAAGAAGAGTAGCATTTTAAAAAAGTTACGAAAAGTTATGAAAAACTACTTATAACTATTTTTTTATTGCTGAGAAATGTTTAGTTAGAGTAAACATTATATAAAAACAGTATAATTTTTCAAGTTTATGTTATTATTATTTAAAATAATATTTTGGGTAACGTATTCCCTTAATTCGACAATGGGCTTGTTTCACGGTGGATCTGGCAATAGCATGATAGGTAAGGTAATCGTTTCCGGCTGCCTATTTCTAGGCTCCTTCATGGCAATAGCTATACGGTTTTGTTTGCATGTCTATTTTTATGTCTTTAAATAGTATTGCCACCAGTTTTAGGAGGAAAACTACGAAAAAATACCATTTAATTCTAAAATTACAAAAACATACCATAAAATACTAGCAAAGCGTTTAACGTTTTTTTAAAGTCACTAAAAAGATTTTAAAATGCAGCTAGTATTTTTACGATATTTTTTTGTAATTTTAGAATTTATTTTAGAATTATTCTAAAATTACAAAGAAATATCGTAAAAATACTAGCTGCATTTTGGAATCTTTTTAGTGACTTTAAAAAAACGTGAAACGCTTTGCTAGTATTTTTATGGTATATGTTTTTGTAATTTTAGAATTAAATTGTATTTTTTCGTAGTTTTTCTTCTAAAACTGCTTGCAACATTATTGAAAACATCAAAATAGACATGCAAACAAAACCGCAAAGCTATTGCCAGATCCTCCGTGAAACAACCCCATTACAAAAATTAGAAACCACGTATTTAAAAAAAATTAACTTTAAAAACACGCACTTACTGGTTTCAAATTATTATTATAAAATGAAATAATCTTTAAATTCTAAACTATATATTTCTTCATTCATTATCAAAGGATAGAATGTTCATT
Organism: Oedothorax gibbosus; assembly: GCA_019343175.1. Taxonomy (NCBI): domain Eukaryota; kingdom Metazoa; phylum Arthropoda; class Arachnida; order Araneae; family Linyphiidae; genus Oedothorax; species Oedothorax gibbosus. The sequence goes on from CM033273.1 coordinate 13,191,528, forward strand.
TTAACAAAAAAATTACTATTGGCAGATTTTTGATAGTAATATTTTGTTTATGGAATAACATGGAAAATTTATCCATTACATGATTTAAAAAAAAATAATTTTGACGTGGGGAAGCAAAATTTTTTTCCGTATCATTAATATCGTCTGCCAGTAAGAGACCATTTGTAGTTTACTTTGAAAGTAATATTTTAAAAAGATATTTTTTTTTATTTAATGTAATTTATGTTTTCTTTTTTAAAACTACATGTTATAAATTTGAAAAGCACGTAAAATGTTTAATAAAATGAAGTGAGTAATGTTTCGTTAATAATGTATTGAATTGTTCAAAGCATATTTTTCGAAATATGTAATATGAATATTTGATATTCCTTGTTGCTTCGTTTGGGGAATACTATAATGAGGGTTCAAGTAGTTTTTGATAAAAAAAATATTTTTGAGGAGTTGGGTTTCTGGAATTGGGTTGCATGATTTTTATTCAGTGGGATGTTCCAAAGATTATATTTTATTAACTTGTTCGTTTTTCGGGAACATCGTTCTATTTTTGCTTTAATTAGATTTTGTGGTGTTCTTTACTTTCTCGCCAAATGTGCCGCCAAGCTTACCAAATGAAAACAGACAAATGAGCTAAATGTGTTTTTTGCATCCGAATTAAGATTTTTACTTAAAATTACGATATTTTACAGTTATGATATAATTTTATGAAGTGTGGAAAGATAACAGAAGAGTTTACTTAGAAAAGACTATATGGAAAACAATAATCAATTGAATAATCACTTGGATGGAATCTGACATTTATTATTTTTTTTAGCTCGTACGAGCAACGGGTATTAATTTGCTAGCATAAAATAATAACTATAAAAAACATAAAACAATCTATTGAAATAATGAATTTTTCTCATTAATACAGTACAAAATCATTCATAAAGCTATTTGATGGATTTTATTCAATACTCGATATTTTTATTCGATTTGGCAAAGTATATGATCTTACGGCCGCATGTTGTCTGAACCATAAGAGGTGCCAAAATTCACAAATAATTATCCATAAGACATAAACAACAGCCTATTTTGGGCTTACTTTTTTAAAGATAAAGGACTTCACATGTCAACTTCCTTTTCGCGTCTGTCACACCTGCCGTTACTCTTACCTCATTAGGAAAACCCCCCAAAGTATGAGATTGTTTTTGAAATATTTAAATTCAGGGGTCCTCGGAGAAATAAAAGCAGAATGTAATTAGGAATCCGATGGAAAAGAAACAATTCTTTTGTTACTAACTTTTGGAAGATGTAAGGTAAATAATTTTTTAAAATGGAATCTAGAGCGTAATTTTGATATTGTTTGACGTAAAGTAATTTTTTTTCACAAGGAAAACGGTCCTTATTGTGTTATACGATAGATTTAATTCGGCAATGACTTTAAGGAATTTCTCAAAATGTTGTTTTGACTACATTTTAGCTTCCACACTACGTTTATAACGTAAAAAGTGGAAGGTTTTATAATCGTTCAGTCCGTCCGTCTGTCTGTCCGTCCGTCACCCACTTTCACAGAAAGAACCACAAGTCCCACAGACAAGTGGGATGCGTCATTTTGAAGCAAAAAATCAGAGTAGGATACATTCCAAATTTCATTAAAAAAATTAATTAGAAGTTTATTTAAAATTGAAATAACTAAAAATTTAATCTACATTGAAATAACATGCAAATTCCATTTTTATTTAATATTTTCACTGTTGCCATTTCGTTAAACGTACAAGAAACTTTATTTAAAATAAAAATAAACACTTTTGAAAGAATATCTATTTATGCGATATAATTCAGTTTGGATTGTTGAAATATCACAATAGAGTTCTTTTGATGGTTTATTATATATGTATGAAGAAGGATGCATAGAAAATTCTAACTTGGCATAAAAAGATATACAAAGTTTCGCTTTTATTTTTAAAGCATCAATTGCACTAATTATATATATATTTAAATGTAAATTAATTTAACAAACTATAAATAAGTGAATTCTTGAAAGAAATGTAAATGGGAAATTGTGGCGACACAAAAATATTTATTAAAAAAAGATTTCATCATTATTCTTCGAACTTCAAACAAATTAAGCAAACGATAAAGTCTAATTATTAAATCTGAGAAAGAAGATTAATGAAAATAATTAGTTTTAGCGTTTAAAAGCGAGCTAAAATATATATACCTATTTTTGGTGTTAATTTGAACACGCTAAGTGTTTTTAACAGAAATTAAATTCCAGCGGTTCCTTCTGACATCCCCGTTGACCCACTTCTATTCTGATTTTAAATAATGGTTGTGTTTCTTGCATAAAAAATATAACAGTATTAGATTTTCAGCAAAATTACTTTTTATGATCCATCTTTTCGTTTTTGAAGAAGTTAAAAAATTCATCTCGATAGAATTCGGTAAATTGTTTGGTTCGAAAGACGAAATTGCTATTAAGTCCGCGTGAGATCACACCTCC